>CM056494.1:177463-777463 GCA_029783415.1 Anisodus acutangulus | reverse complement strand
GTGTGTCTGGGCATCCTGCCCAATCTGCATCCGTGTAGGAGAGTAACTTGGTTGGGGCAGAGGGGTAGAGATGTAGTCCAAAGTCCAGTGTGCCCTTAACATATCTGATAATACGTTTGAGGGCCGCAAAATGGGACTCTCGAGGGTCGTGCATAAACAGACACATCTGCTGAACGGCATATGCAATATCAGGCCTAGTGAATGTAAGATACTAAAGGGCACATGCAAGACTTCGATATATAGTGGGATCAGAAACTGGCGCACCCTCATTGGCACTGAGCTTGGATTTCGAATCAACTGGAGTTGGCATAATTTTATAATTTGTCATCTTAGCCTTGTACACTATCTCTTCTGCATATTTGCACTGACACAAAAATATAGTAGCTGCAGATCTGGTCACTTATATACCTAAGAAATAACTCAGCTTGCCCAAGTCGGTCATAGCAAATTCAGTTTTAAGTAAAGCAATGATTTCATTCTTCAAACTGTCAGAGGAGGCAGTAAGAACAATGTCATCCACATATAATAGCAAGTAAGCCATGCTGCTACCCCGATGAAAAGTGAAGAGAGAGTTATCACACCTCTACATACAAATCCGATCTACATAAGATACATGGCAAAACTATCATATCAGGTGCGGGGTGCCTGTTTTAAGTCATACAATGATTTCCTGAGACGACATACAAACTGCGGAACTGCCAGATGGACAAAGCCAGGGGGCTGATGCATGTACACATTTTCTTTCAAATCCCCATGAAGAAATGCATTCTTGACATCAAGCTGATGAATCGGCCAATGCATGCCCATAGCAATACTGAGAACAGTCCGAATAGTAGCCAGTTTAATAACCGGACTGAATGTCTCACCACAATCAATACCCTCCTACTGATTAGTGATATTGGCAACTAGTCTTGCCTTATACCGTTCCAAGTCACCACTGTCTCTGAACTTATGACGAAATAGCCACATACACCGGATAACATTCACATCGTCTAGTCTAGGTACCAAATCCCAAGTGTTCTGCTTGGTTAAAGCATTAAACTCATCGCACATAGCCGCATTCCAATTAGGGTCCAGTTTGGCTAGTTTTGGATTTTTTGGAATGAGTGATAAGGTTTGTGTGGAGAGGTTGAAGTGAACCTTGAGTTTGAAGATCCCGTGTTGGGCACGAGTCTCCATACGGTGGGTAGGCAGCAGTGGGAGGTCTGGATTGGGAGGCTGCAGGCTTACGGGTTCTGGAGGCAGCAGTGTTGTTGGAGGTACAGGAGACGTGGCTGGAGGCAGCAAGGGTACTGGGGGTGTTCAACCGAGAGCACGGAGTTGTTTGGTCGGAGATGGTGCCGGACAGTGGCAGGGACGGAGCTGCATGCTCTATCGGAACAGTGGGCTGCTGGTGGTACATAGATTGGATAGCCGGGGACAGACTCGGTTCATCGAGAAAGGTGTAATCGGTGGTCTGAAATTTTTGGAGCTTTGAAAAAGAAAAGGTCGTCTCGTCAAAGGTGACGTGAAGGGAGACGATTATTTTGCGAGTGGCAATGTCATAGCACAGGTAGCCCCGATGAGTAGGAGAGAGACCAATGAAGACACAGGGCAAGGTGCGAGGGGCAAGTTTGTGAGGTGCAGTGGAGGCTATGTTGGGGTAGCATAAGCAGCCGAAAATACGGAGATGGTCATAGGATGGGAACCTACGGTATAAGATTTCTGTAGGGGTCTTGTTTTGGAGAGTGCTAGTTGGTAAAATATTAAGAAGGGATTCTACCATTTTAACAACATAGACCCAAAAAGGCGGTGGAAGACAGGCATGAAACAGAAGGGTGTGAACCATGTTATTGATGGTACATATAATTCGTTCAGCCTTTCCGTTTTGGGAGGAAGTATAGGGACAGGAAAAACGGAAAATCATGCCTTGTTTAAAACAAAAATTGTGAAATGCCAAGTTATTAAATTCACGTCCATTATCACATTGGAAAGATTTGACATATTTTTCAAACTGTGTTTTAATGAATTTTTGAAATTCAAGGAATTTGGCAAAAAACTTTATATTTGAATTTCAGTGGGTAAATCCAGACAAAATGTGAAAAATCATCTAAGAATACTAGATAAAATTTGTGACTCAAAGAGCTAACAACCGGAGATGTCCACAAATCAGCATGAACAATATCAAAAGGAGAAAAAGTAACACTGTTTGATGACATAAATGGAAGACGAGTGTGCTTGCCGAGCGGGCAAGAAAAACAGTGTTGGGCAAGTTTCTCATTATTACATTGAATATGCTTAGTAGTCCTAAGAAAAGTAAAAACAGGGTCTCCGAATCTGTTGTGCCAAGTTGAGGGAGAGATAGCCGCAAGGGATAAAGGTGATTGTGATCTGACAGCGGAAGATTGAATGAATGGGTAGAGGTCTCCCACACTATTGCAGCGCGTAAGAATTTTTCCCGTATTGCGGTCTAAATTTTACTTTTAATGAATTGTTATCTATAATTATTATTTAGGTAGTGTAAAAATATGTATGCTGTCAGTTTATAAAAGCTTTAATTGATCTTATATATGTATAATACTTTTTCTGTATTCGGGTTGTCTTTGATGTTTGTTCTTTGAATTTGTTCCCTATATAGTATTGTCCTTCTCGTCCAATATTTTCTAATTTTTCAAAAGATTGTGTGCATAAGTTACTCTGGGTTCAGCTTAATGCATGTTATTAACTACTTGCTCCAAATTAATTCATGTTCTAGATAAACTAGTACATCTTGCAGTTTCTAATTGGTGAAAATAATTAATACGGTGGAAGTATTAAATATCACACATAGGAGAAAATAGGATGAAGTATTGAATAAAAAAACTCGAGAGGAGATGTTGGTGGAAGAAATTGAGTTTAGATTTTAGAAACGAACAAGTTGAGTTAATCAATAGTAATACAAAACTGTAGAGAAATCTACTTATGATATTGGTGGAAATTGATCAACTGCGACTTTTTGAATATTGTATATAAACTATAGTCCATAGAGTGTCCACTCGAATTGATATATGATAATTTCAATCCGTTCCACCAGAATTAAACAGATTAGAAGGAATCACTTTATTTATATAAAACCACTTCCATCATTAACTCATGGATAATTAGTGAATGGTGTATTAAGAGACAATAAATAATTGACAAGACGTAATTAAATGCTTAATAATTTTATATGAAACGAAATAACGAATCCAACTGGAACTGAAATTTATATGCTCACTGTATATAAAAATGATTATCTTTTTCATTTATCTCTATTATCCTTGAAAAGAGAAGAAAAAGAAAACGATGTCAATTTGTAAATTACAATTTTTTTCCTTTTACGAAAATAAATAACGGAGCAACTCAGATTAAGAAATGATTATTTTATTGAATGTTGAAATTTACAACGAGCAGTGGAAAAGAAATTGATGAAGTATTTAGTATAAATATAATACAATTCCACTTCTTTATTCTTCTTCAGCCCTATCTGCTCATTTGTATTGGTCCTCCTCCTTAAGCCTTGAATTTAGGGAATTGAGCTGCAAAAGTGTAAAATATATATTTATTAAAAGATGGAGCCAAGGTAGCGCATTTATTGTACAATCGACAATTCAACATGTTTTTCAAATAAAATTTCTATGGTTAAGATAGCGTATTATAAAAGAGTTTTTAAAATTTAAAACTACTCCATTTAAAAAGATTATAAAACAATTGTATAGAAGAGCAAAACAATTGCTTAATCTTCAAATAAAAATACTCTCGATCTCCTGCGATTGCAAAATTGATTTCGATTCAACATATTTGACGTTAAAAAAGAAGAAGTTATTTATTAGTTTCTTCCGGATCTATTCTTATTGCTCCAATTAGTGAAACATTAATTAAGTGAGATGTTTGAAAGAGAGAGAAAACACAGTTTAGACAAGAACTTTTATGACCATTATGGGGTAGTCATGATTCAAAACAAAGTTAGAATCCTAATATAATAACAACCATTATAACCAGGATAGATAATTTCATAATTTTGGTATGATTTTATCCTGGTTTTAGCTAATATCCACACTAAATACTAGACAAACTTAATCCTAACTTTGATACTGGGATACCCCCTCCCCTAATCCCTGTAACCAAACGGCCCCCAAGACTATTAAATATAATGCTATTGTCATAAAAATGTACGAAAACTTTAAAAGACAGATAATATGGACGGAAATAATTACCTACGAAGTCCTTCCTGGAGCAGTCTTCATCACACTTCACCTCACAAAAGGTATAACCTTGGCCTTGTTGAGAGCATTCTTGCTGACAAGTGTTGTAGCAATCCTTATACTCTTCTTCTGTGGCTTCAACCTTGAGGACGGACACAGCTGTTAACACAACCATGCACATCAGAAACACTGCAACAAGCTTCTTTGCCTCCATTTTTAACTTTTTTTTATTTGTTGTGAAGTTGTTTTTGTTTTTGTTTCTTGTTGATTATACAGTGTTTCCTTGGACCATTTGGTAATGGTCATGGCCTAGGCTATTTATAGGGCTTAGAGCTCTTTTTGTTGGATAATAAACCTTAAAGTATGGAATAATTTGTGGATTTCATGTGCTGTAGGACACTAGTGATTTTGCTTAAATTAAGGTTACCCGCGGAATGGTCATGAAACTCGTTACACATATTTTTCTTTGTTAAATATTCAAGATATGTTATTCACCACCGAAACAATATTAAAAGAATATATATTTTCATGATATGCATGAATGACGAGTCAATTTATACGCATTTTAATTATTTCATTAGGTATTTATTACTTTTCATCAATAAAGATACCAAATAACTTAACTCTACATGCCAAGATTTATACCAAATAACTTAACTCTACATGCCAAGATTTATTAGACATATTAGAAGAAATTATCTCATATTTTTTACCTCTATTAAACTTTCAAAGTCAGCTTCCAGTTTAGGATGTAGTCAGGGTAGCCTTTTTTAACGCTCAATACTTACTAGAGAAAGAAAATGATGTTTTAAATCTGACTTCACCAATTTACAGTTAATATCTTCATGTAGAACAGGCAATAACTTTTTAGTATGGTCAATACCAGAGCCGTCCCTGGGGCGGGGCCTTCGCTCTAGAATTTTCATTTTTTTTTATTGATTTCAAATATATAGATATGTATTAAAAATGTCTTCAATCTTATTAGTGAAAGTTGTAGCCTAGCGGTTGAGGGCTCCCTTTAAAAGTTTTTCTCTAGTGAGAGATTGCGTGTTTGAATCCAATGAGCTGTGAAATCCTTTTTTTTTTACACAAAATTAGATTTGGCCCCAAATCCCAACCAGTCGCCCCTCCCCCTCTGTAACAAAAAACAAACTTTTTTTCTTTTTTTAATTTAAACACAAGATTGAATGTATTATCTTTGATTTCAATTGAGAATGAATTTCTAGACATTTTTAATTATGAAAGATTGTTTGATGACTTTGCAGATAAAAATGTAAGGAGGTCAATTTTTTATGCCTAATATAATGATAGTTTTTCTTTTAAATCTCTCATGTAATGACATTAAGGTATCTCTTTCGTAGTATTATTGTACTGAAATTGAAAACATTGAATCGAATATAGTGTTTACTATACATCTATTTGATGTTTTGATCAATAATTTTTTTTAATATTGATTAATTAGTTAATTTTAATTTTTAATATGAATAAAAAATGACCTCTTTTTATTTTTCGCACCGGGCCCTTAAAAAATAGGAACGGCCCTGTTCAATACTTTACGCAACAACCCCTTCGGGGACATCCAATAAAAAATAATTTTACTCAACAAACTATTTTGGTATATCTTCTCTACTTCTCTTTTTAATAACTTAGCATTAGCTAAAAGTGCACGTGGCTAAAATGTAATAACAATACTCCGGTTTAATTTACGTGATAAATTTCATAAACGGATCCATAATTTAAGTTTCTGAGTTCAATATTTAAAGTTCTTAACATTGATCTATATTTATATATAATATAAAGTTAGGAATAGACAATCATATATGGCACTTCTCTATGGCCAAGAATTTTATTTATCTTTTTTCTTCTTTTTTAAATTTTTATATCATTTTTAATTATTTTATTTTAATTTAAAAAGTCATCTCCATAACATACCCCTTCATCTTCATAATTTCTACTATTTATCAGTATTAGTAATTAATTTCACAATTCCTAATTGAATGTACAAGTTATGACATCTAATTAAAATCACACCAATATGGTATTTTCATTCCAATAAATGAAGGGTGTTGTGGTATGGATGACGAGATCAAAAGTATATATATATATATATATATATATATATATATATATATATATATATATATATATATATTATAAAGTTAGGCATAAAGTAGGTAATATGACACATCTCTTAGGCCAAGTAACCTATTTATCTTTTTTTCTCTCATTTTTTTGGCAATTTCCCCTTTATTATCTTCCTTCAATTTATGTTAAAAAAAAACTTATCTCTTTTATTATAATTAATATCAATATTTATTAGCATGCATTAATGTTGCACGACGTGAAACTTTTCTGGCAGAAAACTCATTGCAATATCTCTTCCCCCTTCCCCCACAATTAACATCTTTAATAGGTATTAATGTTGCAACTCTTCAAATTCTGGTCAGTCAGTAAAATGATAGTTGATTAGACGCAAGGCTCCAACAACTCCCCACTAAATTTGAAGATATGCGGTAGTATTTGTGTCTTTTGCTTGCTTAGATGTTGGCTCAGTGAAGCTGATCCAGAGTGAAAAATTAATATGTACAGTGTTTCACCCTCCTTTAATCAGGTAATGCATCTTAATGTGGGAAATTTGTCTTTGGCGGGGAGATGCGTCCACCCATATTTGATGAATTAAACACTAGTGTTCCGCATGTTGGAGACCTTGTCTCTTAGCACATGCATGATCTACGAAGTGAGTAGATAACCGTAGGGCCAATGATCGTCAAATTTCGTTGAGAAATGAAAGAGATATTGGTCCACGAAGTAAGGTGTTTGAGGCATGAAAATGTGGTGTGGGACAAATCTACCACATCGGTGGGAATAGGAAGAATTGCTCTCTATATAAGTCTCTAATGTGGTAAAGGGTTTGGGACCCCAAGGGGTATCCCAAGGACCTAGATGTGCTTGGGTTCAAGGCTAAGCCCACACGCGCGCCACCCGTCCGGTCATGGGCTGTGAGGACTTTCTAATATTATCTTTTTGGACCAGAGGACTTTGCCAGATGTACAGTTTGATCTCTGAAGTTTCTTATGTACAGTTTGGTTCCTGAAATTTAATATTTTACAGTTTGGTCCCCATAGTTTCTGGAAAGTTGGTTTTGGGGTGACGGAACTTTCTGCCTACCGTTGGACAGTTTTCTGGAGCATTAACCAGCCATTATTTGGCTGATTAACTCCTCATTTATCACCCTCCTTCATGCCCATTATTCAGCCTCCTTCAATGGCTATTAACAGTCATTACTTGGTTGTTTAATGCCCTCCTAATGGCCATTAACAGTCATGTTTTGGGCAGTTGCACAGCCCCTCATTCATGCTATATATTGAGCTGTTGTTGGCTCATTTCTGGGCTGCATAACAGAGAAAAACAGTGACCAATATAGCACTGGAAACACAGCAAAACAGACAGAAACAGTGAGCAAAATCACTGAAAAACAGTGAAGAAAAACGACTGAAAAAACAGTGACCAAACCCTCACATATACACAAGATATACACAACAGAGACACACTATATACACAGAGACAAAACAGAAGAGAAGAGAGAACTCTTCCTTCCTTTTTCATATATTCAGCAAGTCAATTCATATTTGTTTTCTTCGTCAGGCTCAACCTATTGGCTTTGTAGCGTTGAGATTAAAGTGTTGTTTTATCTTGGGAGACTATTGCCCGCTAATGTAAAAGCATATATACGGGGCAATCTTGTCTTA
This sequence comes from Anisodus acutangulus, assembly GCA_029783415.1. NCBI lineage: Eukaryota > Viridiplantae > Streptophyta > Magnoliopsida > Solanales > Solanaceae > Anisodus > Anisodus acutangulus. The sequence goes on along the minus strand of CM056494.1, from coordinate 769,512 downwards.
AGGACAGAGGGCAACTCCTCGACTCAACACACAACGTTGTAACTATTTAGATTTAGTTGTTTCTTGATTTCAGGATATCAAGATTCAAGACACAACAAGCTTGCGACAGTTCTCAACATTGGCCGTGCAAGGTTATCAAGATTCAAGACACAACAAGCTTGCGGCAGTTTTGAAGATTGGCCTATTTGTTCAACAAGATTCGGTTTTTGAATATTGAATATTTGTTTATCCTTTCGAATACTTGTAATAGTTATTTACTTCTCGTACTGCTTTATAAAGTACAATAGAGGACCAACACTTAATATGTTGTTTAGCTGATATTTTAGTTACATTCTACTATATGATAGTTCTAAAATTTTTTAATTGAATAATTCAATTGATAAATTTTCTTATATCAACCAAAGTAATTTGATTTACTAAAGAGTAATTCGTGGTTATACATAGTTTTAGAGGCCTCTATATAGTCTCTTGCCAAACTTTTCTTATGCATGGACATTTATTTCACTTGCTTTTCTAATTCCAGTGTCGTTTTGAAGAGTTGGTCGGCGAACAATTACTAACATCATGGATGATTTGAGCGGAGGCCTAACTCAAAGGATAAAGATATCAATTAAATTTATATAAAAATACTGCTAACGATGCAAAGCGCGGCTAAATTAATTTGTGTGTGGGTGTGTCTATGCACACACACATTTATGAGCTATAATTTTAATAAAAATTTGTAATTTTATTTTATTTATAGAAGGTATGTTTTGTATATATATACGTGAAAAGAATTTAATTCTTCCATCTCGATTAAATATTCTTCCATAAATCGTCAGATGTTTCTAAAGATCGCGCGAAGCGCGGACAAATTCACTAGTTCATTATATTTTTAAGTTTTGGATTCATATTTACTATTTGCTGCAATTTTTGACAATGCTACACATAAATTTATACTCTGCATCGAAAGTACTGAGTTCAAATAACTCCGGTACCAATATTTTGAATTAATTCGATACAAAGTTTAAGAACTTGTGATTATAAACCTCCCATAAAATTAATTGTGTGTTATAAGACTTCTAAAACTATTGTCTTAAAGGTGTCAAGCTACCACCATTTGTTTTGACTATAAAAACTTCTTTATAAGGGTAATGAAAATAATTTTTTAAGCGTTTAACTTCTGTTTAAAGGCATGGACGTGCTGCAGAAAGTCACCGTTAATGTGCTCGTACACGTAACAATGAACATTTGTTGACAAACTTTTCCATACAATTTTTCCGATATCGGAAGACAATCGAAACCTTTTCAAACAAATAATACTACAAACGGAAGATCACCTAATTAGGTAAACAGTTGTTTATTCAACTAATAGATAGTTAGCTACCATTCATTAGTTTAAAAGTTGGCCAACAAAGATACCTATCATTTCTTGTTCTTTTGTGCTAAAAACGTTAGTATATAAACCCCAACACCTGTACTTGCTCTTCACTCAAACCTCATCAACAAAAAAAATACAATCAATCCTCTGTTTCTTTTGCTCTTTTAACCTCAAATTACTAAATGGCATCCAAAATCAATGTGATGGCTCTAGTTATGGTTCTAATTGTGGTCATTTTTTCAATTAATGGGGCTTTAGCTCAATCAAGCTGTATGACTACACTTGTAAGCTTGTCCCCATGTTTGAATTATGTTACTGGAAATTCATCAACACCATCTTCATCTTGTTGCACATCACTATCTAGTGTTGTCCAATCCAATCCTCAATGTCTTTGTGTGTTGGTGAATGGTGGTGGTTCTAATCTTGGCATTTCCATTAATCAAACCCAAGCTCTAGGATTACCTAATGCTTGCAATTTACAAACTCCTCCAGTGAGCAGGTGCAATGGTAAGATAAAGTCTTCAATTTTTCATTCTGCAGTCGAACCTTTCTATAACAGTGTTGTTTGTCCAGATATTTTTCATTGATATAGCGAAATATTGTTATAGAGAGAACATATAATATAAGATAACATAAAATTGGTTCTAAAGGAAACTTGGTTGTGAAATGTTGTATAGAGGATGATTGCTACAGAAAAGTCTGATTGTACTAGATTAAATAATGAGTTTTAAAATTTCTAACACGACTCACAATATAGAAGAAATTATTGCATTATTAGGTCATGTAAAAGATAATTACAAGTAAATGTCCAGTAAGATTAGTAACCTAGAATTAAATAAGACAGTTAATTTAACCTACTACAATAGCTTTAAATACACTTACAGGGGTGGAGGTAGAAGTACGGATTAGGGTAGTTTTAGTCCAAACATTGTAGTGATGTTAACAATTTCACTTAATATGTATAAAAATTTAATTAGAATCTATAAAGTTCAAATCATATTCCCTTTATTAACGTACAAATGATAGTCAGAAAAATTCTTTACTAATGAACTAACTGGTTATTTTGTGCATATAAAAAAAAACAGCTGCAAATGGACCAACTGCTTCAGCTGCTGTACCAGCAAGTTCTCCTGCAGGTTCAACTACCCCATCTGATTCCTCTAATGAAATCCCAGCAACTCCATCAGGATCAGGTACTTGAAAGAAAGTCCTTTATCATCTCTTCTATGACATTTTTATTAATTCAACTAACCATACAAACTCCAAATGCAAAGAATTTAGCGTATATACACTGACAATGTTATAAACTTGTACTATATAGCATGTATATTACTCCTTTCGTTCCAAAAAGATTGTCTTACTTTACTTATTAGTTTGTCCCCAAAAGATATACATATTTCTATATTTATAAACAATTTAATTTTATGAGATGATTTACAGTCACACAAATATTTAACACTTATTTTGAACCACAAATTTTAAAAGTCTTCATTTATTTCTTAAACTCCGTGCGTACGTAGTCAAACTAAGACAATCTTTTGGGACGGAGGGAATAGTACATTTTAACATATTATATTATTTGCCTTATTTTCCAGGTTAACAAACTTATTTATAATGAAACAGTTACTTGTAGTTATCTTTTAATTGACTTGATAGTGTAAAAGTCTCGTGTAAAATCAAATTACTCAAATGCAAATGTTTTCATTGATGTAGGTGCTACGGCGGGTTCTAAAACAGTTCCTTCAACACCTGGATCATCATCATCTGCTGCGGGAAGCAACTCAAAAATTTCTATCAATTTTGTTGGGTTCCTACTCTTTGTTGCATCATCATGTGCTTTGACTACCAGGGGATTCTGAGCTTGAGAGAGTTATTATTATGTCAATGTTGTATTAATAGAACAGTATATTACTTTTGTTATTCTATTGGTTCCTCTGTTTTAGTAGGGGTGTCACACTGCTTGTAATTTACCTATATTATTTATTGTGGCTTATTTTTGAGTAATTCTCATGAGGCTTCTTTAATTCATTTATCCTTGTCTTCTTGGTAAAATGTAGCTTCATAATCATAATCATAATCTAATTGAATATTGGATGAACATCACCTGTTAAGGTTTGCATTTACTCATAGAACTTGATCATACAGCGTCATAAGTGCATATATATGAAAGATACTTGTTATGTATTTATTGATTTGGTGTGAATACTGAACGGGAATTAAAAAAATTCCAGTAATTTTGATTTTGGAAAAGAATGTGTTGGCATTTAATTTGTAAGTAATCTGAAAGATATCCAGTAAAAGTCAGCTATTTATGTATCTGTCTCAATGTATCTACCAAAGCACTGTCAATTGTAGCATGACTTGCATTTTTAATTGGCATAGTTATTTAGTTCATTGTTGTAACTAAGTTTACCTGTTTCACTTTTTTTTATAGTTTACCTGTATTAAAACTTTTTTTTCAGTTCTTATCTCTCTTGTTTTTCTAAATCAAGCTTTCCAACTCTGTGGCCGTAAACCAGTTTATGTATGGAGTTTGGTGACTTGTACATACATTAATTATCTATATTTTATGCTTCCTATATTTGGTTTCCACATAATGATGTTATTCTTGATTATGTCTTCTTTGTCCTGATGGCTCTTAATTACCAAATACCTTCAGCTTATAAACTACTACTATTGAACTGAAAATGTTAGGTATTTTCATTTCTTAACAAAGAGTTCAATTTATATATACACCTATTAAGTTACTGTTATTTATGGAATAGCCTAACCTACAACTTAACTCTCTGAAAATGTAAGTTTTGATCGTGTGCATGATATAATAATGTTTTATGATGATGTAATAAAAGTTATGAGTACTTTAAAGAGAGTAGACAAGAAATTTCATTAATTAATAATTGGATCGTATTTTGATCATTTGGAATAACTCGATTAATTTAATAGATTGTTTTAAGAGATCCTGATAATTATAGATAGAGGCATAATCAAGATTTGAAGTTTATAGATTCTAAACGTTTTCCGAACCCATAGCTTATTTTCGTTATTGGAGTCGCAATTAATGAATTTACTAGCTAAAATGAATATAGAATCTAAGCAAAACTACTCAATCCATCTGAATTCATACATAATATTATAATTCTGCTCTTGAATATAGATCGAACTTATTTAATTCTTGCACAATAGTGAGGAGAATAGGGATAAAGTGTCCCATGTTTAAGCACTCAATTCAACTCTATTGAGAGCTTCAGCAACTTCTTTCATTCATATAGAGTTGATTAATAAAGTTTTAACCAAGAAACTACTAATTACTATTACTATATAGTTTCCCATTATAATGGACCAAATTATACGAGGTCTGAAGACTTAATTTTTGTTTTGTTTTGTGAATACAGAATGTGAAAATTGACCTTTACCTCATAAAAAGGCCGGTCCACAAGTGATTATTGGTTCTCCTATCACCTGCCATGCATGTACCTGCCGACCTATTGGGTTTGACTCAGTTTGTTCATCAGTATTTAAATTGTAGGCAGCTTTGCTGCGGCAATTTATATTGTTTATACTTTTGTCCACAACTCCACATGTTTAAAGAGTTTAATTACTCCATAAAAACATCGGGTGTCATAATTTCTTCACTTTTAATTAGAGATCAAGAATTCAAAATTTGAATATCAAACAAATTGATAAGGAACATTCTCTACTTTATAAAAAATTTACACGGCGTGAATCTTAATTAATCGGCCTCAGTAAAAACATCAAGCATCCGATAAGAAAATTTTAAAAAGAGTTTAATTAATAGTGTCTGCTCATAAATTGATACAGATAAATTTATATATGTGGTCAAGAACACATGGATCAATGTAAACAAAGTTATGAGATAAATTTGAAATAACAAGCAAGATTATCAAAATAGAGTAAATAATAATTGAAGTAAATAGCCTAAGCCTCGATGAAATAATGAGCTAGAGTATCCGGGCAAACTATACGTCAAAGCATTCTCAAGAACAATCAAGAATAAAGAAATTGCTGAGTACTTGTTTTCTATTAGATTTTAGATGATGTCTTACAATTGAGAAGCTCTATTTATACTATGGGGTATAAGTTTCATGAATCATGGAACCTTAATTATCAATATTAATATTGCAATAAAAGCTAATAAAGTCATTAAAGGCTGGAGGAAACTTGGGATCTTGTGTAACGTTTATGTAACGGTCACATCTTAAATGACATTTGACCAGTGAGTCGGCGGCTTCTCCGATCCTTTGTAATTTCTGCCTCCGGAAGCGGGTTATCAAATTATTACTTTGTTGCTTCGTCAGAACCCCTCACTTACATCAACATCTGTCATCTCTTGATACGTCCACTTGGTGTCTACAGATTTTTTCTATACAGATAGTCCGCCCACTTTTCGGTTACTCGCTGAGAGGTGATCGGGAAGTGCTAGATTTTCCCCTTCTTGCCGGAAAGTCATGTAATAACCCTCGCTACTGCCTCGTTAAAAATCTTGCCAGAAAAATTTAATTGATATAAAAATCGGGCAAAGAGAAAAAGAGTGCAGGACTTAGGAATTCAGATGACAACTCTGCCACTGATTTTTATACCGTCAACGGTCGGTTGGTGCTAAAAAAGTACCACTAACGCAAAAAGCTTGATCTCAGATTTTTAGTGTTCACCCAAAACTTCTCCGTGTGTTGACTCTTGGGTTTTTAGTTTTCCCCAAAACTTTTAAACTATGAATCTCGACTCTTGGGTTAGTTTTAGAGTTTTGACTCTATGATTTTTAGTTATACCCGAAAATGTTATAACTTCGCAGCCTTGGAGGCCGGGGATGTTAATGACCAGGAATTTTCATCTTCCGACTCCTAGTAAAGTTCGATAAAAAAATAAAGCATCTGGCCTTTAGCCATTAGCAAAAGACATGTTAAACTACTCTCATCTTAGCCGAACTTGAACGGAGTGATTGAATGTATCGCGACTATAGATTTGGACAAAAACTACAAAGAAATCAGTAGATATGACGTGCATTTTCTTTACTAGTCCCAAAACTGAAAGTGGGGCAAATCAGTAGATATGACGCATTTTCTCTACTAGTTCCCAAAACTGAAAATGGATTGCCATTTGCCAGGTACAACAAAAGCAGTCTTAAGTGATAAAAATATTCTGGTACCAAAAGAGGTGGGCATGTAGTAAGGAAAATATTATGCCTCAGCAGTAGCATAGACTTCGAGAGGCAAACAGAATTATAGTCTTCATCAAAAAACTACCTTAAGCAAAGAAACAGGCTTACAGTCTTCATCAAAATGCCTACCTTAACAATAACAACTAAGTAATTAAGTTCAATGAAAAACGTAAAAGCTCCAAAACCTAAAACATCACATAACTAGATAATCACTGCAGTACTGACTACCAGTTTGGTCGAAGGCCCTACAGACAGCATGTATCCTACAAAGACACTGAAATGAAACCTAGCGAGTAGTGCTACCAAGGTGAGAGCAGGGAGAACAGCCTCTTCAACAATCTTCTTCCAACAGCTCCAACTAAAAGCGCTACACACATAAAAGTAAACAATATAAGCAAAAATCATAGCACATGCAAGCTAAATACCAAATTCTACCTGACCAAAACAGATAAAAACTTGGGAAGTCTTACCTTTATCAATAGCTAGATGATCAACAATCTCCAGAAGCAAGATGGAATTTTTCCGAGAAGGAATAAACCACTTAACAGGCATAATTGGATTCGCAAGAGGAAAGCTAAAAGGTATGATACCAAAGACCAGGAACAGAAAAGGATACAACTAACTATTAATTCCCCTTCACAATTTTCATTCCAAAAAACAGAAAATTGGTCAAGGGGGAAACAACTTCAAGAGGAAGAAGTAGGAGTTAGATCCTTTCAACGTTAAGAAGGAAAAATGACAACAATACAGACAAAAGTATTGAGGACCAGCCACTTCAGGCATTCAAGGAGTAGCAAGGACTCAGATATATACTTAATATCCTATCTAGTCGTGAATTTGAATCTACAAAGACATAGAAAAGGTTAGGATGCAGGATTGGATGAAAAGGCTAAGAGTTTGGTAACTGAATAAAACAGAAGTCTAAAGGGAAGCTAACTAATCTGTGGTAGGGTCTAAGATATATACAATATCTCTGACAAACAGAATATCTAAGGAACCTTGAAGAGGCAATAAGTATGAACAATCCTATGACAACTAGAATCAAGAATGAGAATTGATGATTACGAACTTATGATGAAGGGATCTCCAGAGCATTAAAGATCGTTGAGTAACAAGTTCTGCTACCTCTACAAAGAACTCCAAGCTATCCACTCAACACCCAGCTTCTACTTCCACTGATCTATGCACAAGCACGCACATACACCATTTGTTGAACCCCTCATTGTCTAACCACGTCTGCACATAAATGCACGAACTTTGAATGTACCCGGAGACAGTTGACCAACCAGCCATTGCTCATATCGAATTTCCCTTAAAACAACCACTCTTAACAGGTGTTGAAGCTTCACTACTGAGCTAAAGCTGCTCTACCATGACAAACACTAAACGATACGATAACTTTCAAACTAAAGACTGTTTTATTCACCATATGTACTATCTACTATTACCCAATACGAAAACTACAAATCCCCTATTTAGCTGCTATTCAGCACTCCCACCACACATTCATCCATCTGTTATTCAAGGTTGAGTCTTCGTCGCAGAGTCAGTACTGTCTAATACAATTCCTGGAGAAGGGCTCCCTTGTTGGGGATGCTGGTGCAGACTTGGCGATGGCACGCAAATCAATATCGGATGCTGAACCAGGCAGTTCAAAAGAGACACTCCTTTTAGGCCTGAGAGAAAATTTGGGTATCGGCAAAGAACTAGGGGGAGGAGAATTCGAATAAGCTGGCCCCGCCCAGAGTTCAGAAAATCGAAACTCATCATTCCTAGAACCAACATCCACTTTGAGGTTAAATGGACTGGCTGGTTTTCTTGATTTCTTTTGATCTTCAGAGAAAGACTTAACAGTATTAACAGGCAGTGATGTTAAAGGCGATCGCGTTTTGGGCGACAATGAACCCGAGAAGGCCCGTTTAGTAACAGGTTTCTTGCAAGAACTCGATCGGGTTTCAACTAAACCTCCCCGGGACTCAAAATCCCGGCAATTTACCTCCTTAAATCGAGCAGGACCATATGCCCTACTTCTCCCATAATATTGATTTCGATGCTCAGCAACAACAATCATTTTCAACTGACCCAAAAACCAATCCAATCAAACCCCACTATAATACCAACAAGCTTGAAGATCTAACAAGAAACAATTACCACTTCACCCTTTCAGTTTACTGTAAATCCTAGATATTGTTCTCAACCACATCAAAATCACTATAACTGAATTTATCCACAAATTACCACTTTACCCTTTTCAGTTTCTTCAGATCTATAATCCAGTAACAAAAAAGTAAATATCAGTAAAGATGTTAATTTATATAAATCAAAGTTGTTAATTTAATTTACCAGTAAAGATTCAAAAAATTACCTGATGTGATATATAGTGAAGCAGAGTGTCTTGAAAGTGTGATTAAGGAGTGCCTAACCTAATAGTAGTATTTTTTTGAACAGTGAATTATTATGTGCTCGTTGTGTGGCACCATAGATTCAGCCACTAAGGTTTTTTGAACCCTGAATCCCCGGATCTGAAATGAACACAAAGTTGTATTTAAATTTAGTTTGAGGCGGCGTGATTGTACAATTAGCCCTCCTTTATGATTTATAATTACGAAAATGCCATTGTTCCCTTTGCTATTTTAGTATTTTTGTCAAATGTAATTAAATTCAATTTCTCTTTCCTATTATGGATAAAATTTACATATTGTTAATAAAATAAATACTATAAAGTAAATATAACATCGACAAGTATATATAGAGAGATTGATATATTATTCAACTTCAAACTGATGTATAAATAAACTGAATTGATTTTCTATTTATAGAAGAAAAGAAGTTGTTGATCAGGTGTTTGCTTGATTTCAAGTTTATTCAATTTCAAGCTTATCCAGTTTTAACCTTATCCAATTTCAAGCTTATTCTGATTCAAGTTTATTCAGTTTCAAGTTTATCCAGTTGTGAGAGTATTTAGATAGACATTCATAATTCAGTGTATTTATAACACTTCCCATTGGATGTTCATCAATAGATAATGTGACGCGTTAAAAACTTACTAGGAAAAATCATTTTCCCATCCAAGTAAAGGGGAAAAAATACATCTAGTAATACGCGTTACAAGCTGCCTTGTTAAAAATCTTACCAGAAAAATTCAGTGGAACAAAATCTTAGTTAAGAAAAATAATACAATGCATATTTTACTCCCCTGATAAAGACCACAATTCATATGTCTGAGTCTTCACGTTCCTATCTTATTTATCATCTTCTCAAAAGTTGAAGTTAGCAAAGATTTAGTGAACAAATATGTTGGATTGTCACTTGAGCAAATTTATCGCACATCAATATCACCATTCTTCAGGAGATCATGTGTGAAGAATAACTTTGGTGAAATGTGTTTCGTTTTGTCTACTTTTATGAATCCTCCCTTTAATTGGGTTATGCATGCAGCATTGTCCTTATATAAGACTGTGAGTATATTTGTATCACACTTCAAGGACACATCTTTCTCTGGTGAGGTGTATCACTAATCTCAACCACACACATTCTCTACTTGCTTCATGAATAGCTATTATTTCAGCATGATTTGAAGAAGTAACAACAATAGACTGCTTTGTAGATCGACATGATATAGCAACACCCCTGCATGTAAACATATAGCATGTTTGAGACCGAGTTTTGTATGGGCCAAATAGACAACATGCATCTACATAACCAACAAGATCTGCACTATCTTTGTTAGCATAAACAGACTCATATCAATAGTTTCCTTTAGATATCTCAGTGTATGCTTAATTTTATTTCAATGCCTTCGTGTAGGAGAAGAGCTAAATCTTGCTAGAAAATTAACAGAAAACGTTATTTCAAGTACTGTAGCATTAGCAAGATACATAAGTGAACCAATGGCACTATGATATAGTACTTCAGGACCAATGAACTCTTCATTTTCTTCTTGAGGTTGGAACATGTATTTACTCACTTCAAGTGAGCGAACAACTATTGGAGTACTTAAAAGATGTGCATTGTCCATGTAAAATCGTTTTAAAATTTTCTCAATATATGCATATTGATGGATAAAGATCTTGTCTTTTAAATATTCAATTTGCAGACCAAGACAAAATTTTACCTTTTCAAGATCTTTCATCTCAAATTCTTTCTTTAAATATTTAATTGCCTTTTGGAGCTCTTATGCAGTCCCAATGAGATTTATGTCATCAACATAAATAGCAAGTATAACAAACTCTAATTCTGTTTTCTTAATAAAAATACATGGACAAATGACATCATTTGTATAACATTCATTTATCAAGTACTCACTAAGGCAATTATACAACATGTGTCATGACTGTTTTAGACGATATAATGATCGTTGTAATCTACATGAGTATTTTGAGACTTTGAACGATATGCTTCAGGCATCTTTAATCCTTTTGGGACTTTCATATAAATCTCATTATCAAGTGATCCGTAAAGGTAAGCTCTAACTACATCTACAAGATGTATTTCAAGGTTTTCATGTACAGCTAAACTGATGAGATATCGAAATGGTATTGCATCCATAACAAGTAAATATGTTTCATCATAGTTGGCACCGAGTTTTGAGAGATCCTTGTGCAACAAGGCGTGCCTCGTATCTCACAATTTCATTTCTCTCATTTCTTTTTCGCACAAAGACTCATTTATGACCAACTGATTTTACACCATCGGGCGTTTGGACTACTGGTCCAAAAACCTCGCATCTAGCAAGTGAATTCAATTCTGATTGAACTGCCTCTTTCCATTTTGGTCAATCATATCTTTGTCAACATTCTTCGACAAATAGAGATTATTGATCCTCACTATCTTTCATAATATTCACTGCAACATTATATGCAAAAATATTATCCACCATAATTTTTTATCAATTCAAATTTATCCCATCACCAATACAATTTAATGATAGTTCTATGCTCACTTGAGTATCAGTTTCACTGATATCTTCAGGATTTTATCATATCATGAGATTCTTTTATAGTGCCATTTTGACCACTGTTTGTTCTTCTTTTTCTTTATATCTTTTGGCCGAATGGCTAAATGATATTTTCCTTTTCTTTCCCTCAGGGTTCAATTTGTTAGGATGTATAGGAGAAAATTAATCAATCGTATATTTTGCCTTGAAAATACGCAATCAATAAACTCCTTTTCTTTCTTTCACATTTCTTCTGACTAATCAACTATGGTAAACTTGTCAGGCAGATAATTAGAAGAAAGCTCTTTGCAGCTTATTAATCGCACTGTTGTGGTCGACATAATTACTATCACGAGCTGCCAAGTGGCCTGCACTACTTGCTTTTGACGTTTAATGTTATCTCATGCACTGTTGCTATTTCATTATATTGTTCTTTTTTCTCATTGTTTATCATTTTGAAACAGTAGTCGTACTTATGTAATTTTTCTTGCATGCAGCGGCCAGTGAAGTACCAACCTCTCCTCTTTCACGGATCAGAGTACAAGTGACAAACCTTTGCATCAACATTCTGTGCCACAGTGTCATCCTCGGGACAACTTATCCTTCCTGAGGCACTTAAACTTCTTCCTCTTTACACACTGGGTATATCTTGCATTCCTTTTTCCCAAGCCTTTCATTTCCGAATGATTTAACAGTGTTGGTTTAAATATGCTGTGCAATTTGCAAATAATTTTCTTGCATGACTTGCTCTTTTCCTTTTTATATTTAAGTTGACATATTGATCAAAATGCCTTTATCACTTTCCTCCTCTATGCTCCACCTTGGCTTCCTTTTGTTGCTGTTCTAAGATTGTTTATTCAGTGTATTATATGAGTTGAACTAATGTAAACGATATGATTGAAAATAGCGCCAAGAAAACCTAAATGAATGAATGATCTCCCATTCTTAGTATGTGCATTTAGCTTCTGAATGCCCCCTACTTATAGTGCATATTGAATGGCTGACTTTAGTTTTTTTTTTGTCACTACAAAACTACTTCTTGTGCGAATTTTTGTGGCCTACCCTGTTGGTGATTACAAGGATTTGCAGGAAACGGGAATTACAAGTAACTGCTAAAGTAAGAATTGAAATTACAATTCAACTAGAAATTTGAAAATTACAAAGATGAACTAGAAACTGAAAAACTGCTTTGTTTGCTTGCTGAGTCGAGTGTGGCACTCTGTCCTTAAGACAATATTGCCCCGTATGTATCATTTATACGTCCTGGACAATTCGTCTCCCAAGATAAAACAGCAATGGAACACTTGAGCAAAGGAAACTCAAGAGCTACCTTGAAGAATATTGAGCAAGAAATGATGCAAGGAAGATGTAGGAAGAAAACTGTTTTGCTTGTGTATTTTCGTGTATATATCAAGTATATTTTCTGTGCTTCTCAACAATGGTGTAGGGGGTGTTTATATAGGTGAGGGAGGGCTGTTTAACTGCCTCCATAACAGCCATTATTGGCCAAATAATGGCCATTATGGAGGTAGTAAAGTCACCAAAATAAATGGTGAAAAGACCAACGGATTTGGCCATTATAGGAGGAGTAATTCAGCCAAAATAAATGGCTGAATTGAGTGCTTGGCGTTTCTGTTCTGACCGTCGAAAATTCTGTCTTTCGGAAAACTTCAGGGACCAAACTGTACATCTTGAAACTTCAGAGACCAAACTGTACACATCTGAAACTTCTGGGATCAAATTGTACATCTGGCAAAGTTTTCTGGCCCAAAAAGATAATATCAGAAGGCCCAGAGCCCGTGAGCCCGTGAGCCCGTGAGCCCGTGAGCCCGTGAGCCCGTGAGCCCGTGAACCCGTGAGCCCGGACCGGACGGGCGGGCGGCGGCGCGCGTGTGGTCTTTCCTCGAACCGAAGCACATCTAGGTCCTCCCTCCTTTAAACACATGGGATACCCCTTGGGGTCCCAAACCCCAAACCAATTTCGAGTCTTATATACACAACAATTCTTTCTTCCTCTACCGATGAGGGAGAATTGAACACAACACCACACTTTCCATGCTTCAAACACCTCACTTCGTGAACCAATATCTCTTTCATTTCTCAATGAAATTTGACGATTCTTGGCCCTACGGTTATCTACGTACTTAGTACATCATGCATGTGTGAAGAACCGGATTCTCCAACATACGTAACACTAGTGTTTAAGCCGTTAAAGTTGGTCGGTCGCAACTCCCGCCAAAGGCTAATTTCCAACAATCCCCTCTTGAAAGAGATTTTGGCGCACTCACATGGTGTCTTTTCATTTCCAGCAATATTTCAGCGGACCGATGTTGCATAAGGAGAGGTAGCATCAGCTTTGAACCTTCCATAGTTGAATACCATCGGACTTACTTACTGTGCGGTGAACGTGATGTCTTGAACCGTCAGTGTTTAGTGTAAGCCAAGTCAATGGTACCAACACAACAAATTCCCTTACTCTCTTCTTCGTAATGTTTTGTCCGTTTTGGCCATGGACAACGTCTTGGATTCTTAAGTGCGTTCATTTTTAGGCGGCCCGTCCTCGCACTTAAATAGGTGGTCTCCTACAAGGTATCCTGCTATACCCCACTTCACAAGTGTTAGGAACCATTAAAAGTTTCCCAAGAACCTAACCTCAACTTTTGAGGATCATTACAGGTTTTGAAAACTTAACCTTTACCCATACTGCAGATAGCACTTAAAGTCTATCGCGAGGCAGTAATGGATTTGGTGTTTCTTTTCAGAAATCACTATCCGAAGTGCTCATACTTCCACCGAAGCGATCAACTGAACCTTTACAACTTAGTTTTCCCATTGAACCAAATTATTGGGATCTCCAGTTAGTAAGGTTGGGTTACCGCTGTATTAGTCCTTATATTTTGGGTTTTAAGCCCATTACCCTAGACAGGCAAGCCATCTGATATTTGGGTAAGCCCTTTGTCAATGGGTCTGCTATATTATCCTTAGACTTGATGTAATCAATGGATATTATACCCGTGGTGATCAGTTGCCTAACGGTCTTATGCCTCCGTCGAATATGACGAGACTTGCCGTTGTACATAGCATTCAGTGCCCTTTCTAGAGCCGACTGACTGTCGCAGTGGATCATTACCGAAGGTACGGGTTTGTTCCAACACGGAACATCCTCTAAGAAGTCATGAAGCCACTCAGCTTCTTCTCCTGCTTTGTCTAAAGCGATAAACTCCGATTCTATTGTGGATCGGGCGATGCAAGTTTGCTTAGAGGATTTCCAAGACACAGCCCCACCACCAATTGTAAATACATACCCACTGGTGGACTTGGTGTTCTCTATATCAGATATCCAATTTGCATCACTGTACCCCTCCAGTACAGCTGGATATCTCGAATAGTGTAACCCGTAATTTAGCGTGTATTTCAGGTATTGTAATACCCGATTCAACGCCTTTCAGTGGTTATCACTCGGATTACGGGTGAACCTAGCCAACTTATTGACTGTGTAAGCAATATCAGGTCGAGTGCAGTTTGTTATATACATCAAACTACCGATCACCTGTGCATATCGCTCTTGGTATACAGGTGCACCAAGATTTTTATCAAGCTTTTGATTTGTATCCATTGGTGACTTTATCGGTGAACTGTCTAACATCTCAAACTTTCTCAAAACATCCTCGATGTAGTGAGACTGAGATAAGACCAGCCCGTCAGACGTCTTAGAGATTTTAATCCCTAAGATGACATCTGCGATACCCATATCCTTCATGTCGAAGCATTGTTTCAACATGTTCTTAGTCTCTAGGATTACCCTAGGACTGCTTCCTGTGATTAACATGTCGTCTACATACATGCATATCATAACAAATGAGTCAGAGTTACCTTTCGTGTAAACACATTTATCACACTCATTAATGGCGAACCCCTTCGATAGTAGAGTACTATCAAATTTTTCGTGCCATTGCTTCGGGCTTGTTTCACCGCATGCAGATTTGATAAGTCGGCGGACTTTCTTCTCTCGCTCTTGAACCACGCATTCTTCGGGTTGGTCCATATAGATTTCTTCTTCCAAATCGCCGTTTAGGAAGGTGTCTTAACATCTATCCGGTGTATCTCAAGGTCACGCCAGTCGCGATCGCAATAAATACCCGTATGGATGTCATCCGGGATACCGGGGAGTAGGTATCAAAGTAGTCAAAGCCTTCTGTCTGTCGATAGCCCTTGACTACCAACCTGGCATTGTACTTGTCTATAGACCCATCTGCCTTGTATTTCCGTTTGAGTATCCACTTACACCCCAACGGTTTATTTCCCGGAGGAAGATCAACCAACTCCCAGGTATGGTTGTGCAGAATGGAGCTTATTTCACTCTCAATAGCTTCTTTCCAGAGCGGTGCTTCTGGAGTTGACAACGCCTTAGCAATTGTTCTTGGTTCATCATTAACCATATAAGCTACAAAGTCAGGACCAAAGGATTTCTCCTTCCTGGCCCTTTTACTTCGCCTTAGATCCATCTCTGGAGTCTCCAAGTTCTGAGAATCTGGAACACTAGATTCCGGATGTTCAGCCACCTCGAGATTCGCTAGATCTGAACCATTCAGATCCGGGCAGTCAAGGACTCCCGGTTCTTGAGAGCTTTGTGCATAACTTCGTTTGAGAGAGGTTATGTCTTTCTCCTTTCTAGGAAAGGTACTTTCAAAGAATAGAGCATTCCTTGATTCCATTATTGTACCCTGGTGGATATCTGGAATATCTGACTTATGCACTAAGAAGTGATAAGCACTACTGTTATTTGCATATCCGATGAATATGCAATCTACAGTCTTAGGCCCAATCTTGACCTGCTTTGGCTTAGGTACTTCAACCTTTGCCAGACAACCCCACACCTTAAAGTATTTGTAGGTGGGTTTCTTTCCCTTCCATGATTCATATGGAGTTTTGTCCTTACCTATGTGGGACTCTGTTAAGAATCATATTAGCGGTAAGGACGGCTTCTCCCCACATGTTTTGGGAAAGATCGGAATTGATAAGCAAGGCATTCATCATTTCCTTTAATGTGCGGTTCTTACGTTCCGCCACACCGTTTGATTGAGGTGAGTATGGAGCCGTCGTTTGATGAATAATGCCTTCTTGGGCACAGTATTCCTCAAAAGGCGCTACATATTCTCCCCCTCTATCGCTACGAATAGATTTAATCCGTAGGCTAAGTTGATTCTCAACTTCTGCTTTGTAACGTCGAAACGCTTCAAAGGCTTCATCCTTACTTTTCAACAAGTAAAGGTAACAATACC
Source organism: Anisodus acutangulus (assembly GCA_029783415.1). Lineage (NCBI taxonomy): Eukaryota > Viridiplantae > Streptophyta > Magnoliopsida > Solanales > Solanaceae > Anisodus > Anisodus acutangulus. The sequence continues at coordinate 752,758 of CM056494.1, read as the reverse complement.
TTGTGCTATCATCTATAAATGTCGCAAAGTACTTGTTCCCCCCTCTAGTTTGTGCAAACTTCAAATCACATATATTTGTGTGAATAAGTTCTAGAGGAGCGATATTCCTTTCGACGGATCGAAAAGGAAGCTTAGTAAGTTTTGCCTCTACGCACACCTTACATTTATGTTGAGGGTTTACGTCGATAGAAGGCAACAACTCCATCTTTACCAGCCTTTGAATAGAATTATAGTTTACGTGTCCTAATCTATGATGCCATAAATTAGAAGACTCAAGCAAATAAGAAGAAGGTTCAACTTTATTTCCTTGACGCAATACAGACATGGCATTCACTTTGAAGAGGCCTTCACAAATGAAGCCCCTCCCTACAAATGTGCCATTTTTAGTGAGTACAAACTTATTGGATTCAAATACTAGCCTAAAACCAGCATTAACCAATAAAGGTCCAGAAATTAAATTTCTTCTAATCTCTGGGACGTGCATCACTTCCTTCAGAGTAAGTTCCTTGCCGGAAGTCATCTTCAGGACCACCTTTCCAACCCCCATCACGTCGGAAGAAGCGTTGTTGCCCATGAACAACCTTCTTGTCACGACCGGTGTGTACGTGGAGAAGGAATCTTTGTTGGAACAGATGTGCCTAGTAGCACCTGTGGTCCACCCACCACCGCATCGGATTTTCCACCAAGTTGGCTTCTAGCACCACCGTGGCGAATTCTCGATCATGTCATCCAGGAGTGTGTCCTTGACGACGTTTGCTTGAGCCTTGCCTTTTGACTTGGCTTTACTGGCATTGCTCAGTCTTGAGCTTGCGGCATTCCTTGATCCTATGACCAGGTTTCCCACGGTGATGACAATTACCTCACGAACATCTCTGCTGCGGGGCTTTGCCGTCTTTACGGAACTTCCGCTTCTTGCTTGAGTTCCCTTTGGCCTCAGCCAGATTCGCCTTTGCCTCAGCATGTTGTCTACCCTTTGGCAAGGTCTTCTTATTATCTTCCTGGATTTGCAGTTTGATAACAAGCTCTTCAAAGGTCATCTCCTTTGTCTTGAGTTTCAAGTAACTCATAAACTCATTCCAAGAAGGAGGTAACTTTTCAATCAGCGATGCAACCAAAAACTGCTCGTTTGGCTTTAGTCCTTCCAAATCCAGGTGATGTAAAATCATTTGGAATTCCTGGACTTGGGACATCACTGTTTTGCTGTCCACCATTTGGAATTTTAGAAATTTCCCAACGATGAACTTCTTAGTACCCGCATCTTGTGCGTTGTACTTCTTTTGCAGTTTTTCCCACAGCTCTTTGGCGGTGCCAACGGTAGAATATACCGTGTAGAGAAGGTCTGCCAGCGATTCAAGATATAGTTCTTGCACATGAAATCGCTATGATTCCACGCATCACGAACCATCTTCATGCCGTTAACGACATGGATACCAAGGCCCTTCACCCGCTTTCAAAGAGCGAAGAGTCAATTTCATCTCCACTTGTGGAGGATCTTCCGTAAGAACCGGCCATGCCCATAATCATTAAGTAGAACAAAGATCTTTGTCGCCATCTTTTAAATTCGATCCCATGAACTTTTGAGGCGATCATGGTGGTGTGAAGAAGAGGGGAGCTCCAACATCGGGAAGGCAAAGCAGCACGCTTTGAACAAGAGCAGCAGCAGCATAGTGGCGGCGGGGTTATCGCCTTTGGCCAAGAGCGGCGATGGGAAGGCAAAGAACATTGCCTCGAGAGGCAGCAGCAGTAGCAGCAACATCGTTCATATTTCCAGCCATGTTATTGCAGTTACCGTAAGCAAAATATTGTCTTAAGTTGTTGGTGATTACAAGGATTTGCAGGAAACGGGAATTACAAGTAACTGCTAAAGTAAGAATTGAAATTACAATTCAACTAGAAATCTGAAAATTACAAAGATGAACTAGAAACTGAAAAACTGAAAAACTACTTTGTTTGCTTGCTGAGTCGAGTGTGGCACTCTGTCCTTAAGACAATATTGCCCCGTATGTATCTTTTATACGTCCTGGACAATTCGTCTCCCAAGATAAAACAGCAATGGAACACTTGAGCAAAGGAAACTCAAGAGCTACCTTGAAGAATATTGAGCAAGAAATGATGCAAGGAAGATGTAGGAAGAAAACTGTTTTGCTTGTGTATTTTCGTGTATATATCAAGTATATTTTCTGTGCTTCTCAACAATGGTGTAGGGGGTGTTTATATAGGTGAGGGAGGGCTGTTTAACTGCCTCCATAACAGCCATTATTGGCCAAATAATGGCCATTATGGAGGTAGTAAAGTCACCAAAATAAATGGTGAAAAGACCAACGGATTTGGCCATTATAGGAGGAGTAATTCAGCCAAAATAAATGGCTGAATTGAGTGCTTGGCGTTTCTGTTACGACCGTCGAAAATGCGTCTTTCGGAAAACTTCAGGGACCAAATCAGACATCTGAAAGAATTCTGGTCCAAACTGTACTTACGGCAAAGTTTTACGCCCAAAGATAATATCCCACGGCCGTGACCCGGAACGGACGGGCGGCGGCACGCGTGTGGTCTTTCCTCGAACCGAAGCACATCTAGGTCCTCCCTCCTTTAAACACATGGGATACCCCTTGGGGTCCAAACCCCAAACCAATTTCGAGTCTTATATACACAACAATTCTTTCTTCCTCTACCGATGAGGGAGAATTGAACACAACACCACACTTTCCATGCTTCAAACACCTCACTTCGTGAACCAATATCTCTTTCATTTCTCAATGAAATTTGACGATTCTTGGCCCTACGGTTATCTACGTACTTAGTACATCATGCATGTGTGAAGAACCGGATTCTCCAACATACGTAACACTAGTGTTTAAGCCGTTAAAGTTGGTCGGTCGCAACTCCCGCCAAAGGCTAATTTCCAACATACCCTAGATTGATAGCAATTCACGATCTCGATACAAAGGTATGGACTTGTATTTATGGATTTTGTTTTCCTTTATTCTTTTGCCTTTCTAAGTCAAATTGGTAGTTCTATTCTTTTTCTTTTTCTCGAGACATTTAAAACATTATTCTTGGATTACATTTCATTCTGTATTTGAACTTGCAGGAGAATGACAATATTCTTATTCCTCCTTCTATTCCACTTTCCAGTGAACACATTAGTGACAATGGTATCTATCTTCTCAAGAACGGTGACGACTGTTTGATAAATGTTGGGAACTCTGCAGATCCTAACATTCTCAGCACCCGTCTTCCTAGGATCCTCATTTGATACACGTGGTTGAAAAAACTGTTGATCAAATGTTCCTTTATTTTCGTTGGTGAAGCAAAGCAATTACTTATTGTAATTTAGCTCCTCTCGGCATAGATTCTGAATTTTCCCTTTCTCTCAGTTTGTTCTGCAGCAGTATGACAACCCACTCTCTAAGAAGCTCAATGACATCATTAATGATATTAGACGCCAAAGGTGTAACAATCTCCGGTATGATTCTTCTTTTTCTGCGTATTTGCTTCTCTGTTTACTTCTACCTTTTAGGAATGGTTCCTCAATTACATTTGATTACTTGAAAATCTTTAGTTGATTTTATAGGGCAACTGTAAAGTTTGTTTTTGAAGATATCACCTGCCCATTGTGGGTTGTAAGTTCCCACCTCATCACTTTTGAATGATGAGTTTTTTGTGTGAATACAAAGTTACCTTTACCTCAAAAAAGAAAGATGTGATTAGTTTGCATTTCTGATAAATTCTCAATTTGATCTTGGCAGCTTAAAATTATGTAAAAAGGGAGATTCATCAGGTTCGTATCCAGTACCATGTTTTTGCATTTCTATCCTCAATCTTAACATACCTCTCCCACCTCCAAACCTAAAAAAATAATACTCCCTCTGTTTCAAATTGTTTGTTGGTTTTGACTTGGCACGGGAGTTTAGGAAAGTAAAGAAGACTTTTGAATCTTATGGTTGTTAACTAAAGATATGTAGAATGTCCCAAAATACCCTTTAATCTTGTGTTCTTAAACATATCACGTGGTAAGTTGGAATTAAAGAGTTGTCAAAAAAGGAAAGAGACATTTTCTATACGGATCAAAAAGGAAAGTAAGACAAACATTTTGAAACAAAGGGAGTAATTAGTCTAGTGGAAGAAAGCAGAAAGGGTGGAATAACTAATCATCAAACTGATCTATATAGATTTTTAATCATTTTTAATCAATTAAACATTCTCCCTGCTCTTAGCTGCTTAGTGTTAATACTTCATATGGGATCTTGCAATGACCAATCATCTTCGCTTTGTTTATTAACTCGCCTCTAGCCATTCCAGATTCTTTAAGTAGTACTTTAGTTTTACAACAGTTTATCACAAGGTATCCTGAGGTTTATCTGAGGTGTAGAACTATTGTATCGAAGGACTACTTCTACCCTTGTTTTATAGTTATATAGCTTGAATTAACATTGAGGAAAAAGAATGATTATGTAACATTTGCCAAAAGATTTTCTACATGTAAGAAGCATGCTCATGTGAGATTGGTTTGGAAGGGAAAGAGCTCAAATTATATGATATTCATTCTTGGTCTTGGCCCTAGCACATTGTTAACCTTTGAATCTCTTTGTCAGGCATGTCATTTCTCTCGCACATGGTAGAAGACAAGACACAAAGTGGACTTTCATATGTCGAGTTTCTTGTACATATCCATCGGCACATTCAAAATAAAATGACCTGAGAAAATATCCAGTTTTGTTTATGAATTTTGATTATAGAGAAGGGGTACAGATGATTCAAGTATGAAGAGGTGCAGATCAGCTTTCCAGGTGTGGCCCCATCCGTGGTTTCAGAGCTCTCTGAGAGTTTTTTTCTAAGTGTAGCACATACTCAAAAGAAGAACAAAAGGCATGATTTTTATGTATTTTCACAGTGAGTGTTATTTATTCTGATTATTATTCTTGATGTGAAATGCAGAATTAATATGGAGTTGCAGGTTTTGTAGACTATTTTGGGGATGTTGAAAATGTGTTAACTTTTTCCTCCGTCTCCTAAGTAGCATCTGTTCTCTTGATCTCAGAGCGTCATCAACTGAACTGAACTGAACACACTGTTTTAGCGTCGTTTCTATCTACGTAGATTGACTGAATATGATCAGTGCCTCTGCCTAACCTTTGAGAGGCCTTTCGAGCTACAGATAAAGAGCTGCTTATATCAACAAGAAAGAACAGTAGCTAATAAACGATAGGAGCTATTTTACATTTTTACTGCCTGTGGTCCACAGTTTTCATGACTAAACGAATTGGGGCTGAAAAGGGCCAAATATACCTATCTACTTTATTTTATTAGCTAATTTTATCTTCCGTTAGTAATTGTGAACAGAAATACACATGCCGTCTTCAAACTTTACACTTGTACCCTATTTGGATGGAAATTCTCAACTCCTCTTAAATTACTCATTTTAAAAAAAATTACCAACCCCCTTTGTTGACCCGCCCCAACTTGCCTATCATCAAGCTTAAAACTTCTTTCGTGGAGAAAAAAAAAAAAGCAAAACACACCCAAATGATGAAACCCAAAATCGTCAAGCAGAATTCTATAATGGTGCACTGGTGGAGATCATTGGCGTCTTACTCTGCTCTTGCTGACATCCAACAAATCCCAATTCCCTTTTTCATCTCAATTCAATGCCATATCCATTGTACATTGTCATTTTAACATAATATAATCGCCATGAAACTGATCAACAAGGACTACTTACAGTGGAGAAAGAAGAAGAAACCAGCTTCAAGAAACAGAAGATACCCAAGTTTTTGTTGACAAGGTAAAGTCCACTACACATTTTCAACAAACTAATCTCATGGACAGTAGCAGTACTAGTGTTGTTACTGAAAGAAGCAAAAAAGCTATGGTGAAAACCCCTTTATTAGGGAGGTTGAGAAAACACTAGTTGATTGGCAAAACAGGAAGACTTATTTATTGAGATTCCATTTTCCTTTATTGACTAATCCAACTGTGTTATTCGATAGGATTATCTTAGGTGGGTTTTGTGGTTTGTATGTGTTTTTGCTTCTTTTTTTTCTTCGTGAAAGAAGTTTCAAGTTTGATGATGATATCAAGTTTGATGATGATAGGAGGCGGGTCAGGGCGGGGTAACAAAAGTTGGGTAATTTTTTGAAATCAAGAGTATTTAGGGATTTTCATCCAAATATGATTATAAGTGTGAAGTTTGAAGATGACATGGTATTTTTGTTCACAATCATTAACGGAAGATAAAATTAACTAATAAAATAAATTAGATGGATATATTTGGCCCTTTTCCCTTATTAAAATCATATCAATAATTAAGTTTTTAGTTCTCACGTTATCTTAAAAGTGTACTAGACCAATTTCTCGAAAGTAACAAATACAACTTCCATCAGAAAGACCTTAAAGGTTAGTGTGGAGTGTTGACCGGCATAAGGGAAAGGTGGCAAAACATATAAATTAGTGAAATGAAGGATGATTGAGAAGTGGAATATACAAACAAAGAACTGAAATGAGCCAAATATACTCATGCACTATTGGAAAAGGGTCAAATATATCTCTCGTTATACTTCGGGTCAAAATATATCTCTCGTTATACTTTGGGTCAAAATATATCTCTGTCATTATACTATTAGTTCAAATATACTCGTGTTTCGTTAAAGTTGTCCAAGATGGACATCCAGTCTTATATGACACTAACATTTGATGAGTTTGATCCACGTGGCTCAGCACGCTAACCCATTTTACACCTACCCTCTATTTATTCTTCCGTCACTAAAATTTTCATCCCCTCCACCATCATTACCATTGTGACCATTACTGCCTCCATTACGATTTTGATTTGCTGAAAGGTTTCGAGCCAGCATTCCCTTCAACAGTTGTTTTCTTTCTATCTTTAGTATGGGTGGCGATGGGGCTCGAATGCAGCGGCGGGTCTGGCGGGTCGAGTCGGGCGGAGACGGAAGAAGGGCGGAGTCGGGTATGGCTCCGTGAGTCGGGTTTGGCGGGATCGAGCAAGTCCGTCCGATCCGTCGAGGCGAGCTTGCCTGATATCTGGCGGGTTTTTTTTTTTTAAATAACATATGTATAAAAAAAAACTCAATAAACAAAATAAGATAGTGTAATAAAAACATCCCAAGGCTGTTTTTGTGCCTCTTATATTATATAATAGACATGATTTTTTTGTAATACAAATACAATTGTCTAAAATCTAAATTGCAACTTTATGATTTTTTTGTAATACAAATACAAATACATCTGATTTTAATGGTCGTTTTGCTGGACCTCGTCTCATACTAGGGGGAATAGGAGGTATTTCAGTTGAAGGTGCACTAGTGGGTGTGTTGTCATCAACATTAGTGGGTATATCATCTAGATCATCGTCTAAATTAAAGTCTTTTTGAGTTCCAGAAAATAGCTCCTGGTCTAAATCTAATGGTATTGTAGGAAAATGTTGAGTATCAACAAAATCATCATGTGTAGAAATAAGATGACTAGAAGAAGTACCCTTGCCCTGGTTGCCCCTACTAGAAGAAGCACCCTTACCCTTACCCTTAAACATATCTTTTAATCCTTCCATTTTAATTATGATAATAGATAAATAAATAAATAATTAAAGACAATAAAATTAAGTGATATGAACTAAATAAACAGACAATAATAATTTAATGAAGGAACGAATGTACCAAACGCCGACGTAACGTCGACGTATAATCGAGAGGTTGAAAATTGAAACTTTGCTCGATGGAAGATCCTCAAGCTAGTTGCCAACTTCACTACAAATTCCCAAATGAATAAATAAAATTGAATATTTAGCAAACAATGTAGACTTGTAGAGAGATATATTGAGAAATTAGAGAGATTGTAGGAAGATTTGTGAGAAAGATGAAGAGAAAATGAGTTATTTATAGTTGAAAAATTGGGTTAAAGTGTAAATATAATAACTTATGGGTTAAAAATAAATATTAAGGGGTAGGGGGTTGGAGGGGGGGGGCTAAAATGGCCGTTGGCCAACGGTCATTTTAGATTATGGTCGTTGGTGCAACGGTCATTTTTGCAAAGGGCGGGGTCGGGTCTCGCGGGCTGGGGCTGGCTCGGGTCTCGCGGGACGAGACATCGTCCCGTCCCGAGTTCGAGTCCCGCCCCCGTAAATTTTTTTTTTTTTAAATTGGCAGGGTCGGGGAGGGACCGGGGCGGGCTCGGGACGGGCTCGAGACGGGCTCGGGTCGGGGTCGGGCTGTCCCGGCCCACTGGCCAGCCCTAATCTTTAGGAAGAAAATAGGAGAAGAGGTGGGGCCTAGTCGTGAAGTATAGGATAGAGACAGGCAAAGAAAAAAATATAATCTTTATTGATATTCAGAGAAGCATGACATATAGATAATTCTAATCTTTGTAAATTTGTTTCTAGATGGCTATCGATCAAAATGTTTAACTGAAACTGGGTTAGGTTCTTTTATTTTTTTTTTGGGTTTTATTTATTTGGCCGGTAACAGAGATACAATCTTTATTGATATTCACAGAAGCATGATATACAGATAATTCTAATTTTTGTAGATGATTAGTTGATCAAAATATGTAGATTGAAACTGGTTTGGTTCTTTTTTCCTTTTTTTCTTTTGCAAATTCTCAGCCTGATGACATCATCATCATCTCTGCCACCATTGGCTGGGGCTGGCTGTGGGGAATTGGTAGTGGGGGAAGGAATTTTAGTGGTTGAAGAACAAATAGAGGGGAGGGGTAAAATGGGTTAGGGTGCTGACGTGACATGTCATGTGTCATCCATCTCATCAAGTATTAATGTCATGTAGGATTGGATGTCCACCTTGAACAATTTTAACGGAAGATGAGTATATTTAAATTAATAATATAACGGCAGGAGTATATTTGAACTCAAAATATAACGAGAGCTATATTTGGTCCTTTTCTAATAGTACATGGGTATATTTGGCCCTTTTCCGAACAAAGAAACCCAGCAAATTGGATCTTCTTGAATTGGACCGCAAGAAGATTCATAGAAAAAATCCGTATCATTCCCAAAATAATGGCCAATAAAAGAATTCTCATTGTAAATATTTTAATTGGTAACATTAAGAGTATAAATGGTCTCAAAGTATAAGAAGGGTATAATTAAGATACTTCATATATAGTAAAAAAGTAACTTTGGATTTCCCCCCAAAAACACTAGACAAAGATGAAAAATGCAACCGGTAGAACTTTACTACTCAAGTACACATTGTACTTTTCAAGAGGTTGTTCTTACTGCTTGAATATGTGACGATCATACAACAACAATTTTTACCGTTGTCCCTGGACTTGCTTTTAAAAACTGAAGGAGAACAAATACTTAGGAGTTAGGACCAACCAAGGCTTTTCTCCGAAATAAATAAATAAATTTGGCTAGAGTTTTTTATCCCTACAGTAAGTGTAAGTTATTATCCTTTTTAGATCTCATTCCTATTTTTGGGTGTCTCGTTATGTAATTCAAAAGAAAGTGAAAGGCCAAAGGAAGAGAGCCAAAACCGTGTGGTCTGTTTCATGGCAATAGCAGGGCACAATGCATGCCAAACGTTCAATTCCTCTTGTCATTTCGTTACAAGGACTGATGATATGTAGGGGCTGTGTGGCGTTTTCAGCCGTAAGAAACTATTGGAAATTGACACACAAATGGCAATTTGTGTTGTGGACGACTGTTTTTGGAAGCATCCCCGCAACTCCTATTCTTTTGTCCTTCATGTACAAAACGAGCTACCAAACACTAGCTATTATCACAAATTAAGAGATGTATCCTTATAATCTTAAACGTGTTTAATTTTACATGCACTAACAGTAAAATAAGTTCATACTATTCGTGTATTTTAACTATCTAATTATAATCTACCTTATATTCAATTAACTTATCTCAATTCTATAGATAATTGCATGTTATTATCTGTTAGTTGACCTATCAATGTATACAACTCTAATCAATATGTCTAAACAAAATATCATCTTGTAGAGGTGGATATATCGTTGCAACACTGACTTTATCTAAACTCAATACTTTTGACGCAAAAAGTAAATTTATATGTTAAAAATCATTACATTGCAACAAATAGTAGGTATTAGCCCTTTAAAACTTTCGCAGCAGGAATTGCCTCTATTTTTTTATCTGTACTCTTCTACACATATGAAGATAAGTATTTACCAATTAGAGAGGTCCACTCATACATGTATTGGTGATTATGTTAATATATTAATACATCACAAATTATTTGAACTAAGAATTGATATTCGGAATAAATTCTGTTTCTTTTCCTAACGATCGTGTAATTATATAACAAATCAAATGCAAATCATACAGTGCCGTACAATTATTATATTCATAATAACACGTGTTTTAGTACTGGAGAGCAGCTAGAGTTTTGTCTAATAGTTTTAGAAAAGAAAACAATAGATTCTCTTTGGCTGGAAAATAATGTACGTAACTTCTACAACTGGATGATCTTAACTGATGTTTAAGTCAATGCATAGATATCAGTGCTTAATCATAATGATAAGATTCCATGAGGATTCATTTTCTTTTTGTTAATAAATTTGATCAGATATTCAGATCTCATTTATTAAAGTAGTTAAATATCTATGCTCACTCAAATAATGCAATATCAAAATTTTACCATGAGTTTTTTCCCTTTCTCTCTCTCTTTTATATATATATATATATATATATATATATATATATATATATATATATATATATATATATATATATATATAATATCAGATATCCTCTTGTCCGATTTTATTTTGGAACATAACACACTAATCTCATATGGTCTTGTTTAAATCTTATTAACTTTCCACCGTTTGTTTTCTTCGTCGTACCTAATTGAAGACTCATTGTAACACGTTTCTATATAAATAAAATCATTCCCAATTATGATTATCTGAAAAAAGATAAACAAGAAAAAGGTCTAAATCTTCAAAAGGATATTACCATGTATAAATGAATTCTAGTTCTAAGTGTAATAGAAGTCTACCCTATCCAAAATCCAAACACAATTAATCTGGACAAGTTTATTTACACTAATAAAGCATATAAGTTGAAATACTTTCTTATTCAATTTCGTCTTTAATATAGGGACAAAGGATAAGGCATCATTAGACCCCAAACCTATGACCGAAGTTCCACGACATACCTTTCCTTTTTGGGGTCTTATTACCCCGGTGAACTATTTTAAAAGAGTCTTATTACCGTATTGGACTATTTTAAAACGGAATAATTAACATCTTGAAATTGTAAATTTAAATTCTTATGGGAGAGTGACATAACTCTTCTCACCGCACGTATATTTTTTTTCTTTTCTTTTTAATTCTTTCCGTTATTTTCTCTTTTTTCTTATTCTTTTCTTTCTTCAACATTTCCTCCAAGCCAACAATGGCTGCTGCCCTTTTTTAAATTTGCCATGGCCGGAATTTGAAATTTCTCCAAACTTTTCTATTTCTTGGTTGTGTTTCTTTAGAGGGACAATAATGGATGGAGATTCTCATTCTCCTTCTCAATCTGATCTTAGATTTTATTTTTCTTGTTTGGAGTTATTAGCGAATATTCTCAGAATATTCGTCGTATATTTTGTAATTATGATAAATGTATATTTAAGGTAACTTAGGATTCTAATTGTATTAGGAATCAACCTTTGTATATATATTGTATGGATTGAAACAGGCCCCCCGCGCTTGGTATGATCGGTTCGCCAGGTATCTTCTGCAAATTGGTTTTGTATGTAGCAGGTGTGATACCTCTCTCTTCACTTTTCACCGAGGTAGCAGCACTGCATATTTGCTATTATATGTCGACGATATTGTTCTTACTGCCTCATCTGACGGGTTGAAGAATGAAATCATTGCTCTACTCAAAACTGAATTTGCTATGACTGACTTGGGGAAGCTAAGTTACTTTTTGGGTATATCGGTGACTAGATCTGCTGCCAATATGTTCCTGTGTCAGCGAAAGTATGCAGAAGAGATAGTGTACAGGGCCAAGATGACAAATTGTAAAATTATGCCAACTCCGGTGGACTCAAAATTCAAGCTTAGTGTCAATGACGGCGCCGATTCGATCCCACTCTATATCTGAGTCTAGCGGTGCTCTTCAAGATCTTACATTCACTAGGCACGATATTGCATATGCCGTTCGGCCAGGTGTGTCTGCTCATGCACGACCCCGAGAGTCCCATTTTGCCGCCTCAAACGTATTATCGGATATGTTAAGGGCACACTTGACTTTGGATTACATCTATACCCCTCGCCCCAATCAAATTGCTAGCCTACACGGATGCAGTTGGGCGGGATGCCCGACACACGCCGCTCCACCTCTGGTCTGTGTATTTCTTGGGGATAATCTTATCTCATGGTCCGCCAAGCGGCAGCCACGCCGTCTCCGCTCGAGCCGAGAATATCGCGGAGTTGCTAATGTAAATCGTCGCCGAGATCTGTTGGCTCGAAATCTTCTTTTGGAGCTCCGGTGTCCATTACGCAAGGCGTCTATAGTTTATTGTGACAACATATCTGCTATCTATATGTCTCATAATCCACCCAACATCAACTAAGCATATTGAGATGGATATCCACTTTGTGCGAGAGAAGGTTGCTCGTGGTCGGTCAAAATTTTACATGTGCCTTCCTCGTATCGGTATGCAGATATTTTCACAAAGGGACTACCGCGACGACTCTTCACCGACTTCCGATCCAAATTTTAGCATTCGGCCTCCTCCCGCTCCGTCTGAGGGGGAGTATTAGCGAATATTCTCAGAATATTCGTCGTATATTTTGTAATTATGATAAATGTATATTTAAGGTAACTTAGGATTCTAATTGTATTAGGAATCAACCTTTGTAAGGTAAGTTAGGATTCGTACCATATTAGGAATCAACCTTTGTACAGCTATATATATTGTGAATAATGAAAGAAATTCCCAAGGGAAATTATTCTATCTTTCAGGAGTTTTTCGATCACTTCTTCGTCGGCCTTTTCCGACGTTAACAGAACTTTTGTAAAAAGAAAGAAAAAAATATTTTTTTTTAAAAATATAATAATAATTAATTATATATAATTAAATATGAATTATTCAATTAAAAAATAATACGTGTAAAAATTAATCAGATTTTAACTTATTTTTTTTACTCTTATCAAGAGAGTAAGCACACTTTCCTTGCTACTTCAGTACCTAAGAAAAATGTATCGCGGAAACTTTAGTAATAAGTTGGGGATGATAATGCAAAGACAAATAATCTTTGGACGAATAAAGAAAATATTTATAAATTTAATATAAATATACATTTATTAAGGATCTCTACTATCGCACTGCGTCAGCTATTCTAGTCTGTTGTATTAAACTATTTATCATCTTCTTTTTTAGATTAATTTCACGTATATGATTACTGATTAGTTACCTATAATAAACAAACAAAAAACATTGTAGACCCTCAAATCCAAAGCCAAGATTTGCACTTACAGTTTACTCTTATAACTTCACAACACAGACACACACGTAGTATTTCTCTGCCATTTTTTGTGTACACCAATCCAATCTGCTCCATTCTTCTACTCCATATATTTCTTCAAATTACTTCTTCTAATCAAATCAAAATCAATCTTTGTTTATTAAACACTAATAAAGGGGTCTAATTAAAAAACCATGAAGGTTCATCCAGCACCAAGGAAACGCAACGACATCGTATCGACTTTCTCTCCGGCTTGTCGCCAAAAGAAGCTTCGAAGACTCCCACATATCTTCGCGAAGGTTCTAGAACTTCCTTTCCATTCCGATGCTGACGTGTCAATCCAAGAAACCTCCGATTCATTGCGCTTTATCATCCCAACTGATGACGGGGGCAATAATGTTAGGGCCCACATAGTCGAGATCTATCCAGGTGTTACTAAGATTGTTATCTTAGGTGACAACGTTTTCGATTCGTCTTTGTCTGGATTGGAGCTTGACTTGTGGCGGTTTCGGTTACCGGCGGTGACTGTGCCGGAGCTGGCTACCGCCGCCTTTAGTGACGGTGAGCTGGTGGTGACGGTGCCTAAAGGGGCGGATGACGGCGGTGGTGACGGTGGAGATGGTGATATTGGTGGAGCTGGTCGTCTTGTTCTTGTACAATAATATCCTCTCTAATTTCAGCTATGTTGTTTTTTTAATTTTTAATTGTTAGGTTTGGTTAATTTCAACTGTGAAATATAATTTGAACAATGCGATGTTTAAATGAAATGGGTTCCATGTGAATTGGTGTTGCTATTTTGTGATCTGAATTTTTATCGGATACCGCACATAGCGGGAGTTTAGTGCACGAGGCTGTACTTTTATGTACAAATTTTACTATATCTTTGCTTTTCAATACTACTTGCTCCCTCCGTCCAATCCAAAAAGATTATCATATTTTCCTTATTAGCTTATCCCAAAATGATTGACACATTATTATAGTATTTAGAAATAATTTAGTTTTATGACATAACTTACGGTCACATAAATATCTCAAATTTATTTTGGATCACACATTTCTATATTTAGAAATAATTTAATTTTATGAGATTTAAGACTTATTTTGGACCACACATTCAAAAATCTTCCTTTATTTCTTAAACTCTGTGTCAAGTCAAACTAAGACAATCTTTTTGGGACGAAGGGGTTACTAATTACTGAGCTAACATGTAAGTGTCTAACTAATCATCTAATAATAATAGGCCACCCAGGAATGGAAAAGAACAAGTTTATTGTTAAATTTCAGTGGCAATGCATAGTCAAAGTTGGCTTATAGGTTTGGTATTCAAGTTCTAGGAATTTGTCATATTCACAAGATGGTGTACCTTGAGTTTCTTATTTGATTGTTCTATATATGTATATGTTAGATGAGATTTATGATTGCCTAAGACTGAACTTCCCTCATGTATATATTTATTTTTGGGTGATTGTCCATTGCTATGGTCTCAATAATGTTGCCTTTTTGCTTACAGAAATGCTAGTTCATCTGATATTCTTGGTTACCATTTTTCTAAAATTTATTTGTAGACTTTGTATGATCGTAATGCTGTGACTACTCTGTAAAGTTGATTTTTCCAATTCCTTACGTCCTCATCTTGATGGCGCTGGTGCATGTCAAAGCAGGTAGTTATAAGGTGATGCCTGTGTAACTCTGTTTAGAGGCTCCAATTTTCTAATTAAGAATTGATCTCGAACCCTCTGATTTTCTCAAGTATATTGCAGAACATAATGTTGGTTATTCTAGTATCTTGATTGTTGTTGATCTCTGAGAATTTGAGGCGCTTTGGGCTTTGGCTAATGTAAACTGGTGTTTAAGAAATATTAGAAATGAACTGGTGAGCATAAATATGACAATGATAATAACTTAGCTGCATTTGGAACAAAAGCATCCCTCAATTTTGTGCAGTCCCTGTGTTATTTGTATGGTCTTTTTGACATTTTCACTCTGGTACTATACGCAATTTCTCATGCTAGTTGTGCTTTTCGTGGTGCTTTTATGCAGTAATATTCCACCCTGTGGCCCTTGGTTCCATCTTTTCCGACATTTTGTGTTCTTTGAAGTCGATCTTCTCCTTTGTTGTGTTATGATTCCTTATTCTTAAGTCTATATAGCCTGTACTACCTGGCCGTTAAACGTTGTCTACTAGGGACAATATCTGGATTCAGTTTTCCGTTGATAAAAGCACTGAAATAACTCTGATTGAAATTTATTGATTTATTTGTTTTCCTTTCTGAAAGAACTAACGGCTAAGAGTCCCATATCGGAAATGGAATGGGAACATGAACTTCTAAAATAGACTTGGACAATCCTCACCCTACCTTTTGGGGTTGAATCAGAAGCCAAAACCTAAACCCTATTTTTCCTTCACCCGCGGCCTTTGCTCTTTGTCCTGTGTTTTTTCTCTTCACCCAAAAATTGTCAGAAGCACAAATATACACAGTGATTTGTCCTATGCGTTTTTGTTTTTTCTTTTGCTTTCTGTTTCATTACCCAAGAAACACGAAAAGCTACACTGCCCGAGGAACATAAAGTTGTCCGCTTTCTCTGCTTCCTGTTTCTTTGTCGAACAAATTGTTTTTTTTCTGCTTTTACTCTTCCTTTACCCGAGAACCGAAGTTGTTGCTGCTCCTCGTGTCAACAGAACGTTTCTGCTTTTTGTCTTCCTTACCCGAGAACCAAAGCAGTTTGTCTCCTTTTTCGAACAAATTGTCAGAAAACAAAACTCTTTGTCTGTTTTTTTTCTTCCCGTTCCCGAGAATATTTTCTTTCCGAAAGTCATGCAGTCCGCCCCATATAATTCGATGGCCACAGTCATACGGCCAACTTTCCAGCGGCCTAGCAATCTGGGAGCACAGCCGACGGGCCACATTAATCAGGCCCAATTTTCAGGAGCCAATCAGTTCGTTCCTGGCCATCCTCAATCCAGTTTGAGCCAGACTTTCGGCACTTCCACTCCTCGGCAGCTCGATATGGTATATGGATACGGATGTCACGTCTCACCTCACCAACAATTCTGGTAATCTTCCTCAACTGCGGAATTTAAATACTCCACAATCTATTATGATCGAAAATGGTCATCGCATTCCAATCCAAGGGTTTGGCCACACACTAACCCCACCACCGCATCCCCATTTCTCCATGAATAACGTCTTATATGCTCCTAACATTATCAAAAACCTAATATCCATTAGGAAATTTTCCACCGATAATTTTGTATCAATTAATTTTGACCCGTTTGTATTTTCCGTACCGGGAAACTCCTTACGAGATGCAATAGTGGGGTGATATCTATCCCATTCCAACTCTTTGTTCGTCGATGTTGAATCTCCAAATTATATTGTACACGCTTCATTTAACGAGGTCTGGGCGTGCATGTGAGTGTTAAGAATCCCACATCGGAAATGGAATGGGAACATGGACTCCTTATATGGACTTGGACAATCCTCACCCTATAAGCTAGCTTTTGGGGTTGAGTTAGACTCAAGATACATTCTTTGCACTAACTTTTACATGATCATGATCTTTTGAGGATGGGGCACCAATTAGTAGGCTGCATATCAACGTGTTACTTCAAGATACTTCGGTTAATTTTTTATCATAATAATACAATCAAATCTCTGTATAATAGCGTTGTTTGTCCGAGTATTTTTTTGGATCCTATAGCAGAATGTTATTATAGAAAACATGTCATATAGTAACATAATCCGTTCCAAAGAAGGTATGAGAATGAGAGGAGTTTTAACTATGGAACTGCTGAAAAGTCATAAATTATCATTTCATTTCTCAATTATCAAAAATAACATTAACCGTTCACCAATGATGCTTCATATACAATAAGATATGGAAGCAATATCTCCTAACATCAGGAATTAAGAATAGTTTATCCTGTAACATAAATAAAAGGGATAAAAATAGGAAGGACCTTTGGGGAATTCCAATACCAATTCTCGATACTGTTAACGCATTTTCTTTTTAGGTCATAGAAGACCACCTTACCCGAATACATAAATATTAGTTTAAAAAGCTAAGGGTTCTAAAACTAAGGGTTTATTTCCTGCAGGACATGTATAGAAAAACTGCACCACTTTGTATTCCTTTGTTGAATGAAGATATCCAAACCCGAAATTTCCAGATACAGGTAAGTTACCAGATGAACATTTGGGCAGTTTACACAATTGTTGCATGACAGGATTGCACACATAAATGTGATCATAACCCGATGAAAGGCAAACTAAACCAGAGGACACAACCATACCAGTACGGGAGCTAATGAATTCAGGTACAGCGACGGTGTATAACTTGTTGCTTTCTCCCTTTCCTTCCATGTCTACTGAAACAAATTGTAGCTTGTGCCTTCTTAACCGTGGTAACTTGGGAGAACTAGGTTTCACAAAAAGAACTTGGGCGATTTCCGTTGAATGTTCCAGGTGAGAATGAACAAAGAAAGGACTGCTAATGTAGTCATTCCATGACTTTGATGCACACTTTAACATGGATAACATATTCACCGTGCATCTTATAAAAATAGGGCTTACAACATCATCAGATAGTTTGTTAGACTCATTACTATTACCTGCATTCCCCTCCTCCTTTGTATGTTCCCTTAGTAATGATCGTTTCCTCATCTTGTTAGGCTGCAATATAATAGCATCAACCATATTCTTCTGTTAACGAAAAAGAAAAATGAAGCAAGGAAACAAAGGAATCCATCTAGGCAAATCAAGCCTAGTATATCATTCAGCAAACAATTTCACTCTAACGAAAAATCAGAAGGGTACGTAAAAATCTAAAATTGAGCAAAATCTCTTATGGGAAAACCACTGTTATTAAAAGCATCACTTTCTCGCACTTTAGAGAAGTTTGCGCTTCAAATAATGTGTAGGGGTGTTCGTCAGTCGGTATGGTACGACTTTTAGATATTTCAATTTGATACAACCTTAGGAGAACCATACCTCAAAAGCTAACTATTGAGGTGGGACAACCCAAGTCTATATAAGCCCCTCACATTGCCAGCCCCCGGCCGAACACTGCCATACTGGCGTCACCATCCAAGGCACGAGCACGGAGGGTGATGAGTGGCTCTGATACCATTGATATAACCTTAGGAAAACCACACTCCAAAAGCTAACTGTTGAGCTGGGAGAGCCCAAGGCTATATAAGCCCACATCAGCTTCCCATTTAATCAATGTGGGACTCAAGTCTCATTCCTTGCAATAATATCATAACACAATTTGGTCTTCGGATTCTTAAAATGCTATACTAATACCGTACCTAGCTAATTAAACTCGGTATAGTTCCATTTTTTCTCCTTTCGATTTCTGTTTATTCGATTCGGTAACTTCGATTTGTTCAGTTTGGATAGACATTTGTAATTTTCTTTTGTCTTTAAGATGTAAACAAAATTCTTGGATAACACGCTAAATCAAAGAAAGTATTTTCTAGTACTGTGAGTTAGAGGAAAGACATGCGTGGTCATGAATGAACTTTTGACCTATGGACTATCATCAGTACTTAAATAAATATAGAAATTTGAAAAAGCAAAACGAAATTTTCAATTGAACTGCATGTAATGATCAAATTGAATCAGTCTTTTACATTGAGGAAAAAGAAAATTAAAGATATTTATAAAGCAATGACATGGGAATAACACTTTCTATTTTTGGTATCTCTATTGAGTTTGATAAGTTAGTGTTATTAGTGTCAACGTTAATGCAGACGGATCAGTTTTTTGGTGTTAATGCCAAATATGACATATTTATTATTAAAAATATGTGTATTATGTAAGTTAGTATATATTTTTTATTACGATATCGCTTTCTATCTCGAATCCGATTCCGATGCTGGTGACAAAACCGGGGACCGTAGATGGTGGGTGGTGTTACTGCGGGGGTGGGGGTGGGTGGTTTGGAGAAGAAGACATAAAAGGGGGAGGGGGGGATCTTTTTTAATATTGTAAATTAGGGTGTATTAGACATACTTTTGGAAACGTTTAGTGTGTAAAAGGTTTCCCTGATCAAGCGATATGTAACAAGGATTTCGCTATAATCTCAGGGCAATCTATGTATTAAGCCTTATTATACTAAATTCATGGATATCTGATATTTTTCGCTTAGTTGCCGCTTCAAGCCATATGGACCTTATACTTTTTTTGTAATATAATATGATACATTATAAAACAATACGTACATAGCAATCATCCAAACAAAGTGTTAAGAACACAGGAAAAACTGAAAATTGAAAGGCTAATAGTAGTGTATCATATATTGATCAAAAGCAAGGTACCCTTTTGTGCAGTTCCCAGATGTTAATTCTTTCCAGTTCCCAGTTGTGAATATTTTCCCGTCGAGTAAATATAAGCTTCATAGTTTTGCAATGCTGGAAGGGAGGAGAAGCATAGCAGGCTATAAATAAGAAGAGGAAATCCCAGGTTTTGTTGATTGTGGGGGTGCGGGGTGCGGGGGGGCGGGGGGTGGAAGGGGGAAGGTGGGAAACACCAACAGTAGACAATATTCTATTTACGGAGGGGGGAAGGGAGACAATATTTTATTTAGTTCCTATATTACGATAACAGTAGAAATTTCTTACTCTTGTACTACTTATTAAATAAAAATAAAGCACACATGGGCAAAGTATTTTTCAAAAATGTACGAGTTGGTATAATATTGTATAAAATTTTATGCAGTTACATATTATTGGCATACTAAGTTTATAATCATAGTGAATTGTTGGCGTACTTGTTTGATATACTATTGGTACATAATTGTTATAGTGATGCATATACTAGTTGGTATAATATAGGTATATAAATTTTAGGGAAAATTGCGATTTTAGTGCTACAGTTGTTACTTAATTATATTGTTAGTACTAATCAAAATAAAAAACTTAACGAAATCTATTTAAAAATACATTAAGAAAAGAAAAAAAGAGAGACTAAAAAACTCTCAACCTCGCAACTATTAGTTCAGCTTCTTCTGAGGAAGGAGACGGGGTTCCACTTCTCCATATATAATTACAAGAGATCTGAATCATGATCTGAGGCGGATCTAGGAGGGGGTGTGGGTATTCACCCGAACCCCCTTGACAAAAATTTACACTATATATATGAGGTAATTTTTTTTATCTTTTATATACGTATAGAGATTTTGAACCCCCTAATTTAACACAAGACTAAAGATTGGCTCGATGGTTAAGGGGTTCAAAATTTACCGTTAGGTTTCAAGTTTAAACTCCAAACACTGTATTTTTATTTTTCTAACCTCTTTAATGAAAATTCTGCACAGATGATGCTCCCAATTTCCCTTTGGGATTCATGCTTTAGAAGAGTATAGTAAAAACGCAGTGAGGGAGAAACGGAAAGTTTCGATGAACTTAGCTTGCTTATTAGATCTTATATATTTCTTAAGAGCTTGTTGCCAGAGGGTCTATAACTTCTTCTTCATAACTTTTTTTAAATGAACTTTTCTTGTGGGGAATATTAAGAAATCTAAAAAATACTAACTCCGTTTTTAATGAGAAAACATCTGTAAGATATTATTTCAGAATTATAGTCTGGTTCGTATTGTGAAAACATTAAGGTTGAGGAGGTTCATGGTGATGTGCGCAGGATGCGCAGGGGATGAGCGACCAGGGCTGATGAGATCCCAGTTGAATTTTGGAAAAGCGCAAGCACGACAGGTTTGGAGTGGCTGACGGAGTTGTTTAACGTTATTTTTAAGACGGCGAGGATGCACGAAGAATGGAGGTGGAGTACAATGATTCCTTGTAAAACAACAAAGGTGATATCCAGAGTTGCAACAACTATAGGGGTATCAAGCTGCTAAGCCACACTATGAAAGTTTGGAAAAGAGTCGTGGAGATGAGGGTGAGAAGAGGAGTGTTTATCTCCGAGAACCAGTTTGAATTCATGCCGGGGCGGTCAACTACAGAAGCCATCCATCTTATTAGGAGGTTGGTGGAGCAGTATAGGGAGAGGAAGACAGACTTACATATGGTTTTCATCGACCTCAAGAAGGCATACGACAAAGTCCATGGGAGGTTCTATGGAGATGTTTGGAGGTTAGAGGTGTACATGTGGAAACACTAGGGCAATCAAGGATATGTATGATGGAGTCAAGATCAGGGTACGTGCAGTAGGAGGAGACTCGGAGCACTTTCCAGTGATGATGGGGTTGCATCAGGGATCATCTCTTAGCCCATTCCTATTTGCTTTGATGATGGATGGACTGACGCGACAAATCCAAGGGGAATGGAGAGATTGATGACGATGTCACACATCGTATTGGGTTAGGGTGGATGAAATGGAGGCTCGCATCTGAAGTATTGTGCGATAAAAAGGTGCCACCAAAACTTAAAGGCAAGTTCTATAGGGTGGTGGTTGGACTGACCATGTTGTATAGGGCGGAGTGTTGGCCGGTCAAGACTTCACACACCCAAAATATGAAAGTTGTGGAGATGAGGATGCTAAGATTGATGTGTGGGCATACAATGAGGGATATAATTAGAAATGATGATACCAGGGATAGAGTGGGAGTGGCATCGGTGGAGGATAAGATGTGATAAGCTAGGTTGAGACGGTTCGGACACGTGCAAAGAAGAGACATAAATGCCCTAGTGCGGAGGTGTGAAAGGTTGGCTATGGACGAGTACATAAGGGTATAGGTAGACCGAATAAGTATTGGGGAGAGGTGATTAGACGGGATATGGCGCAGGTGCAACTCACTGAGGACATGACCTTATATATGGGGTTATGGAGGACACGTATTAGGGTAGAGGGGTAGTAGGTAGTCCAACGTAGTCCTACATACGCTTACAAATTGGTAGTTATAGTATTATTATTGTAGGCTCGCTTAGCCTATCATATTGCTTTATAGTCCATTGTCGTTTGATTTATTCTGCTATGTGTATTTTGTTTGTCTTATTTACTTGCATTAACTATTGATTCTTTTTATTCCTTTCTTTTTCAAAATGCGTTGTCATAACTTACGCACTTTGTGTGTCTTACTTTGCTTGGGCTTGGGCTTTATCTTGACCGAGGGTCTCTCGGAAACATCCGCTCTACCTATCAAGGTAGAGGTAAGGTCTGTGTACACTCTACCATCCCCAGACCCCATATTGTGGGATTTCCCCGGGTATGTTGTTGTTGTTACATTCCAAACATTTTCTTGCATATTGTTTGGAAGAATCATTCAAATACAACAAGCAAATTATTGGCAAATGAGTTCTCTTCCATCTTTCATTTTAGGTAGCTTCACTTCTATTATCTTGTTTGCTAGCTACTTGTCAATTGTCAGGGTGAAATGTTGTTATCTACACTCGAAAGGAGAAGCTGGACTATCATATCCCTCCCATCTCTCTTCACCTTTATTAGAAAAAGAAAAAGAAATAGCTTAACATCTTTATAAACAAAACGATGAGGACGAAGGTGTAGATGACAAACTATGTTGACTGGCGAATAAGACAGGGACTAAAAATGAAATCAAGCAATAACTAAGGGGCTAAAATAACCATTTTCTCTAAATTTTATAATGTTGGCATACCCGTTGAAATACTATTGGTGTATTAACACTATATATTACTACCTTATAATATAATAATGGTATATTCAATGTATCCAATAGATATTACCCCGTTTCTAAGGTATGTTTTGACATTCTTGTTGTAAACATGAATATCACCAATTAAATTAGTTAAACATGAATGTTCGAGCGTTCTGTTGTTAGTGAATAAAAGTGTTTCACTATAAGAGAATTTATATGTCAAATCCCGAGTAATGTTATTAAAGATACTGAGGGGGCATGCTTCATAAATCAATATGTTAAAGGAACAAAAAGAAGCAAAATGAAGTCCACAAAAGGAGTTAATTCCCTAAATGGCCTGACTCAACCAAAATTGAAAAGATATGCATTAAGTGTCCAGTAAAACATAAATAATCCGGAAAACGTTTTCTGCATTTGGCTTGAAGGAACTATTACTAGCAGATCATTTCTTCTTGGCATCTCCTGCCTTAGTCTGCAAAAATCAAGCAACCAGAGCATCAGTACAAGTATAAAATAAATTATCCAAAACAAAAAGAATCTCAATGTTATAGCTTCAGAGGCCACAATGAAAAACATTACCTTCTTGACACCGCGTACTTTCTTGGCTCTATTTTTCCGCTCCTTCATCTGCTTCCTAGACTTCTCAACCTTTGTGTCTAATCCATTCTGCAAGTGTTATTCAATAGTCGAACAAATTAGCCAAAAATACAGCCAAATTCAATCATTAAGCCCACTGATTCAACACTGAAGGTGCACTCGACATAATGGAATACGAAAACTAAAGCATCTAGTTCACTTAAAGATAGAGTATTTGAATTAGCATTGTAGGCTACAATACTAAAACAGCTCATTGAGATATACTTGCAAAAAGGCAATAGTGACAAATGCAACATAAATCCAGAATCTACTGAACGAGCGAGGATATGACTGGAGGAAGTTATTTTTTATAGGTACAAAACCACGTGTCCTTATGCTCTAAATAGCCTTTAACACAACATAGCTCAAACTCATGCAGTCTTTTCTACAACATAACTCAAAGTAATGCAGCCCTACAGCTTGTAATAACTTTTCGATAGCAAAAGAGCAGAAGATTATATTAGTGAAGTAGTGTAAGACACTCAACTTCTGAAAATGATGAAACTGCACACGCCAGTCTTCAAATGCCAACTAATCTTTTTTTATTAAAATTCCCAACAAAATTAGATGGACTATGGTGTAAATATTTCTTGTAAGCACATTTAACTGAAGAAGATTACACTACACCATTGAACTTTATCTAGGATTAAGATTCTTGAGTTGATAGACACCATGCAATGATCCTTTACTACAAATTCATCTAAAAGATGGTCTACGCACAAAAAACAAGCAAATGAGCAATGAGATAAACTAGATGCATGTGCAATTGGAAACCTAACACCAATCTCGAATCTTAGTACAAATAAATCTTTAGAAACAAGAAAAATTCATTCTACAATTTCCGTCTCGTTTAAAGAACAAAATCGGCACATAGTGCAACTGGAAACCAATATATAAGCGAAACAATAGGGATGTCTCAAGATTAGAACTGTAACTACAGAAACAATTCAAAAATTATAAGCGATGAAGTGACATAAGATCCGATCATCTATCAAACTTATAAGGTGTTTTGTTACCACATAACCTTGTTGACTTAATGACTTATATGCTAACATAAAACTCTTAAATGTTTCTTACCCTGATCAGCCTGTATTTTGGCTCGTATTTCTTTGCATTTTCGACAGAATCATAGATCAAGCCAAAACCAGTAGACTTGCCTCCTCCAAAGTGGGTCCTGAATTTGAACACAAAGATTGCATTGGGATCTTTCACCTCATACATCCTTGCCAATTTTTCCTTCAACTCAGCCTGCAATGATCCATTAAGCAGGTAACACATAAAAACCAAAAGAATATAACAATCGAATGTGCTATAAGTGCTTAGCACGCACTCTCTCTCTCTTTCTCTCTTTTTAATAATCATGGCGTCCAGGTCGGCTTGAGTGCACCTCAACTAATTCCACGGATCACCCACCAGCACATGTACCAAGTGACTATCCACCAAAGCTAATGTTTTTACCTAGGATTTGATCCCTGAGACCTCATGATTCTCAACCCCTCACTATCCCCTATATCAATTAACTACATCTCAATTTTAAACTAGTTGGATTCAGCTATTCAGATCCTTTATATCCCTTTAAAGGATTCACCAAATGTAACTATTTTCAAGCCGACCGTTAACCTACTAAAAAATAACGTAATGGAAGGAACATAGAAATTTATCGCTAGGTATTTGACCAAATAAGATCCTCCAATTCCTATAGAACCTATCACTAATATATTCCAAGAGGGGGATAGAGTTTTCCATGAGATGGGAAATGAAAATTGTTTTCCCTAGACAATGTTTGTGAATACGTGATTGTCTTCAGAGGCAAATGGAGGATTGGGGCACCATTGCTTTTAAAGGCTACTTTAGAAATTTAAAAAAAAAACACAAAAGTGTAGAAAGTTGGGTTCAATCACTTGACATTAAAACCAGTGCTTAAAGAATGCACCAATGAGTCTAGTTTGACCATGGGTTCCTTCCGTTAATATTAGATAGTATATTTTAAAAATTATACACATAATATATCGAATTTAGTCTGGTGACCATGGGTTCACATGACCCATTTTTCTACATAAATTTGCACGTGATTGTCTTATAATGAACAACAGATATTTGTCTTTCTCCTAAAGATGATGGATTGAACTCATAATGAATGATATGCTTTTTATGAATGTAAGAAGTTATACTTTGTATTAGATAAGCAGTTTTCTCTATCAACGACAACTAAAGACAGCATTCAGTTGGCCACAATCCAAACTAGGTTGGCTGCCTATATGTCTACTCAATCTCCATTTTCATCTAAACTAATTTCATTCTAATACTCAATAATTTGTCTAAAAAACAACAAACAACAACAACAAACCCAGTGTGGTCCCGTACCCTTTGTGTGAGGTAGAGAGACTGTTTCCGGTAGACTTAATAACAACTAAATATCTGAAATTGCAAGGCACTCAATACAATAAAGTAATACAAATCCAATAAGCCAAATGAAATAGTTTGTCAAACCTTAGAAACGTTAGCTCTTCCAGGATGCAAGACATCAATAATCTGACAATTTGCCACGTCATTAGCACATATAAAAATGTAATTGTCCTTAGTATTAACGTTAACATTAATAATAAAGTGCCAAGACTTACGAATTGTTTCCTTGCGAGAAGACGATTCGTCATGAACTTCCTTGTTCTAATTGTCACTGCCTTGTCCGCCATTTTTCTGTTAAAACAATTTCAACTCAAAATTTAACTACAAACACAGAATTTATGATTCATAGATTTTTTTTAAAAAAGATTGAAATAATACTTCTGTGCCTTCAGAGACCTTGCTCTCTACCTTTGAAAAAATGGAGGCTTTATTTCTAGGGTTTTTGAGTTTTTAGAAGCTCTATATGAACCTTTGGGCCATTCAATTAACCGGCTGGCCCATTGTTAGTGGATCGTGAAAGTGGGACGAAAATAAAAAATGAAAATTTTGCCCGATTTACACAAATGTGCTTTTTCATTTAATTGCACGGGTTTCCTTCAAATAGGCTGCTCTTTAATATTTGCACTTCAAAATAGAACTTATGCTTATAGGAACATAAGTTCTCTAAGGGCGCTGGATAAATATAAGCATAATTTGTGTGATATTATGATGCAAAAATATGAAATTATGCCTTGTTTTTTTTGTTTTGAAGGCAAAAATTAAAGACCAGCACAAAATAGGGAAAAAGTGCAAATGACCCGTCCTTTTTTAAGACAATGTTTAGATTTTGTCCCGATTTTTAAAAGTTGTACAAATATAGCCTTAAAATATTTCCTTTCAAATAACATTAGACTTGAACTTAATGTTTGTTCATTTGTTTCTCAATCTTAAAGACAAAACATTCTATTGGCGTTTAACATTTGAATCACTTATAAAATTTTAAAGCATGATTTAATATTTTCTCAGACCCCACGTTTGTGAGATTTCAGTAGGTATGCTGTTGTTGTTGTTGATCTAATATTTTTTTATACGATTTGTAATTTTTCCAAAAGTAATCTTTAGACCGCAGTCTAAAAGGTCTATTAGTTGTAAGGAAAAAAGAATCATTTATTGAATAGTTGTCCAAAAAAGTAGGCATTATATGGAGTTTCATTCATTTAGAGTTTTTCTTTTTAAATTTTAAAATTCCATGATAGTGATTATGGCTAAAAAGTGGACAGTCCGTGCTATTACCACAATTTTCACAGTAACTGATGCAATGTTATTTTCCATGAAATCAAATAAAAACTTAAGGCTTCTAAAGATGTTGTTTTCTCTCATATAGTTTTCATGTGAACTCATTTTTGTTATAAACAAAAGCATAATACAAGGAATCTGTAGTCGCAGATCAGAAAAGCTTTACCGGTGAGATACATGTCTCTTTTCAACTTTGGTGCTTGACCTTTGTTCATGTTTTTGTGTAAATATAAAAAGCTATAACACGTTAAACGAGTTGAAAAGGATACAATTCGATTAGGAATAATAATGTTCAAATAATTAGGTGTGTAAAAGTGGAAACAACATGAGTTTCATTTGCACTAGTACGAAGGAGATAAGATTTTCAGGAGGAAATGATATTAAGGGTGTGTTCGGTACAAAGGGAAATGTTTTTCATGAAAAATATGTTTTTGAAAAATATTTTTCGGGTAATAAATAGGATATTTAATTATTTGTTTATGTTTGGTATGTAAGCAAAAAATTATTATAGCGCTTATATATAATCTAAACAAAAAGTACAAGAGGTGGGGGTAGAGATGGCATTGGATCCTGGATCCAGTTCGGACCCGGTGGATTCAGATCCGTTTTATAGGATATGGATCTTCAAAATTTGGACCTGACGGACCCGAATCCGTTTCTGACGGATCGGATATGGATATGGATCTTGTATTTGAGATCCGTATCCGGTCCAGATCCGACCCGTGAATCCATTTTTTATTAAATATATTCATAACCTAGAATGTAATTTTATAAGTATTTTCTTAAAATTGCTAAGCACAACCTTGCAAGTTTAATTCTCAAACAAGTTTAATTTATCCCCGCGTTAACTCAAAAACCAAAAAATAAAGAGGTAACTTCGATAATAAAATCAATGTTATATTAGTGAATGACTAATCAATGTTATATTAGTGAATGACTAACATCTCCATAGACAAGTAGTTAAAATTATATTCACTTCATTTGTGAATATTCCAAGCACAAGCAAGTTCTGCATTGTGGAAATACTAGTCAGCATTTTTCACAACTATTGTCATTGTCCGACATTTTCAATTAATAGCTCACAATCAAAACGAGACAACGAACAAAATATCTCATATGAACATTTCAAAATTGAAACACGGTAAATTGTTAGCTAAGTAAAAATCGTTTGTCAGTTCAAAAAAATCTTAGCAAGGTTACATTCTTAGCAAGACAATTTTTTTTACATGTGGATCCAGATCCGATTTGTGGACCCGGTGGATCCTATGGATCCGAATTTGGATTTGATTTTTATGGACCCGATGGATCTGGATCCGGATCTGGATTCAGGTATAAAAATGGATCTGGATCTGGATCTAGATCTGGATCTAGTAGGATCTGGTCCAGATCCGATCCGTTGCCATGGTGGGGGTAGGGGTGTGGGTGGTGCGGATAAGGACCAATGAAGTGGGGTGAAGGTGAGGTATGTTGAAAGATGGGGGAACACAATCAATGTGTAATGTCATTTGTGGAACTTGTTTCCCCCTATTTCCACTAGAAAAATCATTTTTCTAATTTTTAAGGAACTTATTTCCTAGAAAAAATATTTTCTAAAAATGTTGATCAAACAAACATGAAAAAATTTAAAAACTCCATACTGAACACACCCTAAGTTCCAAGTGAATATAATTGAAGTTGGGTTTAATTAAGAATTAAGTTTCTTTGACATCGACGTCTATTTTCTCAACTACGACTATTGCTTCAGTTTCTTCGACGGCGGCGCCTACTTCCTCAACTGCGGTTATTGCTTCAGTTTCTTCGACGGCGGTGCCTACTTTGTCACGACCCACCCACCTAAGTCATGATCGGCGCTCAATAAGCCTAAGCCCACCGAGCAATCCTGAACCATTTCACGCTAAAAAATTGGCAAAGTTTCCTCTGTACCGGGAGCAATTCATAGACTCAACCCCATCAACACTCAGTAAACAAGAACACAACATATTCTAATAACCTACTAAGTTCAAAAGAACATCAAAATCATTGGCTTTCAAAAAACTTACAAATTCCAAGCCATTTCTTTACTAACACAAGCCAAAACAAGATTTACAAGCCCGACTTAAGGAGCAAAACTCTAAGATTTGGAGAACTAATATACTACAGTAATCAACAAAATGATGGTCCATGCAAAGCAAGTGCGGGGCTTACATGATCAGTTGTCAGCTCTGTCTAACACTCTGCCTGGGTCAAAATATCGCCCTCGTCTAAAATATATGTAGGAAAATAAAAATAAAGGTAAACGGGGTCAGTCATACCAACTGAGTGAGTAATAACATCAACCATAGTTTTTTACTTGGGAGAAGCATACATATGAAATCATCCAATTTATAATCATCAAAAATATCTTATTTAAATCAATGTAACAATTCACGACAAAATTCGAGTTCAAGCTGGTTAAATAATCACTTTGTTATGAATTTAGAGGACCCTAAGCAAGAAACAAGTAGACTTTCTGATGCTATGGATTTTCCATATCCGTCTAACTACTCCGTGCCTAGGGAAGTTCTTGTGACACCCTAACATTAGGGGGTGTGGCTGGCACCCGACGCCTGGACGGCCCGAGTGTACTACCTAAACATCATTCTGGGAATATATAATTGTCTGGGCCGATAAGATCTCAGTAATGATAACTGTGAAACAATATAATATATGACCCTACGAACAGAAGATATCATCCTAACAGATATACATATTGAGGCCGACAAGCCCATACTGAATAATTGTACAACACATGACTCGTCTACAAAGCCTCTAAAGAGAGTATCGACAGGAATACATAAGTCGGGACAGGGCCCCAACATACTTAAAGCATCCAAGAGTATAAACATAATTCTGACTTGGCAATACTCCAAAAAGAGATAGAGCTCGCCAATCGAAGATGATATCTACATACAAACTATCGGGGTAGATCATTTCCTCACCTACCTGAACCTGCGCGGCATAAAACACAATGTCCCCAAGAAAAGAGACATTAGTACGAATAATATACTGAATATGTAAGGCGGAAATAAAATATAACACTACATAATCATAAAAGAGAGAAGGATACGAGTCAATCTGAACCTCTTAGGTGTCACATTACCATCTTAACATTGTAACCTTAACCGATCACAAGGATCATGATTATTTTATGACCTTACATATAATGTAGTATCAACATCGTAAATCTATCTACTCAACTACCCAACCAGTCATAGCCCAATGGTCAGTACATGTCTGTCCAGCTAGTGGTAAATGACGGTACATGACTGTCCATTCGATGGTAAATAATGTGCCTGCCAACCAGTGGTAACCAACGATGCATCACTGCCCGACTAGTGGCAGCTACATAACTGCCCAAACATGGTCAATATCATATCGTACCAGGCCCAAATGTGGGACTCGGTGTTATCATGCCCAACTGCAGTAGTAATTCTTATATGCCCAACCGACTATTGCTCGGTGGTAAATTATATATCCGCCCAGTCGGCCTTCTCTCAGCGATGAATACACGTCTGCCCGATCGATCATAACCTGGTGGTATGTAACTGTCTGCCCAACTGGTCGTAGCTCAGTGGTAATGTTTGTCTACTCAACCGGCCGCCGGCCGGTGGTAAGTCATACTATTAAGCCCATGTCCCTATTGATGTTATGTTACTTACATACATAAATACGTGAAGAGCCACAAGGGGCATCCAGGAACTCGTCGTAATAACGTAAAATCATTACCTTATTGACTTGCATTTAGGACTATCATCCACAACTTCTCACTTTTTCTTAAAACCATGGGAACCTTTTTATACATGGGTAAGTTTACCCTAAGAGCCATAGGCCTGAGCTTCTAATCCACCAAGAATAGAATCTTTATGGTTCCGACTATCCTTTCAATGATGACATACCATTCATTTCTATCCTTTTATTTTTATGAGACCTAACAAGACAACCTACACCATCCCTAGCCTTTGTAACACCAACAAGGAATCATAACCATTTCATTCCCCCATAGGAACTAACAAGTCATGACATAACCTTCCTAACTTTCACGAAACCAACAAGGGCTATGAGATGACATCAGAATGAAATACTGTAGCGTGCGTAGACTGCTCCCGACGAGGGATAATCAAGAGTCAAGAAAATAAGCATATTTCCCATAGGAAAGATTAGAGTTCTCTTTGGCGGACATTTCATTATAAGTCGCCATTTCACAAATATGCCAAAAGAAAGAAGAGTTTAGCCTTCACATACCTAGTTGATGATCAATACAACTCGTATTGTTTCCCGCTTGACCTACAATCATTGTAAGCAAATAAGATAATCTATATCAATATCTAATCAACGGCTTTAAGATTTCATCATTGTGACATTTTGTTGAACACTTGGTGTGTTTACTTTATCCCGTCTTATTAGTATGTCAACTTATGTTATTTTCATCTTCCTTTACAACAACCTCAATTTTAACAAGATTACAACCATCATATTCCATGAAATCTAGCCATAGTTACCTCCAAACTTCATTACAACCATCCAATAACCAATCACCACAACTATGAGGTTTATCTTAACTTTTTCTAGATTACTTTTACCACGAGGTTACTTTAAGCTATGAGGGTTTAAATACATGAGAGGTAGCAAGAATCTTACCTCTAATTAGCAAAGATTTTCTTCTACCATCTCTTCTTTGATCCTTCAAGAATCTCCAAGAATCTCTAAGAACTAAGATGATGATCCAAGGTGATCTAGTTGCTTATAATGGAAGATTTACCTCCTAAGCCTTGTTGGAGGGTCCTTTAATGATATAAGAACCATGGGAGAGAGTTTAGGGCTCAATGGGTCGAAGTGGTGAAAAAAAGAGGTGTGGAAGTGAAGCCACCACTTCACTCTATTTATAGGGAGGTGGCACCACCCTTGGTCTATGCCAAGGGCTACGTCACAGAAGCCATATGCGGACGCAGATCCAAGGGAAGACTGAGGAAGATTGCCCCTCTAAGATCCTGGACGTAACAAGCATCCGATGCTATGAACAACACCGGAAGCACCTTATGAATTAATACTATCAAGTTTCTACTTTTCTTTCATTAAAATTTTCAATTAAGTTATAAATAACTAAGTAAAAGTCATGGTCACAAATTATGAAATAAAATCAACGGAAGTCTGTAATAAATAAGTTGTAAAAACATAGCAACACTCATGAGAGTCGAATAACGACCTCAACCATATACCCACAAGATAACATTTATCTATAAAACCACTAAGATGATAAAAGGGAATAGTATAACTTCAGGACACAGCCTGAAAACTAATACTAAGAACATAAATATAGAATGGTGCCCCTCGAACAATCATGTGGTCTCATCGAATAGTCTCGAAAGCAACAAGTTCTCCTAAGTCATAGGCTTATCACGAACATGCTCTTCTTCGTTACCTGACACACCATGAAAAGTAACAATGGTATGTCTGAGTACTGGGTACTTTGTGAGTGTCTCCGGACAATTAATAATGTAAAATAATATAATATTAGGTAGTAAAATAATGTAAGTAAAGCCGTTCGAAATCCAGAGATAAAACAGTTTACCAAACTCAGAGAACCCATTAGTAGAAACCATTAAGAGAGAATTCAATCACTTCCAATCCATTATTCCATTTCTCAAGATTAAGTCTTTAATTTATGAACTTAAGATCAACATCAAGTCACTCACAAATAACCACAATTATGACAATACAAGCCAAGTCAATGAAACGAAGGGATGTCCATTAAGCTTCCCTAAAACCGCATAAAAGCATCACATCGGGGTTGTCACCCTCGATGACTATCCTTCCTCCCGAATAGCTAGGCAAAACCATATCGGGGTCATGAACCCTCGGTGGCCACTCTTCCTCCCGAATGGCTAGGAAAACCATACTAGGATCCATATGAATTACCCTTTTCCCGAGTAACTAGGCCAAACACATACAATAGAATTATAGCAAAATAGCTGAATCACAATCGTAGCATTGTACTACCCCATAAGTATTCCTTGCATTTCCTATCCAATTCTTTTAATACACTTTGTGGTAGAATAAAAATTACGGTCCAGATCTTATATATTGAAAATAGCACAACATTTATGATTTGCAATCTACCTGCATATGAAAGTTGCTTACATTATCCATTATTGATTCTATTTGTGATCTTCTCCACCAGTTGATGACATTCCATTTTACTCCACTTTTTGGATGAAAAAGGAAATCCTAGATATATGATTGGCAAAGTACCTAGTGTAAAACCAGTCCTTTCTAATATTTTGTTATGATTGTCTTCACTCAGTCCAGCCATAAATATATTGGATTTATCACATTTTGCCTCCAGACCTGTGACTTTACTGAAGTGATCCAGTGCTTCCATCACTCTAGATATAGAATTCATTGTGCCTTTGCAAAACACCATTAAATCATCTGCAAACACCAGGTGTGTTAACTTGGTTGCTTTACACATTGGGTGGAATCTGAATTCTGGTAGTTCACTCATCTTTTTTAGTGTTCTAGATATATGTTTTCCATTACAATTACATACAAAAAGGGTGACATAGGATCACCTTGTCTTAAACCCCTCTACCTTACAAAATATTCATGTAAATGGTTCTGGAAAACCAAACTCTCTCAATGCTTCCTCTATGAATTTCCAACTAACCATATCATATGCTTTCTTTAAATTAATCTTCATCAAACATCTTGGGGATGTCTTTCTATTATAATATTTTAATAGATCATGACAGATTAGTACATTGTGAATCAATGATCTATTTTCCACAAAGGCTGCTTGATTCTCTGCTATTAGAACTTTTAGTGTCTTCCTTAATCTTACCCATATCATTTTTTATATGCACTTGTACAACATATTGCAACATGATATTGGTATGAATTGGCTAGCATATTGAGGTACTTGTACCTTAGGTATCAATGACTATACACCAATTAATACGAGTATTATGACAAAATATATTTTATTTATTAATTCTTATAAGGGGTGTACGGAATCAATAGTGAACAAGTAAAAATGAACGTTGAGTAGTATTTTTTCCCCGTTAAAGTAGATATATATATATATATATATATATATATATATATATATATTAAGGCATTACAATAGTGGTAGTACTGAAGTCTTGTGCGATAAAAACGTGCCACCAAAATTTAAAGGTAATTTCTATAGGGTGGTGATTAGACAAACTATGTTGTAGTAGGCAGAGTGTTGGCCAGTCAAGACTTCGCACATCCAAAAGATAAAAATTGTAGAGATGAGGCTGCTGAGATGAATGTATGGGCATACAATGAGGGATAGGATTAGAAATAATGATATCCAGGACAGAGTGGGTGTGGCTTCGGTGGAGGATAAGATGCAGAAAGCGATGTTGAGATAGTTCGGGCATGTGCAGAGGACAGACACAAATGTCCCAGTGCGGAGGTGTGAGAGGTTGGCTATGGCCGGATTCAGGAGTGGTAGAGTGTAACTCCCCGTATTTTCGGGTAGTGGTTGAACTCATAACGTAGGTGAGTAGACCCGGGAAAAATTTCGTTGTACTTGTGTATATTAATAAGAGGATTAGTATATAAAAGGGCGTGATCCCGAAATGATTTTGGGATTTAGTAAGAGTGACGACGGAGTTGAATAATAATTGTGTGTCCCCGAAGAGAGTATAGACTGATATTTTTTTTATTACGGGAATTATTGTAGCGCCCTATTTTGACCTCGCCCGGGTCAAAGCGGAGCGCGGACGTGTTCGGGTGATTCCTGGGTAAAATGATTGAGGAGTCGCCACCTAATTATCTTTTACGGTGAATTAGGACACCTACATATTAAACTAAGTGCTTCAATGTAACTCCAATTTTAAGGTCTGCGAAACTAGTGAGATTCTAGGTAAGGGTTCTTTATTATCCTAAAGGGAAGGGGTTAGGCATCCTTTAAGATCCGCTAACTTGCGGTTATCCGGTAAAACTCAGGTTAATTATTGGTAGAAATAATGCATGTTTTACAAGTATAATAGATTAAAAGACGTTTGCAAATAATTAGAAAAAGGATGCATTTTAAAAGATAGATAAATGTAGAGATTTTTCAAAATATGCATTTATATGATATCTAAAGAGAAATACATGTAGAGTTGGAAAATTATGTTTTTGACAATTGATAGTAAAACAATTTATTTATAATGCCAAAGAAGTAAAATTTTGGGAATCAATAAATTGTAAATTGACAAAAGATAAACTTATTCGGTATGATTAATAAAGCAAATAAAAGATGACAAAAGTTGTTTTGAAAATCTTGAATTCGCGTGACGAGCCTAAAATAAATAAACTAGCGAAGGATTTCTAAGTTTGCGAGCCTACAAATAAATAAGCTAGCGACGGGTTTCAAATCTTTAACTAACCTATGAATAAATCCTAAGTTTGCCTATTCTAAGCATTTTAATAATTACATAAGTGCGATAAATAATATTACAATACAAAGCGAGATAAAAGCTGAATTTAAAGAAAGAAATAAAATAAATAAACTCCGAGGAATAATTGCCTTTATTTACTTTAGTCCCTGCAAGCTGTCAAGAACAAACAGTTAGAAACAATTAAATACAAATAACTTCATATCCGTATTCAAAACAGTGAATGTTTTGATCACGGAGGGCTCAGACTTAAATTTTGAAAAGAACATTCCAATCACGTCGTGGCTGCAAACATATGACTAATGTGGTTTATTTTTGATTGCCTCACCTACTAAACGTGTTGGTCTCTCGGGTGAAATAGAAAAGATCACTATAATCACGTCGTGGCTGCGAATATATATAACTTGTTGGTTATTTTAGTCACCTCGCCTACTAAACATGTTGATCTCGGATAAAAGGTTTAAGTCTTCATCCTTGCCCAGAAGTTATATTTCCGTCTTTGCAACTGTGTAGGCCTCAAAATCGACGGATATTTTCATCGGCCAGTGTAGTATCGTGTTCAAATCAGTAAAAATAAAATCGGAACAGAAAACAGCAAGAAGAAGCAGTAGCAGAGCGAGCGTAAAAACAGCTTCAAAAGACGCGGTGTTTAATTTAAAGCGATAAAGCGATAAATCGGATATTTTAATCTTTGAGCGATGGGTGAAACAGAAAGCAATATCTCGAAAGGTGCGGTGTTTATTTTAAAGCAGTAAAAACGTAAAAACAGTAAAAACAATAATTTGAATCCGAGCAAGAATCAAAGCGAAAAAATACCAACAGACGCGGTATTTGTCCAGAACGGTAAAAACAGTAAAACAGTAAAACAGAAAGATATCCGTCGCACAGATGTTTAAAACAGTAAACTGAAAAAACAGAGAAACGAAAGCGCGGCCTTGAATTCAATTTCATCAGCCTAAATGCGGTATTTAGAAACAGTAAAATAACGCGGAAACAGAAATCAGTAAACTATCAAAACAAAGAAAGCGAAGCAGGGCAAATCAAAGCAGAGAATTGATCTTTGGAACAGAAACCGAAAAGTGCGGCCTCGATTTCAATTTCATCGGCCTAGATGCGATATTAATAAAACAATAAAAGCGATTGCCAAAGAAACGAGCAGTGAGCAATTAAATTATCCGAACCAAATTCTGAAATGTTGGAACCGGAACAGGATTAAGAGATATTTATGGAAAAATCCGACCGGATCATGAGCAATGACGAATGAAAAATCGAAATTCAGATTTTTAGATAACTAGCAAACGGTATGAAAAATGCTATAACTGGAAATCGCCAAAAATCGGGTCGACCGATCCGGTCGATGACGACCGAATCGAATCTGACCGAATCGGACCTTTTCAAATTTTCGGATAACCAATAATAACCACAAGAATAATGCAAGAGATTTGGAAATTCAAACGGGTCGACGGGCCCGGTCAAGAATCTGCGACGAATAGGAGATTCGACACATCAAATAATTCCATCAATTCAGGATAACCAACATACAAAAATATGAAATGCAAGAATGCGAAAATATCAAATCGGATCGACCGATCCGGTCGATGACCGACGAATCGCGATCCGAATCCGAAATCAAATAATCCAAACCCAAATCAGATTTTAACACCAAATTCAAATAACCAATAACAAGAATATGAAATGCAAGAATTGCGAAATGTTACTAATCGGTCGACCGACCGGATCGATGACCTGACCGGATCGGTGTTTCAACCGAATCAAATAAATTCAACAATTTCAGACAACCAATGATAACAACAGCAACAATGCAAGAAATTTGGAAATTCAAATCGGGTCGACCCGACCCGAAATCAGTGATCCAAATCAAATTTTAACACCAAATTCAGATAACCAACATACATAAAATATAAATGCAAGAATTCTGAAAATGTTACTAACCGGTCGAGACCGAAATCGATGACGAAAATCGAGAGAATCAAAGGGGATGACAAACCTTTTGGACTTGATTCTTGAACAACAAAGAAGGCAAATGCTTGAAATCAAGAACACAACAAAGATATATATATTGAATCCTTTTTTAAATCCTCAGAAAATCCTCCCCAAAATGAAGAACGCCATGGGGTATTTATAGGTACTCCACCCCACCGTCCCAACCCCTCATCCCCCCCCTTAAAACGAATTCAAATTTCAAAAATAAGGGGGAACAAAATCTGAGTTTTTGGGGCATGTGTTGAGGATTTTGGGGGGTGTGTTGGTGAGGGGATGGTTTGGCGGTGTCGGGAGTAGACCGGTGGTGTCGTGAAGTGGCGGGGTAGGGAGTGCGGCGGCGTGGGGTAGGGGTGTAGGGTGCGGCGCCTTGGGGGGGGTAGGGTTTTAGGTTTTTCTGATTTTGGTTTTTTTTTGTTTGGGGGGGAACGATTTGGGGAATTAAAAGGGGAAGGGAAATGGGTCGGGTAGGTTGGGTCGGGTCGGGTGATGGGCCGACGGGAGTTGGGCTGGGGCGATGAAATGGGGGGATTTAATTGGGGAGTTTTGGGCTTGTGGTGTTGGGTTTAATTGTTTTGGGTTTGGGTATAAGGGAATTTAATTGGGGTTGGGCTTGGACGAAAAAAATGGGTTTTAATTTAGGTTGGGTAGAAATTGTATTGGGTTAGGAATTGAAAAATATAAAAAGGGGTTTAATATTAAAAGATATTATATATATATATATATTTTGTAAAAGATGTGAATTATTTAAAATAACATAACAATGTGATAATAAAATATAATATTTGCGAAATGTTTAATGCTTAATAAAAAATGGAAATGCAATGCAATTGAGAATAAAATAACCTAAAATTTTTGGATAAAACTTATGATTAT
Source organism: Anisodus acutangulus (assembly GCA_029783415.1). Taxonomy (NCBI): domain Eukaryota; kingdom Viridiplantae; phylum Streptophyta; class Magnoliopsida; order Solanales; family Solanaceae; genus Anisodus; species Anisodus acutangulus. The sequence goes on along the minus strand of CM056494.1, from coordinate 714,095 downwards.
GATAAAAATGCAAATGATAGTAAAAAATGCGAATAGTAATAATAATAAGAGAATAATAATATATATGTACGCATGTATGTATATAGATTAAAATTGTTTTTTTTTCAAAGTGTCAAAATGTTAAAAATTACGAATAAAATCATAAAAGATGGGACAAAATTGAGTGTCAAGAGATGCGCCTCTTTGACGGAGACGATGAAAGAGTTTTCGGCCAAAGAAGTTGACTGAGTAGCCAATTTTGTCGACCATCGGATCGCATAGTAAGAAATAGAATCCCGAGGGGAAGAGAAGTTGCAAAATGATGGTGCACATTCAAGAAACAATGCCCCAGTGTCGACTTAGGATGACACTGGTCGCAGATACGAGAAATTAACGGGAAAGAGCGGATCGACGTTCGAAGTATGTCGTTTGACCAAATTGCATTGGTTCGCCGTGAGATATAGTTCCACGTTATGCTGAAAACTCCCGCCGATTCGAATTCCTGTGGACCAGAGCTAAGATAAAAGTTAGTGTATAACAGTTGCATAAGATATGTATGTGAGAATATGACTTTGTAAGTTGAAATGATGTCGTTGCTTAATGTTGTGCAGATGATGGAGTTGGCGGGGGCCTGTTTACACTTTAAAATAAAGTACCCGCATTAGAAGGTGGGCGCCTGATTTAAAATAAAATACCCGCATTAGAAGGTGGGCGCCTGATTTAAAACATACCCGCATTAGAAGGTGGGCGCCTGATTTAAACATACCCGCATTAGAAGGTGGGCGCCTGATTTAAAACATACCCGCATTAGAAGGTGGGCGCCTGATTTAAAACATACCCGCATTAGAAGGTGGGCGCCTGATTTAAAACATACCCGCATTAGGAGGTGAGCGCCTGACTGAAATTTAAATACCGCGTTAGAAGGTGGGCGCTGATTTAAAACATACCCGCGTTAGAAGGTGGGCGCTGATTTAAAACATACCCGCGTTAGAAGGTGGGCGCTGATTTAAAACATACCCGCGTTAGAAGGTGGGCGCTGATTTAAAACATACCGCGTTAGAAGGTGGGCGCTGATTTAAACATACCCGCGTTAGAAGGTGGGCGCTGATTTAAACATACCGCGTTAGAAGGTGGGCGCTGATTTAAAACATACCCGCGTTAGAAGGTGGGCGCTGATTTAAAACATACCGCGTTAGAAGGTGGGCGCTGATTTAAAACATACCCGCGTTAGAAGGTGGGCGCTGATTTAAAATATACGCGTTAGAAGGTGGGCGCTGGTGAAATTTAAATACCGCGATTAGAAGGTGGGCGCTGATTTAAAACATACCCGCGTTAGAAGGTGGGCGCTGATTTAAAACATACCCGCGTTAGAAGGTGGGCGCTGATTTAAAACATACCGCGTTAGAAGGTGGGCGCTGATTTAAAACATACCGCATTAGAAGGTGGGCGCCTGATTTAAAACATACCCGCATTAGAAGGTGGGCGCCTGATTTAAAACATACCCGCATTAGAAGGTGGGCGCCTGATTTAAAACATACCCGCATTAGAAGGTGGGCGCCTGATTTGTGTCGTCGTGTTGACGTAATGTAAAGTGGGGCCCTATTGCCATGCCATGATAGTTAATGTGTGGACATAAGCGATGCAAAAGTTGAGTAGATGAGAATGCGACCCTGTAAGTCGAAATACCGTTCTTTCCGTGGACACAACACGGTTGGGAACATGTAGTTTAACATGACGCCTTTGTACAATCTCCAAACAGGAAAGTGATTCTTGTAGTGAGTTGCGATGCGGAGGCCCTTGCGAATCTGCTCATAAATGTTGCGACTTCTCTTTGTTTCGACTGAAGAACACGTACTCAAATAAATTTATGAGTTTTGGGAGGGGAGTTGATTAGCGTTGACTTTGTAGCTTCGGTCTTGGTATTTGTATGTCCTGCTAACTCGGACCCGTAGCCCCTCTCTGCTTCCCAGTCTTGGCCAGCCGTTAATGAAAACATCCAAAAACAATTTGTAGAAATGCATCTTAAAAAATAGAAACATAAAAATTCTATCGAATTTTGATGAAAAATGTTTGTTGAAAAATAATTTGCTTATAAGAAATACTGCATATATATATATATATATATATATATATATATATATATATATATATATATAAATGTCTGTCGAGCAGTGACATGCGGTGAAACAAAGCAAACGTCTTATCCAAAATTCTCCTGGCTGAAGACTTAGTTTGCCGATGGTTTTCCATGTTTATCGGCGTCCTCTGGCAGTGATCCCTTAAAAATGCCCCAGTGTCTGATATATGAGAATGACGATCTTTTGAACGGACTTGTGTAGATTTCTTGCCTGCCCTATCAGGGTGATCAGATGGGTGCATTTTGTCTTTTGTGAGATAAAGGAGAAAATATTTTCTAATGGGGATACCGAAGCCTATTTAGGCGCCACGTATCCCCATGAGGGAATCAGGTCGTGACGTAGTTCATTACAAGCAAAAGGGGATTGTAAGGATTTTCTAAAATGGGACCGAAGCCGATGTGGCCGCCTACGTATCCCGCCGAGGGAATCAGGTCATAACGTAGTTCATGTTACAAGTAAAAGGGAACTGTAAGGGTTTTTCTAAAGATGGGACCGAAGCCGATGTGGCCGCCTACGTATCCCGCCGAGGGAATCAGGTCATAACGTAGTTCGGGTTACAAAGAAAAGAGATTGGGGAAATTTGTGATCTAAAGAAATGGAACCCTACATGGGTTCCTTTGCGTATCCCGCCTGGGAGAGCAATTTTTACAACATAAGAAATGCATTACATAGAGAATAACTAATCTGAGATATGGTATCTCTTCACTGCATCTGCATTGATGGTTTTTGGCCATTCTATTCTGATAAGGTTGCCCCGGACAACTGCGTCCATCTGCTTTCATCAATCTCTTAGTAAATGATTCTGTATTCACTTGGTTGCGAAAGAAATAGCATTGCCCCAGTAGAAATCCTGATCGTAATGTGGTAGCCCAAGAGTACCAATGACAAACGTCCGTGCCAATGCTTGTGACTATCAACCATCTTGATGTTTCATCCAAATCTGGCTTCGACTTATTCCAAAAATGCCTCAATTCTTCCGCTTGTGAGTCTTCCTTATATTCTTCGAAGCCTTGCTTGTTTGCTTGTTTCATTATATGTCACATACCGCCGACAAATTAGTTTGCATGATGAAAAAAGAAAAGAGAATTATTGAACAAAACATATTTTATAATAGCAAAAGCAATGCAGATTTGTCATTTTAAGCTTTCAAAAGGTAGAGGCAAAAATACATTAGAATGCATAAATGCGATTTAGGCCTCAATTTAAATAGCGTTTTTTTTTCTTCATTAAGTACTAATACAATTTGGGCAGACATGATTGGGAAATAACAGATGGGGTGCTCGCCGCTTTTAGTCAACACGAATCAACTTTTGGGGAAATAAATAAGGCAAAATGAATCTCTGAAAAATGAAGAAAACCAAATTAGTATAAGGTGAGTAATTATTGATTTAAATAATATACACAGAGTGGAAAGCGAGAAAATAGCAAGCAAATTGTATATGCGCGTCCTAATATACAAGGGGCCTCTCTTATGCCAGAGGTGGGCCTAAACGCCAGATATGCGGGATTACGACAGATTTGATCCAAGCTGCTAAACTGCAATGCTTTGTCGGAAATGAGACAAAATGAATGTACATTTTCCAATTTCAGCATGTCATGATTAGTCTTGAATTAGTCTATCCTTATCACGCTACACATAATATGATGATTGGTCGTTGGGTTGTGAGACTCGTAGACATCTTTGGCGGATTTCTTAATTGTGGAGTCGATACCAAGGATCGACCCACCTAAGGTGTATGCATGCATGACTTATAATAAAGGGTGGTATAGCTCTATCTTAATTTTTCTAAGATTTGGCTGACTAGACACAAGGTTCCCGAGCGGACTACTCGAGTGAGAAGGCTACGCGGCCACCAGATGGTCCGGTCACTCCGCGCATACGCCAACTCTCCTAAAATTTGGTAGATTGAAAGAAATTTGCGGGTGCGCAAAACACACCTCGCGTGTAATGTGTGATAGTGTCAATTTTCCAGAGTGGAAGAAATATGAGCGAAATGCCAATTTAAGGAAAGCAGTAAGAGAATATAGTAATTAAAGCAGTTTATGCATACAAAATTTCAACAGAAAATAATTAAAAATAATAGATCAAATAAGGAGCAATATAAAGCACAATAATGATTAACCTGAACTTGTTATGGTTAAGAACCTGAATATCCCCAGTGGAGTCGCCATGCTGTAGCGCCCTATTTTGACCTCGCCCGGGTCAAAGCGGAGCGCGGACGTGTTCGGGTGATTCCTGGGTAAAATGATTGAGGAGTCGCCACCTAATTATCTTTTACGGTGAATTAGGACACCTACATATTAAACTAAGTGCTGCAATGTAACTCCAATTTTAAGGTCTGCGAAACTAGTGAGATTCTAGGTAAGGGTTCTTTATTATCCTAAAGGGAAGGGGTTAGGCATCCTTTAAGATCCGCTTAACTTGCGGTTATCCCAGTAAAATTCAGGTTAATTATTGGTAGAAATAATGCATGTTTTACAAGTATAATAGATTAAAAGACGTTTGCAAATAATTAGAAAAAGGATGCATTTTAAAAGATAGATAAATGTAGAGATTTTTCAAAATATGCATTTATATGATATCTAAAGAGAAATACATGTAGAGTTGGAAAATTATGTTTTTGACAATTGATAGTAAAACAATTTATTTATAATGCCAAAGAAGTAAAATTTTGGGAATCAATAAATTGTAAATTGACAAAAGATAAACTTATTCGGTATGATTAATAAAGCAAATAAAAGATGACAAAAGTTGTTTTGACAATGCTGAATTCGCGTGCAGAGCCTAAAATAAATACACTAGCGAAGGATTTCTAAGTTTGCGAGCCTACAAATAAATAAGCTAGCGACGGGTTTCAAATCTTTAACTAACCTATGAATAAATCCTAAGTTTGCCTATTCTAAGCATTTTAATAATTACATAAGTGCGATAAATAATATTACAATACAAAGCGAGATAAAAGTGAATTTAAAGAAAGAAATAAAATAAATAAACTCCGAGGAATAATTGCCTTTATTTACTTTAGTCCCTGCAAGCTGTCAAGAACAAACAGTTAGAAACAATTAAATACAAATAACTTCATATCCGTATTCAAAACAGTGAATGTTTTGATCACGGAGGGCTCAGAACTTAAATTTTGAAAAGAACATTCCAATCACGTCGTGTTTGCAAACATATGACTAATGTGGTTTATTTTTGATTGCCTCACCTACTAAGCGTGTTGGTCTCTCAGTGAAATAGAAAAGATCACTATAATCACGTCGTGGCTGCGAATATATATAACTTGTTGGTTATTTTAGTCACCTCGCCTACTAAACATGTTGATCTCGGATAAAAGGTTTAAGTCTTCATCCTTGCCCGTGAAGTTATATTTCCGTCTTTGAATCGTGTAGGCCTCAAAATCGACGGATATTTTCATCGGCGGTGTAGTATCGTGTTCAAATCAAGAAAATAAAATCGAACAGAAACAAGAAGAAAGCAGCAGATAGTGAGCGTGAGCGTAAAAAAGCAGCTCAAAAAGACGCGGTGTTTAATTTAAAACAAGAAAGCAAAAATCGGATATTTTAATCTTTGAGCAGTGGATCAAACAGAAAGCAATATCGAAAGGTGCGGTGTTTATTTTAAAACAAAAAACGTAAAAACAGTAAAAACAATAATCTGAATCCGAGCGATGGCGAAGCGAAACAAATACCAACAGACGCGGTATTTGTCCAGAACGGTAAAAACAAGAAACAAGAAATGTAAAGATATCCGTCGCACAGATGTTTAAAGCGATGGCGAAAAACAGAGAAACGAAAGTGCGGCCTTGAATTCAATTTCATCAGCCTAAATGCGGGATTTAGAAACGAGAAATAACGCGAAATGTAAATCAGTAAACTATCAAAACAGCAAAACTGAAACAGGGCAAACTGAAACAGAGAATTGATGCTGGAACAGAAACCGAAAAGTGCGGCCTCGATTTCAATTTCATCGGCCTAGATGCGATATTAATAAAACAATAAAACAGTGCCAAAGAAACGAGCAGTGAGCAATTAAATTATCCGAACCAAATTCTGAAATGTTGGAACCGGAACAGGATTAAGAGGTATTTATGGAAAAATCCGACCCGGATCATGAGCAATGATCGAATGAAAAATCGAAATTGATTTTTAGATAACTAGCAAACCGGTATGAAAAATGCCATAACTGAAATCGCCAAAAATCGGTCGACCGATCCGGTCGATGACCGACCGAATCAGATGGCGACCGAATCGGACCTTTTCAAATTTTGGATAACCAATAATAACCACAAAGAATAATGCAAGAGATTTGGAAATTCAAACCGGTCGATCTGACGGTCAAGAATCTGACCGAATAGGAGATTCGACCGTCATCAAATAATTCCATCAATTCGGATAACCAACATACAAAAATATGAAATGCAAGAATTCTGAAAATATCCAAATCGGATCGACCCGATCCGGGTCAGTGACCCGACCCGAATCAGCGATCCGAATCCGAAATCAAATAATCCAAACCCAAATCATATTTTAACACCAAATTCAAATAACCAATAACAAGAATATGAAATGCAAGAATTCTGGAAATGTTACCCAACCGGGTCGACTGACCGGATCGATGTTCCGACCGGACCAGTGTTTCAACCCGGAATCAAATAAATTCAACAATTTCAGACAACCAATGATAACAACAGCAACAATGCAAGAAATTTGGAAATTCAAATCGGGTCTAATTCGACCAAATCGATGATCCAAATCAAATTTTAACACCAAATTCAGATAACCAACATACATAAAATATAAATGCAAGAATTCTGAAAATGTTACCCGAACCGGGTCGACCCGACCCGAAATCAGTGACGAAAAATCAGAGAATCAAAGGGGATGACAAACCTTTTCGGACTTGATTCTTGAACAACAAAGAAGGCAAATGCTTGAAATCAAGAACACAACAAAGATATATATATTGAATCCTTTTTTTTTAAATCCTCCGAAAAAATCCTCCCCCAAAATGAAGAACAACATGGGGTATTTATAGGTACTCAAACCCAACGTCCCAACCCCTCATACCCCCCCTTAAAACGAATTCAAATTTCAAAAATAAGGGGGAACAAAATCTGAGTTTTTGGGGCATGTGTTGAGGATTTTGGGGGGTGTGTTGGTGAGGGGATGGTTTCGGCGGTGTCAGGGTAGACCGGTGGTGTCGGCGAAGTGACGGGGGTAGGGGTGCGGCGACGTGGGGTAGGGGTGTAGGGTGCGGCGCCTTGGGGGGGTAGGGTTTTAGGTTTTTTCTGATTTTGGTTTTTTGTTTGGGGGAAACGATTTGGGGAATTAAAAGGGGAAGGGAAATGGGTCGGGTAGGTTGGGTCGGGTCGGGTGATGGGCCGACGGAGTTGGGAGGCGATGAAATGGGGGATTTAATTGGGGAGTTTTGGGCTTGTGGTGTTGGGTTTAATTGTTTTGGGTTTGGGGATAAGGGAATTTAATTGGGGTTGGGCTTGGACGAAAAAAAATGGGTTTTAATTTAGGTTGGGTAGAAATTATATTGGGTTAGGAATTGAAAAATATAAAAAGGGGTTTAATATTAAAAGATATTATATATATATATATATTTTGTAAAAGATGTGAATTATTTAAAATAACATAACAATGTGATAATAAAATATAATATTTGCGAAATGTTTAATGCTTAATAAAAAATGGAAATGCAATGCAATTGAGAATAAAATAACCTAGAATTTTTGGATAAAACTTATGATTATGATAAAAATGCAAATGATAGTAAAAAATGCGAATAGTAATAATAATAAGAGAATAATAATATATATGTACGCATGTATGTATATAGATTAAAATTGTTTTTTTTTTCAAAGTGTCAAAATGTTAAAAATTACGAATAAAATCATAAAAGATGGGACAAAATTGGGTGTCAACAATTATGATATTGACATAAGAGGATTTTAGTAATCGTCGGAATTTAAATAATTGGAGACCGGAAATTTAATTGTGTGTATAGTTAATTAATTGTGGGATTAGTTAATTAGGGAGGGGACAATTTATAGTGGGAGTTGGTAAGGGTAATTTTATTTACGATTTGGGGTGACCAATCCCCCAAACCGATCGATCGACAGCAACCATAAGCCATCCTTCTCCATTTTTTTTCCATTTCTTCAAATCCATCTCTTCAACCATCGATTCTTCAGTGTGCTCTCTTCATCTCTACCAAATTCCTCCACCAAATTCATCTCTAGCAACATGAGTAAGCTCAGTTGATGGGTTTTCTGAATTTTTCGACCAAAATTGGGGATTTCCGTGAGCTTTCATATATAACCAAGCGAAAGAGAAACTCAAAGTGTTCTGGGCTTTGATTCCAGTAGAATCGAAGCCAAGAACGAGCTTAGAAACTCAGAAGCTAAATAAGAAACCTTGAATGCGAAAGGATTCCGGGGCGAATCGATTTTGGGGATTCTGTTTCAGTTTTGTCGGAAGCTGTTGGGATGACAGGTTCGACGACACTCGTCACTGCGTTTAAGAGAGGTAATCTTCTTTATTCTCTAAGTTTGTACAAGTTCTCAACTTGCTCTTTGCTATTAGTTCTAAACACGATTGTCGAAAATGCGAATTTGGGTTGGGTATCGTTAGGACTGTTGTAATTGGGAGTTACTGGGATTGCATGTGAAATTGTGGTACTGTTTTGGAGATTGTAGTAGTATAAGAAGGAGGATTAAGAGAGTTGGATGTTTCACTACTTACATAGATTTCGATATAGAAGGAATATAGGTTCTACGCGTTCAAGGTGTTCGTCAGAATGTCCCTAAGAATCTATTTTAATGTGTTGATTCGATTGTGATGAAATTCGTCCGTATGATGTAGATAATCATTCATAGAGCTTACAAGGACCCACAGAACTTAGATAAATTCGACGACAAGGTTGAAGTTCTAAAACGACGCATACTCTAATATTGGGTTGATTAGTTCGTCTAAGAGGTATGTGAAACTCTTACTTCTTTCTTTTTGGCATGATTTAATGAAAGTACGGCGGACGTACTTAATTCTTATACAGTTTAATTCCTAATGAGGATTGTTATGAGAAGTGCCTATGATTTTTCAGCAAAGAGTTATTATGACATTATTACAATGATTTTATTGAGAGTCAGATGATAATTTTTACTTGCATATGGTTACTCACGATATCTACTCGTGCTAAGTGTTACTACTTCACCTCACCGAGTCCCGGGCCGGGTTACGACTCGTGCACAACCTTGCATTGTTCACCGAGACCCTCACTAGAGGGTCGGGTTACGTAGGATGGATCCATAGATGAGAGATGATTTTACCAAGTCCCAGCATGGGCCGGGTTATGATATGATTCCACCGAGTCCCGCACTAGTGGGCCGGGTTACGTTACAGGTATATATATGTATATGGACAAGCATTCATGTTTTCTTGCCTTGACTCTCATTTTTATAAGGCACAACTGACTTTTATGGTTTATGGCAGAGTTGGATTTGAATCCTTATTTTTATAATGATCTTCTGTTTCTGTTGGCTAATTATGATCTCTTTTACAGCTTCATGTTTTACATACTCAGTACATTATTTCGTACTGACCCCCATTTCCTCGGGGGGCTGCGTTTCATGCCCGTAGGTACATGTTTTCAGTTTGGTGAACCTCAGGCCTAGGTTCCTACTCAGCAGGTTGGAAAGCTCATTTGATCCAGGGCTTTGTCATTTTGATACCGAATCTCTTTTAGACTTATGTTCGTATCTAGGGGCACGACGGGGCCCTGTCCCGTCATATGTCGTTATTCTTCTTATAGAGGTCTGTAGACAGTGGTGGGTTGTACTTATGTAAGGGTTATGACTCTGTTTTGGTCAGTCATATTATTGTATTCTGTGTTGGGGTGTTTCTATGTATATACGTTAGTATCTGTTGGCAGCCTTGTCGGCTTGTCTGTTATATTGTGTTGGCTAGTTGCGACTCCTCAGGAGACAGGTGCATTCGGGGGTAAAGGCAGCCTTGTCGACTTGCCTACCCTGACATATGTTGTTATTGCGACGTTATGCTGCCGAATTTCAGACTCATTAAGGGTTAGTTGGATTATGTGTGACAGGTTGGTATAATGACGTCATTAGGGCGGTTAGTCGCGGCCCGTCGGGTCGGGTCGTGACATAGAGGTAGGCCGAAGAAGTATTGGGGAGAAGTGATTAGACGGGACACGGATTAGGGTAGAAGGATAGTAGGTAGTTGAGCGTAGTTCTACTTACGCTTACATACTGGTAGTTGTAGTGTTATTATTGTAGCTCTGCTTAACCTATCATACTAGTATGCGCAATATTGTTTTATAGTCACATGTCCTTTGATTTCTGTTGTTGTGTGTTCTTTCATGTAATGTATTTATTTTATTTATCTGCGTTAGTTACTGCTCCTTTTTTCAGAATGTTTTATCATGACTTATTTGCTTTTGTTACTCTCATTTTCATATTACTTTAAATTTCTTGTCCGGGTATGACCGTTTATCTTGTTTTGATTTGCTTGTTCTTATGTTTTGTCTTGAGCCGAGAGTCTTTCAGAAAGAATCTCTACTTATCAAGGTAGAAATAAGACATGCGTACACTCTACCCTATCCACATCTTACGTCGTGGGATTTCACTAGATATGATGTTGTTCAGTAGTGGTAGTACGTGCAGTAACCAATAATGTCTTAAAAGTTTTGATTGTCTGTGAATTTATTATTAGCAGCAAATTAAAAGGCCATAATCTAAGAAGATGATTGATTTGCTTTTTCCATTAGTGGATATGGATTGCATGGACGGAACTTGCAGGCCTGTTCGCCGCTAGCACGACAAGATTCTACTGGACATTAGTTTCAGACCAGACAATCAATGGTCAATGGGGGTAGCAAATCTGTGGTGGAGACGATTTTACTACAAATAAATAAATGAACAATTTGAGTTTGTTCATATTATTTAGCTTAAAATAATCCGTATTTTGGCCCGGTCATGAGTCATGAGTCATGACGTACCAATTTATCTCTTTACTGATTGAACCTATTTAATGGTTGATAAATTCATGTTAATGGTACTAGCCAGCCAGCTAGCTAGAAATATATAGGGGTGGACTAGGATGCAAAATAAGGTTGAAGTAGGTGGGAAGGGAGTTTGAGATGTCTTGTCTAAATGACTTTTGCTTGTCCCAAATGGGAACATATCTCAATGTTTTGATCTACCTGATCTCTACTCTCATCTTATTTCTGATGTGCTATCTTTTAATCAATCTGACATATATTGTCGAATATTTAGCTAGCAGAAGATAATCTAGTCTAAAAATATAGGCAAGAGCAACATGCTCTTTTACCACGCACCTCATAGGAGTTGCATCTTTTTTGGCAAAAGAAGGCAAACATAATGTGCTATATCTACAGCTCTTTCAAATATATCCGCTACACAAATTTATTCAATCGAATTCACTCCTGCTTTCTTCAATTTTGAGATCAGCAAGATCATAATAAAGTCTCCTTACTCTCTATTTTATTAGTTAAGCAATAGCACCCTATAACTAGTATAATTGTTTTCCGATGAATTTTTTTTTTAAATACAGTTAGAGATTTATTTTTATGAGTTTAAAGACAAGTAGGTTGTATCTGATTCGAAAATCCTTTTGATTGAGTACGGAATTGATATCTAGGTTACAGATATACAACAACAACAACATACCCAGTGAAATCCCACAACGTGGGTCTGAAGAGGGTAGAGTGTACGCAGACTTTACCTCTATCTTGGTAAGTAGATATGCTATTTTCGAAAGACCATCGGCAAGAAAAAGCATAAGCGCAAGCAAAAGCAAGAGAAATTGTCAGACCCGAACAAGAAATTTAAAGCAGTATGAAAAAAAAACAAGTTATGAAGAAATCTAATGGGTTAGATCTGAAAATAAGTTATGAATCGAACAAGAGCCAAAGTTGAGAATGGTGTATTAGCTTGAGAGAAATCTGATTTACAAGTGTCAGCTTAGAAAGAATACAATAAGTCTTTCTTCTCTTCTAAGTCTTGCATATATAGGACAAAACTTATACTATTATGACCCTAGAGAGTTGTGACGGCACGAACATACTGACGTCATTACACCCACGCGCGCCGCAACGCTCTGACCTAGGTAGGCTGATGTGACGGGAGTTGTTGGGAGTGGAGGACAGCTGCGGAGATCCTTTAGGGACGTTGGAGTTTCCGAAACCACAAAACTTCTTGTATACGCTTAATGTCTCCAGATGCATTTCTACTCAATACAATAGTATAGTATGGCAAAACAGTTAGTACAAGCTATTGGAAGAGCAGAGCTAGAAGCCCACATACAGATTCGGCAGAACCCCACTAGCTTTTAGTTTGCTCAAATTGTGTATTTGTGTTAATTAAGAATTGCACGCATGTTGAACATCCAATTGTTAGCTCGGGAAGTTATCGTCGTAAAATTCAGAACTTATAAAGTTGAAATTCTGACTCCGCTCCTCGTGACAAATGGTAAGTGGACATGAAAAATGCTTCGTGCCTTTTTATCATAACAATATGTTCGAGCTTGAATTTTTTTTCTCCATTCATATTCTATTTCTATCATTTTTCTTGATACATACCCTATTATAATGAAGAATGTACATGTGATCGATGAATAATTAAAGTACTCTTTCAAATAGCACTTTGGCTATGTGCAAATCGATAGTTCTTGTATCACAATGAGCTGTATAATAAAAACTTTTAGCTACAGTAAGAAAAGTATTTTTGATATTGGCATCCAAATCTTCATCTGAACAATTGGATTGCGATAGCACGAGTTCAGCTAGTAGTTGCATGTCTGATTCTATCTCCTCACTAAACGATAACATTCCCAGCTGCTTTTCCATTATTTGGTTGTCTGCTTTTTGTCCCTGATATATATAGACAACAACATCTAGTTGTTAATATCAGGCAAATGCCATATATATCTCTTTGGACTTTGTCAAGAAGAGAAAAAAAGTGACTACTATAAGAATGAATATATCTAGAAAAGAGATTGGTTACTATATCAAAAAAATATATTGTGTCAATGGGATATGTACGACTATACACAAAACATCCTCTATATAGCTCTCTTTAGTCATATGTGATCTACTTGACTCAAGCCTAGATACTTTAAAATCCCTTTTTTACGACTACTCTAATTTCGAATCAAGAGAAGTTTTTCTAGAATAATTATAAGTTGTTTAATTGTAGGAGAAAGTCTAATACTATTTGATTTACTAGAATATTCATTTTTTGGATGTATAAAGACTTTACTATTTTAGTTGAAAAGGAGTCTACTATTTTAATTATATAATTATTTAAAATCATAAATCAGTGAAATTTATGAGACGAGTTTTCATTCATATTTTCAACTTTACTACTAATTGAATCTATCTTTTTAAAAAATCATAACAAATAGGTCTATAATGACGGAGGGGGTTGAAGATTGACAAGTATATTAAGTAGGTGTTTGGACATGCGATTTCATCTCGCGTTTGGACATGCGATTTCATCTCAGATTTCATCATGAGATGAAATTTCAAATCATCCAAAAAGACATGATTTGGGATTCCAAATCATGATTTTAAACTTTTTAAATGTAAAAGTTTGCCCATAAATTTATATTTTGTAAAAATAGATCCATAAGTTGCTAGATATATTTACCAATCATTTATATCAAAAATTTCTAGTAGCGTATTAATGATTTTCATAACTTTTGGAGGTTTTATGTCTATAAGAAAAAATATAACTTAAGAAATCTAAATTGCATGTATAAACAAAACTTTAACTTCAAATCATCATGATTTTATATCATGATTTCAAATCATGTCCAAACGGCTCCTAAAATAAACGTTAATTCGAAATTGAGGGAAGAACATTGGTAAAAATTATTCCTCTTGTTTTATTACGTAAAAATATTTGATTGAATATAAAAAAAAATTAAAAAAGACAGACTTCTTAAATTTATAATATGAAATAGAAATGTTTTTCAGGATATAAAATTATGTCACTAAAGATAAAATTAAATTATTTAAAAGTCCTTATTAAATGTGTCTGACCTTGTTGAGTTGAAAGAAACGAAGTCGGTGACAAACTCTATTGGTGATTTCCATTAGCCTTTGGTAACTTGGATGGGACAACAACAGCTCCTGCGACCTCCAACAGCCAGTGCACGAATTTAACGTACGAATTATGAGTTCTGCTGCTCCTTCTTCCTGATCTCCTAATGTCAGCAACCACTTTTCCCACTATATAGACATATCAAATACAAATGTGTTTCTACATTAATTAGTTATTCATTCATTTATTTCATGAGAAAAATAATCGTTTGAATAATTTGATGAAATCTTGCAAGAGTACTAACAGCATGACGCAAGCAGTGATGGATGTCTTTGCCGTGTGTCATTAAAGCACTTAGTGAGAGCTCGTTTAGGGCTCCGTGAATAATACCGACGAGCCTCTGTTCTGTTCTATACCTGCCCTTGCCATGATCAGCGCGCAATCTATTAGCAACTATGTTATTTATTATATTTAATGTTATGTAATTATGATAGAATTAGTATTCCTATTTTATAGATATTTCACATTGTACAACTATATATATTTTATATTAATGAGAAAGACTCTCTAAAGGAGATTAATACAATCTTACGTGGTATTAGAAGTCAAAACCTAAACCCTTATTTATTCCTTCCGTTACCGAGAATTTCTGCTTCTCTTCTACCGAGAAACTCGACTCTTCCTCCCTTCAGAATTTTTTCTCAGTTACAGTTGTTCCTGTTTTCTTTTCTTTTTCCTCGTAAACAACATCCTTCCGCTTTCTGTTTTCCTTGAAGCAAAGCATCACAAACGCAGGAACACCTTTCTGCTTTTGCAGCAACACATAGTCCCCTATTTATTTATTTTATCTTTTCATGTTCGCAAATCACTCTTCGGAAATTTAATGGCAGTCACGAATTTACAAAGCCTTTCCCAATTCAATTTTGGTCAGGTTTTCGTCTCATTGAGTCCTCATCTGCCCGATAATGCGTGATAAATGGATATGGGCGCCACGTCTCACCTCACCAACAATTCTGGTAATCTTCCTCAACTGCGAAATTTAAATACTCCACAATTTATTATGGTTGGAAGTGGTCATCGCATTCTAATTCAAGAATTTGTCCACACACTAACCCCACCGTCGCATCCACATTTCTCTCTTAAAAACGTATCTACGCCCCAAACATCATCAAAAATTTAATTTCTGTCAGAAAATTTGCCGTCGATAATTCTGTCTCAATTAATTTTGACCTGTTTGGATTTTTCGTCACGGACCTCTGTACCGGAAAATTCCTTACACGATGCAATAGTAAGGGGGACCTATATCCGTTCCTACCCACATCCGCTGCTAGTGTCACTCCTCCCACCGTTTTAACAACCATATCTCCCTCTACGTGGCAAAGTAGACTTGATCATTCGGGTTCTCACGTTTTTATTCTCTTAGAAACAAAGATTTAATTCAATGTAACAAAGGGAATCTTTCTCATAGTTGCTCCTCGTGTCAGTTAGGAAAACACGTTAGACTATCATTTACGGCTTCTAAGAGTACTACTTTCTCCCCTTTGATATTATTCACGCTGATTTATGGACATCTCTCTTAACTAGCAACTTAGGCCACACATATTATATGGTATTTTTGGGTGATTTCTCTCATTTTCTTTGGGTTTATCCACTCAAACTCAAATCTCAAGTGTTCTCCAAATTTGTTGAGTTCCGTACACTAGTTAAAATGCAATTTGAAAAAGAAATAAAATTATTTCAATGTGATAATGGTCGAGAGTTCAATAATTCCGTATTTCATAAATTTTGTGCGGCTAATGGCATGATCTTTCGTTTCTCGTGCCCCCACACCTCCCCTCAAAATGGAAAAGCCGAAAGAATTCTCCGAACCATTAATAATATGATTCGTACCCTCATTTTTCATGTGTCTCTCCCCCTTTCTTTTTTTGTCTATGCACTAAAAACAGTAGAACACATTCTCAACATTTTACCTACCCCTGCGATTCAAAATAGGACATCCACCAAAATTCTTTACCGTCGAATCCCTACCTATGACCATCACAGAATTTTCGGTTGTTTGTGTTACCCTAATCTGACAAACACGTCCCCCCACAAATTGGCACCCTGATCTACTCCGTGCGACTTCCTCGGTTTCCCGTCAAACCATTGGGGGTACTTATGCTATGAGTTCTCCACCGACAAAATCATAATTTCTCGACATGTCACCTTTGTTGAGTATGTTTTTCCGTTTGACAACATTAACAAATTTCTAGTCACTGATTACCAATTCCTCGAAGATTCGGACCCGTTACCGGTAGTCCAACAAGCATTCTGTCATGTTGCCACTATTCCGGCGGCCGCCGCCGCCACCGGTAGTCCAGCCTCGATCTCCGACAGCCCAGCTGTCCCCTCCCCAAGGTATCTCATCAGCTCTGCCATCACCGGTGGACAACTGCATCAATCCATCGGTGCACCACTATCACAGCCACCGCCGGCTGCCACCACCGGCAGTCGGCCCAGCATCGTCGTGTCACTGCCTATGTCTCCGTCACAAACATCACCGGTTTCCACCACCACCGACAATCGGCACAACTTCTCTATCTCAACACCGACAACCACCCCTACCACCAACCGGTACCATCCACCACCATCGACTATGTTGCCGTCTCTAGAAAACCTTATAGTCGACAACCCTGTCAACCACCCCTCCACCGACACCCTACCATTCACTGTACCTCCGACATGTACAATTCCTTGTGCCCGGACCGTCACTGCCACACCGACACACCACCAGAACAGTCCTCGCTTGCCACATTCACCATACCCGACTTCGCCTTACCCATACCACACCGACCTACTCACATCGTCGACCCCACCCGACCCACTGTCCTATCCACCTACCCCGACGACAGATCATGACACCACTCACCCACCTCCCTGTTTCGTCGCCAACCACCAAACCAAAGACCCAAATCCAACAACCCAACAAAATTTCCACCCACCACTGCCCCTTCAAATCCAATGGAAACTCGTGCCCAACACGGGATTTTCAAACCCAAAGTCCAGTTTAATCCATCCACACAAATTATTTCCCCAATTCCCAAAAACCCAAGATTAACCAAACCAGACCCTAATTGGAATGCGGTCATGTGTGAGAAATTTAATGCTTTAACGAAACAACACATGTGGGCTTTAGTTCCTTGACCGGAGGGGGTGAATGTGATCCGTTGCTTGTGGCTTTTTCGTCACAAATACAGAGACAGTGGTGACCTAGAGCGATATAAGGCAAGACTTGTGGCTAACGACACTACTCAGCAGGAGGGTATTGGTTATGGTGAGACATTCAGTCAGGTTGTTAAACCAGCCACCATTCGCACAGTTCTGAGTATTGCTATGGGTAAGCAGTGACCGATTCATCAGCTTGATGTGAAAAATGTATTTTTACATGGGGATTTGAAAGAAACTGTTTACATGCACCAGCCGCCTGGTTTTTTCCATCCAACAGCCCCTCAGTACATGTGTCATCTCCGTAAGTCACTGTATGGTTTGAAACAGGCCCCTAGAGCATGGTATGATCGCTTTGCACAATACATTATGTGGATCGGGTTTATATGCAGCAAGTGTGATAATTCTCTATTTATTTTTCATCATGGTAGTAGCGCTGCTTATTTGTTATTATATGTGGATGATATTGTGCTTACTAAGATAAATTAATTAAAATGAGCAACTATAACTTTCTTACTAAGATAGATTAATTAGAATGAAAATATGCCACATAAATTGGGACAAGGGGACTACAAACTTTACCCCGTGGCTTGACATTCTTTTCCTCGAGGGCTAATTTTGGCGCGTTACAATATTCGGTGGACAATAACTATGCTTTTAATATCAGATTTTATGGCCATAACGTACGTCTAACCCACATATTATATGTTGCACTCTTACCGCTAGACGAAAATCCTGAGAATTAATACTAATTGCTGCAAAAGTTTTTGGGATGTAGCCATAATAGTAAAACTTTAGCCACTAATTAGTATAAGTACCAATTCATCTAAAATTGACGCGATATGAACACACTAAAAAATCTACTGTAGTTGCTATAGAATCTACAAGAAAGCAGGCATTGAAAACAGACATTACCTAGAATTGAGCAAGTGTAGAGTACTCCTAGAACGTGTGAATTCATGAATAAAGGCAGTCTTGTGTTGTGTCCTGCCAAAATAACATGTCACACAGTCCATAAGAGCTGCGGTTTTGACCCAAACCATTCTCTCTTTGGACTTTTCTGGCTCAAAAATGCTAGCACTAGCTAAATAGTACGTCAGCAGCAAGCTTCTTTCGCTCACTCCAAACTCTCCAATCCCACATTCTTTGTACCACCTGCATGCATGGACATTTAAACCACTTACAACTGAAAAAACAAATAAACATATTATAAAGTTACTTTTACATAGCATCGTACAGAAATTCAACATGGACATTCCCTTAATTATCATTATTGAAAATGTCAGTAATTGTATTGTAACAATAAAGTCAACTTGTCTTATACTAGTTGATGGAGCAACATTTAGTGACTTATTGTTATAGTAGTGGTGAAAGTTCAATTACTGACTTTACTATTATAAAGGGTAAAACATAACGATTTTATTGAGTGTAATTCACTTACTTTAATGTGATAAAATCATTATACCTTCACTTTTATAATAGGCAAAATTGAGCGATCATAGGCTTATCTTTCTATCAAAAGTGAAATATATATCAATGGAAGTAAGTTACTTGAGAATTCTTCTCCACTCGAGCTGATGCAAGGCTTGGCAATTGTTATAGTCCGATTTCCCTAGCTCCAGATATAGGTTACTGTTAACCAATGGCATCCTGTCTCAAAAGATGCTGATTAGTTCGAGACAATAAACTAGAAAATTTTGGAGAGGAAGAATTCAGTTTTTTCTCATTTTTTAAATCATAAACATCGAATTCCAGTGGTGGAAATGATTGAGGCGTTTATCTATAGGCTAACGTTGAGATGTAATGAAACATGAAAGCTCATCAATATCCAATGTTTTGTTTCATTAAAAATAAGTGTCTTGATTTTCCCCAATTGTCCTCATCTTTGAAGGGTCACACCATTTCTCAGATTCATTTGACTGTATTCATTTAACCACTCTACTTTTGTAGCATTTGTTGAATATATATATGCATGAATGAGAAATCAATGATTTAGTGTTCATTTAATTTGATAGAATTTAACGACACCAAACAGAGAGACAGACATAATAGGAGTGTGCATGTGTGCCGTCTTTTGCAATTGTAACCTGAATACAATACCAACTATGGTGGGACTCCAATTACCTTGGGTTTGGTAACCAACTAGGCACCCTTTAAGAAAACAACAACATTTATTTCTTATTTTATCATGCGACTCATTGCAACAGTGTATAAATTAAAAGACAGTGCAATGCCAGTATAAACAATTCTATACCATAAATCTAATTTAACAAATTATAACTGGTTACTTAATTGTCATCATTTTAGATTATTAAAGAGTTATTTAAGGGGAAGTTATATGAGGTCAATATAAGAAATATTTACAACAGCATGTCATTTTACCTATTATAGTAGGTAGTCTATCTTATTTCTAATATCTCAAATATTAAGGAAACATTCTGGTAAATATTGGCAGCTGGGAGGATTATAGTGAGATCCTTTATTACGTATATTAACTTACATTCTTTAATAATAAAGTTACACCGACTATGTATATATATAACTTAAACTTTTATTAAATAAATTACATGCATTATCTTTTAAATAACATGATTATCTAAATATTTGTTACACTATCAGCTAATGTCCGAGCCAACTTTTCACTAAGAAGATACAAAAATATAAAGAAGTAAATACACAAAGAAGTCAAAGGGTTTCAACATATAATATTACCTTAAAAATAAATTTTGATCTTGTCTATATAATGTAACTGTCCAACTAAGGATTCAAATAAATCCCCTTGCATTCGCTAGCTTCCACCATTTAATTCATTCTATTAATCGTCGCTAAATTAATTCCACTGATTATCGTTGTTCAAGAAAAGGTTATTGTGTGATTTGATAGGGAACATATCAATTGTAAAATGTACCTATACAGTGTTTTGCCAATCCACACGTCGCCTTCAGCACCATATTGTTCTAAAAAGAACCTTGTCTCTAGTCGGGGCAAGCTGGCATACCATGGTAAATCTAATGCATATCCCACCTGTATAAAACAATAACCATGTTAAAAATGGAAATATATATAATGTCAGTAAAAGAAATGAATGGGGGAAATAAATAGAAAAATACATCTTAATGAGAAAATAAATAAAGGATATAAGTCCTATGTACCTCTCCCGGTAAATCTTTAGTGATGATCCACTTGTCTAACAGTTCATTTTGAACTTGTTTTTCTTGAAGAAAATTAAAGGAAAATATTTTGGCATCTTCAAGTATTTTTTCTCCTGGGAACATTAACTGAGAAGCCCGGTACAGATTATACATTCCTGTCACAGCCTGATTCGATTGTCCCACAAAGCAGAAAAATTCACCCTTGATCTCGAAGTGTTTGAATACATCTGAGAAAATAATTAGTACAATAGCATTTAACTTCTGTATATTGATAGACTACAGAGTTTTTATACCATCATATTAAAATGACTTTTACCCTACGCGACTGATTGACTATAACAGTTTTACTGCTAATCCATATAAAATATATTACTTAATAAATAACTTGATATAATCAATTAAAATATATTAATACCGTAAAACTTCTACACGTTATCCGTTTATATAAGATAAATGTAACGAACTAGTGAAGTAGATAAAGATTAACCAGCAGAAACCACGTAGCCATGCAACCGCAAAAGTCTAAAAGCCATGGCCGTGTCATCAATGTCTTGAACTGGGGAATTTCTAGCCCAACAGATTCCTTCATTTGTCCAATGTCTAAAAGAACAAAACCATATAATATTCCACTGTCAGAATTTAAAAAAATAGTAGCTGTAGAAACCAAAAACATAAAATAATAAGTTGGTACTAGCCTACTAGGAGTATACTAATTAGTAGTAGAAACAATAAAATATCAGTCTGTAAATTCCTCAACTTGTTTACATAATAATACTACCTGTTGACGTAATCAATGCACTCCTTTATTTCTGGCTTAAAATACCGAGAAATCCCAAGTCTTTGCAACCGATCAACGATCCAAATATGTTCAAATAAGTCCACAGGATAGACATTTGGAACTGAATAATAAGTCAAAATGAAATGACTTAGTAAATATTCGATTATTAATTAAATTACATTGGTAATATAAAAAAATTTATACCTCCACCGTTGAATTTATGAACAATATTTTTGAGATAATTGAGGCAATTATGATCTTGAGTCTGCATAAGTGCAAAGGCAGTGGAAGATGGAGAAAAGAGAAAAGAGCCATCAGGGCACTGAAATTGAAGTAGCTTTTGCCAGTCCAAGTCTGGCATTCCTTCCAAACTGTGGAGTAAAGTTGTGGGCACTTTGTGCATTACGTCCTTTGGTATCCTATTTTATGTTGCACGCACACGTTATCATTAGTCACATCACATACATGGAAAGTAAAGGTCCTTCAACTTTTGTATCCAAAAAGTGTTGCATACAATCAAATCCAATATATGAAAGGTAGGAATTACTCTAGAAGATTAGATATGTTTTTAAAATTTGTTCATGATGAGAAGCATGGAAGATGATAATGCCTGGCCAATCCGAGTTCATGAATTACTTTTTCATAATGCCTGGCCAATCCGAGTTCATGAATTACTTTTTCTTATAATTAATTTATACTCTCTCAATCTCATTTTATATGATAATTTTTAATTAGACATGAAGTTTAAGAGATATTACACATGAGAGATAGGTATTGGCGGACCCAAAGTTTTAATGTGACGAGGGAATGCACTACTATTTTTTTTCTATCATAAACATGTCAAAGGTAAGGAAATTTGAGCTAGCTACGCAACAAGTGCCCCTAAAGACTACTAGTTGTGCCAAATTAATTACATATAATCATTTTTAAGGTACACACATACATATCCAAGATTTGTTCCTAAGAGTACGGGGACAGGTGTCCCCTCAATCGTGAGAGTAGGTCAAATTGTAACTATAGGATCATTTCTTCGATTCAAATTGTAAAAAATATATGTCATTCATTAATTAGTTTCTTTCATTGCAAATCATTTTAAATATATAAATATATTTTTGTGGCCATAAAAATATGTTATTAAGAAGGTTAAAGTTAAAAAAAATCTAATTATTAAAATTTATCATTCTTTTGAAATATATAAAAAATCGTATAAAATAAAACACAATATGCAATACAATGAGTGAATTACCTTGTGAGCTTTAATTGTCTTCTGGCGTAAATGTCTTTCAAGAAGGGAGAATCATAAGGAATATCTATGCATAATTTTTTAGCAATCTCAATGAGTGAAGGAAATGCCACTTCAAAGCCGATAGGCATGTGCTCTGCATTTTCATCACCAATCCTCCTCAAATTCTCTCTCATAAACGACATTCCTGTCCCAAAACCCAAAAAGATACGTAAATTGTTAGGCCACGTCTGTTAATGGATCATGATTACATCGAAACACTACTTCTATTAATTATATATACGATGGAAATGGAATGAATATACAAATATTGACACAAATAATTAAGCAAGCAACATTTTTACCTGGTCAGTTCTTTTATTTATTCATTTTTCTTTGCATTGTTATCTAATGGATTTAACTTGTATACAATTAGTGTAGGATGTAGCATATGATCGATGGTTCAACACGAACCTTACCATTTCTATACTATGACAAGTTATATGTCATATATATTTTTCAGGTGTAGTTAAATACACATAGTACCGCCTAACTACATAGAATTTCGCACTCCCTTCATTTCAATTTACATGTCTTAATTTTTTTAATATGTTTAAATAAGAATACTTCTTTCAATATTTGATAACTCTCTAATTTCAACATTATACATGTCTAGTTTAAGACAATAAAATTCAATGCGGAGGCAAATTCTGAATTCGAAATTCTAAATAAGTCATGTTATTGAGTTTTTAAAAAATAATTTATACAAATTTAATAAATTTCTTAGCACAAATACATGATATTGACCGAAGCTACTTTGAGTTATGCCGAACCACTAGCTTTCTCTCTAGTTCCTTTCCAAAATCAAAAGACATTTTAATATATCACACATATATTTAGTTTAATACCACAATATTCAAAAATCACTTTTATTTTCTCAATTTTCATGGCTAAGAAAATTTAGAAACTTAAATTGAAACGCGTGAAATACTATCGTTTATGTGTTGGTATATAAAAGTGTATGATGTAACTCTTACCGAGTAGAGTCTTGTCAGGATGTAAATTCCATGATTTCAAGGCAATAACACAGGACAATGTATTGATGACACGGTCATACACCATAAAAATGGAGCTGTCTCCCCATGAACCATCAGGCAATTGATTGTTGGCAATCCATTCAAGACTTGGAGGGAATTGAGGATTTTCACTTCCATTCAAGTCTTTCACTAGAGCCACCCATGCTGTGTCATAAGCCGATATGCTAATTTCTCCATCCTCCATAGATTTCAGCATTGACCGAACAGCACTGATATGTTCCTTTATCTTATTTGATGAGTGGTACACCTTTTACATACAAATATTTATAATAAAAGTAATCACAAAATAACACGAAAAAAAATCAAGAAAAAGCAAAAGTTCTTTTTTTGTGTGGCTTAACAACAACCTCAAGTGTTTGTGTTTCCATGTCCACTTCCTCGACCATGTCGTCCCACTTGATAACTGGCAGAGTACCATCGTACAGTACCTCTTTGTATTCTGCATATTATTTGTGACAGAACACTGTTCAATTCATAAATTTAATACACTGATAGTGTATATAATTTATATCTTTCTGAGAGCATGAAAATATTACCTTTTCTACGAGGTCTAGAAACCGCACTACATTGCAAATTTGAAATGAAATCAACATGTTCTCCAGCATATTTGTTATCTGTAAAAGAAAAAGTTGATTCATCCTTTAATACTTTCCCAATATATTATATGTAATTACTACTACTGCTAGTACATCCTGGTGTAAAATTTGCTTTTTACTCAAAGAAAAATATGACATGAAGATGTACCCCTCAAAATAACAGAAGATTAGGTCATGATCTCGAGTTCAGACCCTCCCTCTAAAAGGAATATTGTCACATCTCACTACAAATATAATACTACGCACTAAAGAGTCCGTAGGCTAATATGAGTTAATAACCATCATTCAAGATGGTAAGAAAATGAAACACATAGTAAAAAACTCTGCTATGGTCATCAAAAAGGAAAAAAAGAGAGATAGAAAAGTTGATTGCTACAAAATCAATCATGGATTTTGGTAGAGAAAACATAAAAATGAATTAAGGGGGAATTAACATAGCTAGAGGGGTGGAAGGGAGTTTATTCCAGTTGGAGTCCCACATCATTTGTGGGATGGATTCTACGTCTCAGCTTGGACAATCATCCCTCATAAGCTAATTTTTGAGATTGAGTTAGGCTCAACAACCATTTCTTTACCATTCTATTAAACTTGAAAATGACTTATCCTAGTGGAAAAGTGGTTGGAAAGTACTTTTGTGCGACAACTTAATTAATATTAAACAAAATTTACTAAGAAGCAGAAGGAGGAGGAGCAGAGTAGAAAGTCAGAGCTTACATTTAAGGAATTTATGAGGTTGATTTGCTGGAGAAGATGATTCATAGTGACGATTATGAGCAGTCAGGCAAAATCTAAGACAAGAAGCGGAGATCGACATGTTTATTTTTTTGATCTCCCTAGAGAAAATTAATCAAACAAAAAGCTAAAAAGAAAAAAGAAAAAGTAGTAGTGATGGTATTTTGTTTGTTATGCGAATGAAGAAGGGATAGAGGAATTAGTATGATATATAAAGAGATGGAGGAAAAGAAAGAAGACAGAAACGACTTCCCGAGAGATGCCGCAAATAGGTGCATGGGATCAAACCCAATCCATGAGTCCTTTTCTTTTCTTGGTATGGTTCATTTCTCATGCATAGTTTTCTTTGTATAAGTATAGTTGCATATTGACTAATTTTATTGAGTATTATAATCTCCGACGATTAGTATAGATATCTGATAACTCTGTTCACCATAATTTGTCATCACTAAATTTTAAATGTGGGACCTCATGATTCCCAACCACTTCCTTCACTACTAGGCCAAACCCTGAATGCAAATTTTTATATATATTAAAAAAATATTCTTTTGTTTAAAACTACTTAGTAAAATAAAGCTCTATAAAGTAAAACATAATGAAGTTCGTTCCAATTTATATGACATATTTTTCTTTAGTCTATACAAAAGAAAATGACATATATACTTTCTTGTATAAGTAATTTAATTGTAAACTTATTATTTACTCTTCTATAGGTGATTTATAGGTAGCCACACAAAATGTCTATCACATGTTTTAGAGTAAAAGGTTCAAATTTTTTTTTTTTATAACTTTGTGCTAGTAACACTGTCATGTTCATATATATTGGGATGGAGAAAGTATTATTTTTTCAGATTTTGAACTGCCAGACCTAAAGGACTGAAGTCTGAAATATTAGATTCGTGTTTTCAACTTCAGCCCTCCAAGTTTGAACTTAGTTCTGGACTGCTAAATTTTATAAATTTCGGCTATTATTTTAATAGAGGTCCTAAAACGGTTATGTGTGCACTTTCCCCCTCCACTACTGGGTAACTACTTAATACTTGAACATAATCTAGATTAAGCTACCTTTCCATCCAAATAAACCAAAACTAAATACCAGAAGACTACTTAATATTTGATAATCTAGAGAATTAGTTAATGTTTCGTATTCACGTTTTCATTTTTAATATGGTGTATCCAATTGTATATTTTGATGTGTTCTAGTATTATAATAATATTTACTCCTTAACTATATAGTCATAAAACTAGTGTATATTGCGAGTTGATTGGAGATTAATTACCTCTAAAATCCAGACTCCGAAGAATCAATATTATTTTCCATCATATCATATAATGCTTATCAGCTTATCGCCTATCACATCCGAACAATGAGCAGTAATATGGGTGTTGACATTAACACTTTTTCTATAAGCTCTCAAAACTAACGTCGGTATTTCTCAATTGGAATCAGAAAAGGAAACACTAAAGGACAAACATCATGTTAACAATTTGACAAGGACCACTAAGGGATGTTTCAGGTTTGATCCTCGCAAATTCAGAAATTCCTAATAGGAAACACTTCTTTTTAGAAATTTCTAATTAATTTTACATAATGAGTATAAAAAATAATCGGGTCAATGAGTACTAGTTACGTCATGGTAAAAAGAACAATTTGACAAGCTAAGGACCACTAAGGGATGTGTTGAGGTGAATGGGAACCCTCTATCCTTAACCATACATCTCGAGTTCGAGCCTCGTGAAGATAAACATTCTTAATAGGTAACGTTTCCCCTTAAATAAATATTAAGTAGTGCGTATTAAAATTAATCAATTCTGTGAGTACCGAATACATGATGGTTAAAAATAACAATTTCACAAGAACTACTAATTAAGAGATGTGTGGGGTGAATGAGAACCATTCATCGATTCTTAATCAGATTTCTCGATTTTGAGTCTAGTGAATGCAGAAATCGTATTAGAAAGTGTCTCCCCTTAGATCAACATAATGTTGGAAATTTGCCTTTGGCGGGGAGGTGCGTCCACCCATATTTAATGAATTAAACACTAGTGTTCCGCATGTTGGAGGCTTTGTCTCTTCGCACATGCATGATCTACGAAGTGAGTAGATGACCGTAGGGCCAAGAATCGTCAAATTTCGTTGAGAAATGAAAGAGATATTGGTCCACGAAGTAAGGTGTTTGAGGCATGGAAATATGGTGTGGGACAAATCTACCACATCGGTGGAAATATGAAGAATTGCTCTCTATATAAGTCTCTAATGTGGTAAAGGGTTTGGGACCCCAAGGGGTATTCCATGTGTTTAAAGGAGGGAGGACCTAGATGTGCTTACGTTCAAGGCTAAGCCCACACGCGCGCCCGTCCCGTCCGGGCTCGGGCTCGGGAATTTCTGATATTATCTTTTTGGACTCCAAATTGCTTAATATTTATAATTTGGTCCCTAGAGTTTCTGAAAAGTTGATTTTGGGAAAGACGGAAGGCAGAAACTTTCTGCCTACCGTTTGGACTATTTTTTGGAGCATTAACCAGCCATTACTTGGCTGTTAACTACTCCATAAACAACCCTCCTTTATGACCTTTAATCTGCCCCTCTTCTTAGCCATGAACAACCTTAAACCTGCCACACTAATGGCCATTAATAGCCCTCACTAATGGCTATTAACATCCTTGTTTGTGGCTGTTGGGCAGCCTCCTCCATGATATATATTGATGCCTCCTTTGGCTCAATTCGTGAATGAAACACAGAGACATACATGACTGAAATTCAGCACAAAACAGTGAGCAAAACAGCCAGAAAATAGCACAAAACACAGCTAAAAACAGTGAGCAAAACTGTGACAAAAAACAGTGAGTTAAGACCCTCATATACATAAGATTTACACTACAGAGACACATTATATACACAGAGATAAAACAGAAGAGAAGATAGAAACTCTTCCTTCCTTTTCCATATCTTCAGCAAGTCGATTCATATTTGTTTTATTCGGCAGGCTCAACCTATTGGTTTTGTAGCGTTGAGTTTAAAGTGTTGTTTTATCTTGGGAGACTATGGTCCGCTAACGTAAAAGCATATATACGGGGCAATCTTGTCTTAAGGACAGAGGGAAATCCCTCGACTCAACACACAACGTTGTAACCATCCAGATTTAGTTGTTTTTTGATTTCAAGATATCAAGATTCAAGACACAACAAGCTTGCGACAGTTCTCAACATTGGCCTTGCAAGGTTATCAACATTTAAGACACAACAAGCTTGCGGCAGTTTTGAAGATTGATCATTTATTTATCCTTTCAAACACTTGTAATAGTTATTTACTTCCCGTACTGCTTTATAAAGTACAATAGAGTACCAATAACTTAAGACAAAATTGTATTTTATTACTATTAGTGTTCGAAAGATGTCGGTCAAAAGTTGTGTGACCAAATCTGGATATGGCAATGGTTTTCTGGTAGAAGAGAGTGATGATGATGAATGTGTTCATGGCGTCACCGCTACCAAGAGTGGTAGGAACAAGCGCTCACGAGAGGCTGAGGATGTCAACTGGGACAAGAGGAGAAGGCTGAAGATGTTGTTCTATCTTGCAGCAGAAGACCTATAAGCAGAAGGCCTATATCTGTCCCAGACAAAGGATCCGAGTCTGATGAAGTGACTGAAGTGGGCCAGAATTCGAAATTGGGATAAGTAGTTTTTCTTACTTGTCAAGAATAAAGATTAAATGATGTCTGATTAAAAATGAATTAAAGTAAGGAGGAATATGAAAATAATTTATATTCCTTACGCTTTAAAATCAGAAGTTTAATCTCATCTTCTTTCCCGTTTAAAGATTGGATTTTGTGAACGACTTAAAAAGGTCCGTTCTTTTAAGTGTAATTATTAAAGTGTGTAAAGTATGTTCGCACATACGAGGGAGAAAGATCCATTGACTGTGCGAAAACTGTTACCACACTTAAGTAAGCGCCAACAATTGTCTGGGCACCAATCATAACGGAAGAAGACTAAAACCTAAAGACGTTGAGCTTGTCATACTATTTGGCAGAAGATCCTTCATAGGATGATATTGGACACTCAGTCATAAAAAGCCTCCGGGCGACTGGAGTGGGCCAAAATTCCTTTGATATGATGATATTGAACACTTAGTCATACAAAGCCTCCGGGCGACTGGAGTGGGGACAGAATTCATTTCATAGGAAAAGTAATGGACACCTAGTAAGGTGGGCCAGAGTTTCCAGGTCTTAAATGATTTGAAGGCCTGAAGAAAGGCATAAAAGAAATTGGACACACAGTTTGCCAAAGCAACTGGAGTGGGCCAGAGTATCCAGATCACATATGATCCGGTTACGCCCTAACCACGAGCAAGAGGTTGTTCATGTGAAGCAACGCCACCTCTAAAATCAAAGGGGCTGGAGAGCTTGTCCTCAAAAGGACTTCAAGGAATGGGATCACTCTAAAATGAGGTGATACATGTTCCTAACTTGGTTTAAGGGACGTTGTTGGTCAAGCTGGTTTGAGACTACTCCAACAGGTCTATAATAACTAAGAATGGTACAGTATGTATGTAGCCAAATGAATGATATATTTGTAATTCGTGCATCTATGCCATCATAGATTAAGACACGTTAAATATAAAGTCATTCAAAAGCTAACGAAGTTGAGATTGTTGCCTTCTGTCGACATAAACCCTCAAAATAAATGTGAGGTAGGCGAAGAGGCAAAATCACCTTTCCAAATTCCGTCAAAGGAATAACGAAAGAAACACCGCTCCTCTAGAACTTAGTCACACCTTTATGGGTGATTTAAAGTTTATACAAAATAGAGGGGGGAGGCAAGTATTTTATGACATTCATTGATGATGGTACAACGTATGTAATCCTTTGTTTGTTGAAAAGCAAAGATGAAGTTATTGAAGCGGATAAGCGCTACAAAACATAAGTTGAAAATCAACTAAGCCTATGGATTGCGAAATTCGTAGTGATAGAAGGAGAGAATGTGAAACATCGTTCATTAAACGACTGTTCATTTCTCACCTCAGTCCAACGGTGTTAGCCAAGCGCAAAGTCATACGCCCAAATTATGTGGGGTGGCTTGGTAAAAGTTGGAATACCGAAACATGTCAAGTTGTACCTAAGACTGTAGATTGCATATCCACTGGATCTGCAAATAACAGTAGTGCTTATCGCTTCTTGGCGTCAAAGAATGCTGAATTCTTAGAAGATAACTTTCCTTGAAAAGAAAAAATGAGTAATTGCTAAAGGTTAACAAGAACCCGCGAGGGCCTGACTGTCCGGAACTAGACGTTCCGTATCTACAGGACTCGAAAGTTGCTGGCTATCCGAAACTTAATATTCCAGATCTGCATAACTCAGAGATTCTAGATGTTGAACCGAGACGGAGCAAAGAAGGGGACAAAGACTTGTTCCAGTCCTTCTAGCTTGTATGGTTGAGAATGAACCATGGACAATTAATAAATAATTGTCATCTCCAAAAGCGTTGCTTTGGAAAGAAGCTACAAAGAGAGAAATAGATTCCCTCATATAGAACCATACTAGCGTAATGGTTAATCTTCCTCCGGAAAAAGAACCTTTGGGTTGTGAAAATAAATACTCAAATGTGAGTACAAAGTAGATGGATCTAGTGACCAGTTCAAAGCCTCGGCTACTTGTACATGTGCTCCCCTGGGAGTAGCTTAACATCATGGGCCATTGCAGTCTTGCGTGGCATGGATGTTGAAACAGCCTTCCCAACCGGAGAGTTGGAAGAAGAGAATCAGAGTTGGTTTGCTGGACTGTTGGGATTCTTCCTGAAACTTTCATTTTGGTCCTGAAAGTTTAAGATAAAACAGAAACAATGAATCTGACCACAGAAACATTGACTCTGAAATTAGAAAGCCAACAGTTGGAGAATTAATAGTCTGAAAGTAAAAGTCATATTGAAACAAAGTCTCGATATGAAAGATATGGGTATCACGGATGACATCTTAGGAATTGGATTTCTAAGACATCTAACGGACTGGTCGATAGTTGACAGTCTCGTTGAAGCCACCAATGGATATGAATCATAGAACTAATTGGAATCATGGTGCACCCATATACAAGGAGCGATATGCACAGGTCATGTGTAGTTCAATGTATTGTACACACTACAACCGACCTGGTATCGTCCTACAAACAGATCAGTTGAACTAAGGTTCACTGATGATCTTAATACATGATCAATAGAAGGCGTTAAGTCGAATATGATGATATCTAAATTATTCGCTTATCTACGGATTATAGTATTCTGGATGTCCAGCGGTTCTGGGAGAACACAGTGATGCAAACTGGACATCAGATTTGAAGAACACCAAAGCCACAAGTAAATGTGTATGGTGGGTCTTGGAAAATCCTCTAGGCAAACTTGCATCGACCGATTCATGATGGTATCAGAGTTTATCGCTTTATACAAAGCATGAAAGAAGTTGAGTAACTTCACGACTCATTAGAGGACGTCCCTTATTGGAAGAAATCCGTGCCTTCAGCAGTTATACACTGTGGCTAGCCGGTCGGCTTCAGGAAGGACACGGATGACGGCATCTGGACATATCTGTTAGGATCTGTCGGAGACATAAGACCGTATGGCAGTTGATCATCACGGGTGTCACTTCCTTATTTACTAACTAAGGGACTACCCGGAGATCAAGTGTTCTGCCTGTCTAGGGGAATGAGCTTAACACCCAAACAATACGAACATTTGCGGTGGTAACCCAACCATACTGATTGGAGATCCCAAGAATTTGGTTCAATGGGAAAACTAAGCGGCAAAAGGTTCAGTTGAGCGCTTCGGTGGAAGCAAGAAGCACTTCGGATGATGATTTATGTACGGAAACATGAATCCAAAGCTGTTCCCGCGATAGACAATAAAGTGCTACCTGCATGGTGGGTAAAGGTTAAGCTTCCAAACCTTTAAACAATCCTCAAACGGTTGAGGTTAAGGTTGGGAAAACTTTTAATGATTTCTAACACTTGTGAAGTGGGGTATAGCAGAATACCTTGTAGGAGATCACCTATTTAAGTGCGAGGATGACCGCCTCAAATGAACGCACTTAAGAATCCAAGTGTGTCCACGGCCACAACGGACAAAAACGTAAGAATGAAAATGGATAAGAAGAGTTATTGTGTTGTTATCATTGTCTTGGCTTACACTAAACACTGACGGTTCAAGACATCACGTTCACCGCGCAGTAAGTAAGTCCGAAGGTTTCAACTAGAGAAGGTTCAAAGCGGAAGCTACCTCTCCTGATGCAATATCTTTTCGCTGAAAGATTGCTGAAAGTAAGCACCTTGTGCGTGCGCCACAAAATCTCTTTCATAGAGGGGATTGTTGGAAATTTGCCTTTGGCGGGGAGGTGCGTCCACCCATATTTAATGAATTAAACACTAGTGTTCCGCATGTTGGAGGCTTTGTCTCTTCGCACATGCATAATCTACGAAGTGAGTAGATGACCGTAGGGCCAAGAATCGTTAAATTTTGTTGAGAAATGAAAGAGATATTGATCCACGAAGTAAGTTGTTTGAGGCATGGAAACATGGTGTGGGACAAATCTACCACATCGGTGGGAATAGGAAGAATTGTTCTCTATATAAGTCTCTAATGTGGTAAAGGGTTTGGGACCCCAAGGGGTATCCCGTGTGTTTAAAGGAGGGATGACCTAGATGTGCTTACGTTCAAAGGCTAAGCCCACACGCGCGCCCGTCCCGTCCGGTCTCGGGAATTTCTGATATTATCTTTTTGGACCCCAAATTGCTTAATATTTATAGTTTGGTCCCTAGAGTTTCTGAAAAGTTGATTTTGGGAAAGACGGAAGGCAGAAACTTTCTGCCTACCGTTTGGACTGTTTTTAGAGCATTAACCAGCCATTACTTGGCTGTTAACTACTCCATAAACATCCCTCTTTTATGACCTTTAATCTGCCCCTCTTCATAGCCATGAACAACCTTAAACCTGCCACACTAATGGCCATTAATAGCCCTCACTAATGGCTATTAACAGCCTTGTTTGTGGCTGTTGGGCAGCCTCCTCCATGCTATATATTGATGCCTCATTTGGCTCAATTCGTGACTGGAACACAGAGACATATGTGACTGAAATTCAGCACAAAACAGTGAGCAAAACTGTGACGAAAAACAGTGAGTTAAGACCCTCATATACACAAGATATACACTACAGAGACACACTATATACACAGAGACAAAACAGAAGAGAAGATAGAAACTCTTCCTTCCTTTTCCATATCTTCAGCAAGTCGATTCATATTTGTTTTATTCGGCAGGCTCAACCTATTGGTTTTGTAGCGTTGAGATTAAAGTGTTGTTTTATCTTGGGAGACTATTGCCCGCTAACGTAAAAGCATATATACGGGGCAATCTTGTCTTAAGGACAGAGGGCAATCCCTCGACTCAACACACAACGTTGTAACCATCCAGATTTAGTTGTTTCTTGATTTCAGGATATCAAGATTCAAGACACAACAAGCTTGCGGCAGTTTTGAAGATTGACCATTTATTTATCCTTTCGAACAATTGTAATAGTTATTTACTTTCCGTACTGCTTTATAAAGTACAATAGAGTACCAACACATAATGTATTTTCAAAATAAATATCGAATACAGAATCATTAATATGAACAATTTGACAAGGATTGAGGTTGAGTACCCCATCAATCTGGTAAACAGTGGTGAACATAATCTTTCTCATTATGCGTAGTAATCGCCAAGACGGAAGCCACCAAAGGCTTATTAAGGATTTGATCTTGTGGTCGATCAAATCTGTCGACAAATCAAATTCGACTGGTTAAGATGAAACGATCGACTCCATTGACATGATCAGATTCTTAGCTTTTTCTTTGCGAGTTGATATTAAACTGTTATGAAAGATAAACATGAGGAAATATCTATATACCTTGGGTCATTTGCATCTTTTCCCCTATTTTGTGTTGGTTTTTAATTTTATCCCCTCAAATCAAACTTTATCGTACCGGATCCTTTAAAGAACTTATGTTCCAATAGACAAAAAATTCATTTGAGGGACAAAAATTAAAGATCAACCCATTTAAAGGAAAATCGTGCAATTAAATGATATACCTTTATGCAAAGTTAATGTAGGAATATTTAAATTTGACGAGTTCAACATTTTAAGTTGTTACTTAAAGAATCCATTCTACTTTTGAAACTTTATACTGAAAATTATATTTATTAAAATGTTAGTGATCTTTACCATATATTTCTATGCAGGGCGTCTCAACAACACTTGAGGCCTAAAGCCAAAGTTAAAAAAACCCCACAAATCACCCTCCAAAGGCCTTCTCTTGGATTTGAAACCTCAACATCCCAATAAAATAAAAAAATTCTTTTGGTTGCTCCACCATAAAAAGGCTCACTACCAGCAGTTACCTTCACACATTGGACTAAATATTGATCCAACATGCCACTACCGTGGCACTCATATTGAAACCATTTCTCACATCTTCTTTGAGTGCCCAAATGCAATGCAGTTTTAGACCAGCATTTCACAACAATGTACAAATGTTGCATGTCTCAGCAGCATGTCCTTTACCAATCTTGATTGGCCGGACACTTGGATGCCCCTCTGTAATACTCCGTAAATCCGGATTAGGTGAATATGTTAAATATGTATTAATATGACCTTTTAGGTAAATAAAGTACTAACAAGATGAGTTTGAGTGGAAATAGTTGAGTTAAGACCAAGGTGAATAGTGAAGTGCGTAAGATTTGATAGAATCGACTAAGTTTACGGTAGATCTACTTCCAACCTATTTACGTGTAAATCATTTGAGAATTATAGATACCTTAAAGTGTGAAAGTTGTAGCCCTTTGAAATACCTTTATAACGATATAAGGTAGAGCTCAAACAGAGATGTGAGCAAAATGTTATGACCGATTTACTGAAAGGATGCAAAGTAGTCCGCTGGATCGATATACCTCGCAAATGGCATATGCGACACATTTCTGGACGCATTTCGACACAAAATTTTTATGCATTCTGTTTGTATTTCGAAAATGTTTTGCTCAGTTGAACCCATTGATTACATGAAAAGGTCTAAATATTTTCCCTGTGTTTTAAAAGACGGAGCGTGAGGCGGGGCATTTTACTTAACACGAGGCGAGGCGTAAGCCCTTAAGCACGGAGCATAAGCCCCATGGATCTTTAAACATTTAATTTATAATGTAGTTAAATAGTACAATAACACAAATATTATAAAAAGTACATTTTAAGAGTAAGAAAATCTCGTCTTAGACTTAGATAGCAGTTGCAAGTTTAAAGACCAACCGCGAGGGGAAGACTTTTGTAGATACGGGGGGACAAGACATGACCGCGACTTAAGAAAAAAATACTCTTGATAGAAGCGGCAGCAGCCATAAAGTGGAGAATTTCCATCCATTTGCTGTAATAGTTTTAAATTTTTTAAAATATGATTAACGAAACTCATAGAAAATGAAACCTCTATTATAATTTTACAAGTATAAATAATACAATGATATAAAAGTTATTATGAAATGTAAATCAACTCTAACATTTTAACTTTCAAACAATAAAAGAATCACAGTTTCTTAAAATATATAACTATCATACTATTCAATTTAACCCCTAAAAGAAAATTAATAAATTTTATTAATATAATGATTAAAACATTACTCCTTAATGAATAAAAATAAAATAATTTTCAAATAGCTAAATAATAAAATATTATAATTTTGAGACATAGGACAAAAACATGAAGACGAATGACAAGTGAATATGTAAAATTCGTCTACGTATTTTTAAAAGAAATGTTAAGTGATATTCAACCTCACAATGTTCGCAAACAGCAAATATGCAATATTACGGCTTGTTATTTGAGTTATTCTTAATCTTCTTATTTCTGTATATGAAAAAATTATTAAACATCATTCATTTATTAAATAATTATAAGGAATTTGACACACAGTTTGTGTAAGAACTGGTAGGCGAGCCCCGAGTGTTGGGCGTTAGGCGTGTTTAGGGCGTACAATCAGACGCTTAGGGCGTACAATCAGACGCTTAGGGCGTAAGACTCACAAAACTAAGCCCCACACGCGAGCCTCAAGGTGTTTTACCAGTGCCCCGCCCCGGAGCGAGTCTCAAAACTACCTTTTAAATACTGTATTTTTCTGAACTTTGCGAAATGATCCAACTTGTCTTCCGTTAGTATTTGGGGTCAAACGTATCCTTGTCGTTACATGATTGTTCCAAAATACACCCTTATTCACTAATAGTGGAAACTTACCAATACGAGCCTTTTTAACATGAAAAGGTTTGTCAAATTTGCTATTGAACTATAAGAAATACTACATCTTTGCCCCTGAACTCATTCCTTAAACACCTGAATATTTGAATTTTTTCTAAGCATATCTTGTTCAATACACTTATTATAATTGTCGATATTTTGCATTAATGTGCTTTAATTTCTGCCATGAAGAAGGTTAATTAGTGCTTCGAATATAATAAATTAAAGAGAGGGTAACAATAATATGCTCTTTTAGTTCGTAGCTTCGTACATTTCTATATGTTCTATATTATTCAAGTTGGGGTTTGATTTATCCAAGGCTCTCTTTTGTGCAGTTGTACTTGTATTAAGGCTAAAATAGCTCAACTAAATTCCAAAAGGAATAATATATAAGATGCCATAGAATGCAGAACTCCAAAACATTAGAAAGTAGAAATTAATTATTAATCAATATCCAACTAATTGTTACTTAACGTTAATTTATTCTATACCCGCATGAATATATTAGTCCTACAATAATGTTGGTGTACCAGGTTATTATGTTGCAGAAATAACATGGAAGAAAATGATGGCCTCCAATTTTTCGAGAATTATAAAAAGGGTGATGTTTTCTCACTTTGAGCCTTGAGACAGGGCCTCATTCAGAATTTTAATTTGATGGATTACACTTTTAAAGATCTTAGTATTAAATGTATTATTATTTAAAGTTATAAATTCAGAATCTAATTATATAATTGTGGAAATTTTATTATTTTTCACATAATCATGTTTCATGTAAAAAAATATTGAATTTGATTCAATCCATTGGACTATATAATACAACCAACACTGCTGTAAGGATGGCTTGTTGAGCATATGACAGAGATATTATATGGAGTCTACTTTTCTTTGTCAATACTTAGGGTATGTTCGGTATTAAAGAAAATACTTTTGGAGAATGTTTTCTAATTTTCTCATATTCATTTGATTAAATATTTTAAAAGCTATTTTTTTAGAAAAATAATTTTTTTTAAAATGAGAAAAATGACTTCACTAATAAAAATAGGAACTCCCAAGTGACATTCAACCTGCAACTAATCCATCACCGCCCAACTCATCCCCCAACCATCCACCCACGAAACCCTAATCACTCCCACCACCCCCATCCCCCACCCTCACTCCCTTTCCCCCCCCCCCCACTGGAGAACCTCCCCCACCCCACCCCACCCCACCCAAAAAAGTATTTTTTAAAAGATTTAGTTCTTTTTGTTTTCTACACCACCACCCCCCGCCCCCCCCCCCCCCCCCCCACTTTTTTTTTTTTTTAGAACCCTCCCCCTCCCAAAAAGAATATTTTTTTAGAAAAAGTTATAAATTATTTTTGTTTTTCTACACCTTTCCCACTGCGAACACCACACCACACCACCCTACGAAAATTTTTAATTTTTTTTTGTTTTTTACACCACCTATCCACCCTCCCCTCCGATCCCCCACCCCACCACCCCTCCAAAAAATTATTTTTTTTAAAAAAAAATATTTTTAAAAGTTTTTTACAACCCCCCTCCCCCACACACACACACCACCATCGCTACCACCATCACCTACGTTCAACACTCCTACCTCCTTTCGAATTTTCTAATTTATATATTTTATTTTTATAAAAAAATTATACAAATAAAAAACTTGTGTGGTTAAATTTGGTGTGTGTGGGTTGTGGTTTAGGGTGGAGGGGGAGGGGGAGGGCAAGGGGAGTGGGGTAAGAATTTTTTTTTATAAAAATAAAATAAAATAAATGAAATAGAAAATTGAGATGGGGTTGAGTGGGGTTGGGTGGAAACAGTAGTGTGGGTGGGGTGGTGTGGTGTGGTGTGGGGGTGTGGGGTAGGTGAAGAAGAAGTGTGTTCGAGGATGGGGTGGAATTTAATTGGGTGGGGGGTGGAACGTGGGTGCTTGGGGTGGGTGGTGGAGGGTGGGTGGTGGGGTTGGTGAGGCTTGGATGAGTCATTTGTCAAAAATATTTTTCACTAACCAAACGAACATGAGAAAATAAATAAAAAACACTTATTTTTTCAAAAATTCATTTTCAAAGAAAACATTTTTCGTAGAAAATAATTTCTTCCATACCGAACACACCTCTTAATTTCAATTGTCTGCTTATAAGCTCAGGTAGCAGTATATTCGATGTGGTTAGCTTAATCTCGTTTTTACGCCAGTTTAAGTTATGCAATGTGAAATTTTTGGAAATGGAAATATAATACATATATATATTTTGCATTCTAGTTTGTTTGATAGTTAATTGCTTCAATAACTCTGAAACAGTGAGTTTTATTAAGGGAAAACTATACCAATTGACCGTTGAAGGCAAAATAATTACCTAAATTTGCCCCCATATAATCTATTTACGCAAATATCCATAAAGTGAAACCTTTTACCCGAAATCCCAACTCTACGGCTGCCTTTCTTTGTAATGACATCATCCGTAATTTTCCTTCTTGTATCACGTGGGCTGCGTCACTTCTCTTCTTCTTCTTTTTTTTCCTTTTGTTATACTATTGAATGGCTTTGGCTAGGGGTTGACGTTTATCGATTCGGTTCGATTCGATTTTGTATTCAAAAAATATGAAACGAACAAAAATTAGTTTAAAAAAAAATGAATATAACTTTTTAAAAAAATATATATATATATGTTCGGTTTATATCTTCCAACGTATCGGATTATATCCTATTTTTTAGTGGACCAGGCCGGGTCGGATCGAAGAATTTTTTATTTAAAAAAAAAAAATTCCAAAACTGAAATTGACATTCACACCTACACTACCATGGAATTTTGACGTTGAAATCTATTGTGTATCGTCTAGGATCATGCATAAACAAACACACATGTTATACAACATACATAATATCAGGTCTCGTGAAAGTAAGTTACTATCCATTTCTTGAAAATGCTATGAATTTCCAATTTCTCATTTAATAAAAATAATTCTTTACCTTTGTGGGGGTTCTGTTTCTCTAGCAGATAATTCACCTCCAGTAACAGAATCGAGGACAGGAATGTCATTTCCATAAATTGTGAAAGATACTCAGCGACTCCTTGGAATTGGGCTAAGGAAAAAAACAGTTTTTGGGTTGAAAAATATTGATGTCTATGCTTATGGTACCACATTGTCACTACAATTTACTTTCTTTTTTTGCTCTATATTAATCCATCTGTCTCGATTTATACGACACACTTTCTTTTTAGTCGGTCTCAAAAAAATGACACAACACATTTTCTTATTAAAAATAATTTAACTTTAAACTTTACTCCCTCCGTCTCATATTAATTATCCACATTACTAAAAGTGTTCGTCCCAAAATACTTATCAATTTATGAAATCAAGATAGAATTAATTAAAAATTTCCTATTTTTTCCTTAACATTAGTTGCTTTTTTAAGTAGCCAATATTAATTAGAGTGCAACTTATTAGAGAGATAAAGTTAATGCAGTAAAAATACACTTGTACTTAGGATTCCTTAAAGAGACGTGTAAAGGAAAAAGTGGACAAGTAATATGAAACGGACCTTTTAGTTTAACGAAATAATTTATAACAACACAAATATTTTTAGCTTGTTATAGACCACAATATTAAAAAAAAAATATTTTTTAAACTATAATTGGAACGGAAGGAGTAATTTTCTGTTTTGTCTCTTTTATAAATGTTGATTTGTTGTAGCCGAGGTTCTTGATTTTTGTGAATGTTTTGTGGAGAACATATGGTCAAATAATATGATTTAGTGTAAATATTTGGAGTAATTAATATGATTTAGTGTAAATATTCGGAGTAATTTAGTGTAAGCACTCTGAGTAATTGGGACGGAGGGAGTAATTTATAAATGTTGCTTTTTTTAGAATGATTTTTTGGGTAATTCACTTTATATTCCAGTCAGAAATCAATTGCTCTATTAGTTACTTTACAGCTTGTTTTGATGGGTGTTACCTATTGTATTGTATATTATTGTTACTTTAATCACGACGTCTGTTTTGATTGTTAACTAAATTTTTATTGTATGAGATCGTTAAATCCGTTCTGCCTCTGCTTAATATTTAATAATCCTATTTTTCCTTTATCTATCTTGTTTTAATCATAACTCTAACCAGTACCCTGATTTTTCTTTGTAATATTGAAAGTTTATTCTTTAGATTGTTGATGC
Source organism: Anisodus acutangulus (assembly GCA_029783415.1). Classification (NCBI taxonomy): domain Eukaryota; kingdom Viridiplantae; phylum Streptophyta; class Magnoliopsida; order Solanales; family Solanaceae; genus Anisodus; species Anisodus acutangulus. Next base: position 673,639 of record CM056494.1, on the reverse strand, counting down.
GTAGAATTATGAAAAGACGGGAAACGATACAGTCTATCCAAATTGTATGCAAAACAGTATAGTACAATACAATACATTATGAGATAGAACATGGTTGGATCGACTTATTTTAGGTGATTTTAAATCAAAATAGCTTTTCAACACTTGTAGTGTTTGTGTAAAATTAAAAAGTGCTTATAAGCACTTGTTTTAACCAAAATAACAAAAGTAAACCAAAAGCTATAAGTTAGAATTCTTAACTTATGGCTTTTGGCTTATAGGTCAAACGCAATAAGTTCATTTAAACGGGCTCATAAGCAACAACCATTTACACAAATTATTAGTACCCTGTGGATGGATTTAAGTTATACTGATTGTGTAACAAACTTTACATTTATATTAGCTCGTATTCCCTAATCAGTTCATGCTTACTACAGATAGTAACCTGGAATAAGTTTGAAATAACCTGATACAGTTTCTTGCACCGTTAGTGCTGGTGGTGGAGTCAGTAAGTTATACAAGGGATTCAAAAAAACAACAGGAATCTCAGACATGGGATTTGAACTGGACTTAAAGCAACTTTTGAACCCATTTGCCAGTTTACTAGAATTCTGTGTTGTATCAAAGGGGATTCAATACTGTAAATATACAGCGAAATAATACATTTTTTTCTCTATTTTCACAATGTAATTTTTCAATGAGGGGATTCAACTGAACCCCCTTTCTTCAACTTAGCTCCGTCCCTGGTCAATGCAAAAAACTAAATCTGTGGTGGGATCATATTTGAGAATCTCATTCTAGTATTTCTATTGGACCTTCCTTTAAATGATCAGGGTGAGATATATGTTGAGAATATAATCAAATATTAAAAGTGTGTTCTATCTAACAGCTTAAGTTTTTAGATCAGATGGTCACACACTTCAATATAGTATCAGAGCAGGCCAAAGGTACTGAGATCGAATCTCACCGCCACTCATTCTCAAAAAGAATTTCCACGTGCTTGGACCATGAAAAAAAAAATCAGGTCAGCACATGAAGGAGCGTGTTGAGAATATAATCAAATATTAAAAGTGTATTCTATCTAACAGCTTAAGCTTTTAGATCAGATGGTCATACACTTCAATAATATGCATTATGCTCGCTCTTAAATATGGCCTTTATCTAATGTGATATCAATATGGCACCCTATAGGTGTGTATGCTGATGATGGTGATGTGAAAAAGTGTCTGGCTGAGACTCATGGAGGGCACTCTGTTTCTGAACCGAAGCAGAAGGAAGAGTTGAGAAATCATCTCATGGAAAGTGATATACGCATGACTGTTAGGCTTCAAATAGTCTATGGCAGACTAAGCATTAATTCTGTGCGCAAGGCTTTCGAAGAATCTATTGGGAGCAGATTACATAAGTTTGCGGGATATGATAACAAGGAATTGCTCGAAAGGTAATTCCTTAGCCTCATATCATCAGTATCTTATTCAACCTTTTCCGAATAATAACCATATCACTGCAGGGCGACAAGCCTGCCAACGCTGGATGAAGCACTTCATTAGCTCGCACTCTAGTTTTTTCTTTTTTTACAGTCCCTGCATCCCAAACTTATGTGATAATATTTACTTTAAAGTTAATCCCAAAAAAAATAATACATTTCTATAATTAGTAATTTAACTTTAAATTTTTCATTTTATCCTTTATGAGATGTTTTATTGACATACATTTATCTATGACTTATTTTGGACCATAAGTTTCAAAAGTGTTCCTTTCAGTCTTAAACTTCATGCTCAGTCAAACACCTTCACATAAATTTGGTCGGAGTGAGTATATATTTTGGAATCTTACTCAAGTTACCTTTTAAATTTAATGCTTTGCCATATCACAGTCTTTAACATTATAACTGGACTCTTTTGCCTAACTGTGATCAGTTATCTCTCAGCTTTACATATAGAGTTATTGAGATGCTAACAAGTTAACCCACAAGATATTATTTGGAAAATGAAACTTTATTGTTTCTCAATCCTTCAATTATTATTGCCTCCTTCCAATTCTTTTATAGCTTAAAATGTCATTTTCAACTGCAGGTTCACTTCCCAGTTTAAAATACCTCGGGGATCTATCATAGAACTCTCGAGAGATAATGACTACATACTTCACACAACAAGTAAGATGATTTATTTCTGTTGACAGTATTTAGGAAATGAAAATCTCAAAGTTCTGTGTTTTTCACTTTTTCCACAATGTTCATATCTCGACTCCTGATAGTAAATGTTATAGCTATCATTTGGCCCAAATTATTGAAGAGCTATTGAGGATACATAAGTAGTCATTCTCTTTTAGCCATTGCCCTTTTTAAGGTTGGATATGAAAGAGGCTACAATGAAGGGTTATTACTTCATCAAGTGAGCGCTATACAACAGCAATACCAAAAATGTCCTAATTACACTGTCAGTTGGCACATTTTATGCCCTTACATTTCCTCAGTAGGAAGTGGCTAAACATTTTCCTGAATTTCGTTATCAACCAACCATCCCTATTCCCATATATGTTTTTTGGACTTTGCCAGATTCACCATCTATAGAACCAAAAAAGGTTTATGTATGTTAGCTGTTAAATATATTTTCCCCCCAGATATATCTGGATGTTTTTTTTTCCCTCATTTCTCACTGCGAGTATGTAAAATATTGCACTATTATTGACTTGTTCATGAACTCATCAAGTTACAGCTATTCTAGTGATGATTTATATTACCCAATGGCTGATACACCTCTGCCACCGTGACTAGTAAGTTAAACAGACATTGAATAGTGGCTGGAGAATTATCCAAAATGCATAGAGTTTGAGGTAGTAACTAAAACGTTTTATTGGTGCTGTTTTAATTTCAAAATATTATCTCTGACCTTTTTCTCTTTTAGTTGTTTGCTTAAAGTTTTTTCTTGCATCGACCATTCAGATGAAGCATACAAAGCAAACTATTGTGCAGATCAATTCTAGACCTATATAGTGGTGATGAGTCATTTGATCGCAAAGCCAACGAAGATGTCGAGTCGAACTTGGCTTCTCTACTTCACAAGTAGCTATTTCTTCACCATAAATATAACTGATAGAATATATGTAATTATTCTTGTAAATCTTTTATATTAGGTGTAAATCATCTATATTAGGTTAGGTAGTATTCTGTTATAATTAGTCAAAGATCTTCCTAGTTTCTAGCCTTGAATTACTCATGTATCTAATGTATATTAAGCAACTCAATCAATGAGAATACTCACGGAATTGATTTCCTTCATGGTATTAGACTAGGTTTCATCTCCTATCAGCCACCTAGCCTCCATCCCACCTCTTGCTTTCTTCCGCTCCCTTCCTCTCTGCTCGCCACCTTCAATGGATGTCCAACCCAAATTTCATCCAGCTTTAGCAATCACCAACGTGAAATCCCTTCTTCCTATCACGTTAGATAATGACTCAAGCAAATACCACTCTTGGGCAGCCCTATTCAAAGTTCAAGCACGGGTCCATAATGTGCTTGATCACATCATCCCTCCAACGGATGAGAAGGCTAAAAAAGCGGCAAATGACGAAAAAGAAGCCGACCTCGATCTTTGGCATCACCTTGATGCAGCCGTGTTACAATGGACGTATTCCATCGTATCACAAGACATCCTCAATTCTACACTTGTGATAGATGACTTGGCTGAAAATTGTTGGAAAAGAATTGCTGCTATTTTCCAAGACAACAAACACTCGAGGGCTGTCCACCTCGAAACCAGTTCAGAAACACAACTTTGGAAGATTTTCCTACAACCAATGCATATTGCAACCACCTCAAGCTTCTAGCCGATCAATTAGCGAATGTTGATGCTCCGGTCTCTAATACTCATTTGGTCTTGAAAATGATTGCAGAACTTACCGATGTTTATGCTGGATTTGTGACACACATTCAACAGCATGATCATTTGACGAGTTTCGAAACCGCCAAGTCATGCAATAATAATAATTTATGTCTATGGTTGTAATATTTTTGTTAATAATAATAATAATAATAATAATAATAATAATTCCAACTGTGGCAACAAGGGAAACAACAAGAGAAATAACAAAAATTCCGGCGGGGGAGGCCGGAACTCTGGCAAATGTGGTCGCGACGGATGCGGTGGCTCCGGCGGTAGTGGGGGCTGTGGACAGCAGCAGCAGCAATGGCTTCCTCCCAGCCCGTGGATGTATCAGCAGCAGTAGGCTCCGTGGATGGTGCCTCTCTGCCCTTACCGAACTTATAATTGGGCCAGGCCCAATACCTCACCCAGACCACAACAAGATGGGCTTCTCGGACCAAGGTCTCAACATGTTGCTTTCACTAGATTCACACCCAGCCCAACAGATATTGAAGTGGCCCTTCACACACTCAGCCTTGCTCAACCCGACCCGTCGTGGTATATGGACATCGAGCGACATCCCACATGACGTCCGCGCAAGGTAGTCTCTCGTCTTATATTAATTTGAGCAAAAATTATGGTATAATCGTTGGAAATGGCCATTCCATTCCGATTCGTGGTTTTGGCAGTGCTAATTTATCACCCCTACATCCTCCATTAGTGTTAAAAATGTCTTTCATGCCCCCAACTTAATTAAAAACTTAGTTTCAACTAGATGATTTACTACTGATAACCAAGTTTCTGTTAACTTTGATCCATTTGGGTTTTCTGTGAAGGATTTTCAGAGGAGTTATATCCCATCACCACCACCACCACAAAACAAACCGTTTCTCCATCCACTTTTGTAACTTTATCCTATTCTCTTTTGCATGACCGTTTAGGTTATCCGGGAGCACCTGTCTTATACACCCTTAGGCGAAATAATTTGATTGAATGTACTAAAATAAGAAACTCTAGTTTTTGTCATTCATGTTCTCTTGGTAAACATGTTAAATTGTCATTTGTTGGTTCTCATAACTCTGCTTATATGTCGTTTGATATTTTGCATAGTGATTTGTGGACATCTCCTGTTTTGAGTTCTTCGGGTCACAAATATTATGTGCTCTATTTGGATGACTATTCGAAATTTTTATGGACCTTTCCCATCTCAAAAAAATCACAAGTCTATTCTATTTTTCTTGCGTTTAGAGCCTACATCAAAACTCAATTCGAACGGGAATTAAAAAACATCCAATGTGATAATGGTAGAGAATATGAAAATGGTCCCTTTCTGAGTCTTTGTGAAGCTAATGGAATTTCTTTTCGTTTTTCTTGTTCCCATACTTCATCACAAAACGGAAAAGCCTATAGAAAAATTCATTCTATTAATAATATAGTTCAAACTTTTTTAGCTCATGCTTCACTACCTCCATCATTTTGGCACCATGCATTGCAAATGGCAACATATCTTCTTAACATATTACCAAGCAAAACTCTCGCATATCAATCGCCACTGAAAATCCTTTACCAAAAAGACCAATCATACTCTCATTTACGAGTTTTTGGTTGCTTATTTTATCCTCTATTTCCTTCCAATACAATAAATAAGATTCAAGTTTCAACCTTATGTTACAAATGCTATGATTTATCATCAAATAAAATTATCATTAGTCGCCACGTATTATTTGATGAAACCCAATTCCCCTTCTCAAAGCTGTATAATCCTACTTCCACCACTTATGATTTTCATTATATTGGCTTATCACCTAATGTGATTAATCATTTTCAAAATCAATCCACTCCCCAAAAAAATGAGCCGGCCCAACCTCCTACTTCTCCGGCACAAACAGTAGACATCAACAGCTCCCAGCACACTGCCTCCCAGCCCAGCTCGCCAGGCTCTCACATCTCTCAACCCGCTGTCACAGATCCAAGCCCAAAACTTGCTGCCCACTGCCAACCCACCGTCAGATTTCCCCTTTTTAAATTCTCCAACCGTGGGCCACTCTTCCCTTGGCCCAACCACAGACCAAACACAACATCAACCCCTTCCTACCATTTTCCAGCCCACTACGAGTTCAGACCTAAAGCCCATTACAAGGAGCCAATATGGTATTTTTAAACACAATAAAAAATATCATTATGGCCTGCTCACTAAAGTCACAAAATCACCATTACCTCGTAACCCAATGTCTGCACTCAAAGATCCGAATTGGAAAATGTCTATGGACGATGAATATACTGCTTTCATTAAAAATAAGATGTGGGATTTAGTGCCCCGTCCACCTGACGTTAATATTATTCGGTCTATGTGGATTTTCAGACATAAATAAATATCTGACGGTTCTTTTGAGAGGCATAAAGCCCGTCTTGTAGGTGATTGTGTATGTCAATAGGTTGGCGATGATTGAGGAGGAACTTTTAGCCCAGTAGTCAAATCGGCGACCATTCGCACAGTGCTCAGTCTTTCTCTCTCTAAAACTTAGCTCATTCATCAGTTGGATGTTAAAAATGCATTTTTACATGGTAAACTAAAAGAAACAGTGTACATGCATCAACCCTGACTCGCTCCAGCGCTGAAGCTGACTACCGAGTTGTTGCCAATGTGATTTCTGAGTCCTGTTGGTTACGCAATCTCCTTCTGGAGCTACATTGTCCTATCCATAAGGCTACATTGGTTTGCTGCAATAATGTTAGTGCAATATACCTTTCTGGAAATCCAGTTCAGCATCAACGCACTAAACATATCGAGATGGATATTCATTTTATTCGCGAGAAAATTGCTCGTGGACAAGTACATGTCCTATATGTCCCCTCGCGCTATCAGATTGTCGATATCTTCACAAAAAGACTTTGGTGTTATTTCAGGATTTTAGGGACAGTCTCAGCGTACGAGAACCTCCTGTTTCGACTGCGGGGGTGTGATAGAATGTATGTAATTATTCTTGTAAATCCTTTATATTAGGTGTAAATCATCTATATTATGTTAGGCAGTATTCTGTTATAATTAGTCAAAGATCTTCCTAGTTTCTAGCCTTGAATTACTCATGTATCTAATGTATATTAAGCAACTCAATCAATGAGAATACTCACGGAATTGATTTCCTTCAATAACTTATCAACATCAGGAATCGAGTTGCGGCGATACTTGATGGTTACAACTGTCATAACTCATGTCAGGTGCTATTGGCTTGTTGTTTCTCTTTAAATAGTTGAACTAGAGTTTAATCTCTTGCAAACAGAACTTGGAACTATATTTTATATGCTGATGATTTGTTTTCTCTACTCGTGTAATATCCTTCTGGAATTTTATAGCATAATTCAAATAAGTATCTTGGCTTGGTTACCAATTTCATTTTCTTTACCGTATTGAAATACATCTTGGAGTGACAAGGCGAACAGCCTGGATCACTGTTTTCCTGTAATATTAGCAAGGTGCAGCTGCAATTTTCCGGAGAGCCAGATTTTTTTCTTCTAAATTTAAGTTATATCCACCGTCGCTGTAAAAATTATTATGCTCATGCATAGCTTCCTTAGAGCATACAACATATTCTACTCATACAATTTGCTCAATTCATGTACAAATTGTGAGTCCTGCTGGACTTCTAGGCCCAGCCTTAGCTCTTTATTCACTCAAACAACACAGTTATATACTGATAGTTCATGCAAAAATGTTGCTGCAGCTTCTTTAGAGTTCTAACCTACTTCTTTCAAATTACTAGAACACCTTTTTGTTTTTCTGTTTTGGAGTTCAAGTCATGGTCTTCGCAAAGGAAACCGTGTCTCTCTTCTCGATGATGGTTGTTTTTGGTTTCTTCACCACAACCGTGTCTGGTCACACCGTGTACATCGTTGGTGATTCCGCCGGTTGGAATGGCGGCAATGTTGACTACCATATGTGGGGATGTTGTATGAGAACATCAAGCACTTCTCAATTTCAACAATGTATATAATTTATTAGCTGTTTAGAAGTATATATTTAAATTTGTATTCACTATTGATTAGTTAGGTTAGCGTTGGTTAACGGTATGTGATGTTATCTGTCAATCCTCCACTCATAAGCTAGTTTGAATTGAATTAGATATAAAGTGTTGTGTGTTTGGGGGGGTATTAGATTGTCTCGCATTGCTCTCGAGAGAGTGATTACCTTTCGGGAGTTAAGCTAGGCTCAAGGTCTATTTTTAAAATCAGTTAATTGCAGTATGCAATTTCTAACAGTATACTACTTATTTCTTGAATTGTCGTTTATCTTTACTTCAAATGGTGTTGTAGTTTTCCAGTACAATCAACAACTCCACAACGTGGTACGAGTGAGCCTCTCCGATTTCCATTCATGCAATGCTTTTAATCCGATCGTTACTTACTCCACCGACAATGACACCATCACTATCAACGGTCCCGGACACTTCTACTATATCTGCGGTTTCAAAGGCCATTGTCAAGCCGGACAGAAAGTTGATATCAGGGTCCCCAAAGCTTACCAACTAACTGATATTCGCAGCAGAAGCGAAACTAAAGCTCCTGTTGCAGCCTCTCAAGGGGATAAAAGGAGAGACTTAACCAAATAGCAGTAATTAGGAGAGCAAAGAAAGGCCTCTTAATAAAATTTGTACTTGTGACAATGTTCTGAATTATTATCTCTTTGCTATCGGACTGCCTATCAATAACTAGTCTTATTTGTTTGTCCTGATGTTCTGGGTAATAATATGCATCGATCTGGGCAAAACGAGTATATTTGAATATCAACGATAATTCAATACTTCTGGCCTTTAAAAAGTTTGTGTCCATCGAGAAAGATTCTATACAAATCTATCAATTATACACTAATTAGTGACATTTCTGCTTCCAATATTTTGAGTATATTTGTTAACCATTGGATTCGCTCTTATCTTATGCAAGATGAACTAGTATAGTACCCGCGTGATGCACATAAAATATAAGAAAAAAATCATAAAAAATGTTATCTTATTTACTTGATCACGGTTAATTTTTATTATTTGATAATTCTTAAATTGTCATAAGATGGTATGTGCAATAAGATTCAGAGGCTGTTGAAAACATAAAATTTGTCAACAGTTGATTTTATAAGCTATGCACATATTGCAGAGTAAGGTTACAAAGTAGCATATTGTTATCTTTCTGTCAACATTTTTTATAATAGATTAATAAACATGAAAATATTTTTTATCTGAGTCTGATCGTTTATACTGTTTTACTCTTGCTTTATTTTGATTGTCTTGCTTGTGATTATGCTTTGTCTTGAACCGAGTATCTCCCGGAAACATTCGCTCTACCTATCAAGGTGGAGGTAAGGTCTGTGTACACTCTACCCTCCCCAAACCATACGGTGTGGGATTTCACTGGATATGTTGTTGTTGTAAACATGAAAAATACTTTCTTTGACATAAAAATGTATCCTTTAGTACTTAATACTAAGAACTTAAAAAATAAAACGAAATTGAAACATCACTGCAACTAAGAATAATTTCCCAAGTAAGAATAAAATTGTATCTCTTATTGCGACAGTAAGCCTTACACAATGATCCGTGGATTGAGCTGATCAATTCTCGTGAAAAAATATATTTGATAAATTGTTTTTGAAAGTTAAAGTTAAATTAATTACGTTGTACAGGTTAACCATTTGATTCGCTCTTATCTTATACAAGACGAATAAGATGTTTATGCTAAACTAGCACTCATTAAGCAGAAAGCCAACAACAACAACATTACTATTGCACCTCAATTCTAGACAAGTTAGAATCTATCACCATTTTTGTCCCTCCATTTAAGTTCATTTTAGTCTAATAGTAATAATTTTACACTATACAACTAGTTTAAAATTCGATAGAGGTAGACACAAATCTATACTATAGCAATGAGATTCAATTGAATTCAATAATTTTGGCTCACACTATATATATATAAATTGAGAAACATTAGATGAATGCGAATCATATGTTATGAGCTCATGAAATCAAATGAACCTGAATTCAAACTACAAATTATAAAATTAAAATTCTGAATATATCTAGATTAGACCGTCGGAGAAAAGTGAGGTACACATTAAAAGTGAATTTGTTAGGAGCTTAGAAAGCAAGAATCCCGACAATAAAAATTTAAAATGTCTAGAGGGTCAGTAAGCAAGTAGGCATGCACAGAGTTTTTGTTAGGAAAATAGCTGTCTAGGATACTCACAATTGAAAGAAGTATTTGTAGGGACAAATAAATAATGTTTTTCACATCAAAATTGCAATTAAAGTTGAATATATATATATATATGAAAAGGCTGTCTCTTCCCGGTATCCTAATAAACCACGTATTCATCCTCTTCGGAAACACGTGATTAGGAATTTTTTAATAGGAAAAGAAGATTATTAGTCGATAAATTTTACTAATAGAAAACTTAAAAGGAACAATAATACCAGTCAAAAGCAAAACGAAAAACAAAAAAAGTAGCTATCCCCAACTTTATTCGACGTTGCAAGACTCAATTTGACTGAGTTCTCAAGAAGAAAACTTCTTTAGAGAATATGCCAAGTAAGTAAAACTTTTTACTTCTATTGATCTATCTCAAAAATGAATACTTAAATTGTTGCAACATATAAAAAAGTTCATAAGTTTTACTGTTTACCTTTTATATTTTAGACTCCTCCTTTTAACTTACAAATATCAAATAGGAAAAGGGTCGTAATAAGAAAATAAGGTACATATGATGCATCTTTTTTTTTAATAACAGTGGTGTTGGGCCAACTTACGCGCATCTCGGCTAATTCCACGGGATATCTATCATCTCCCACCAGCAATAAGTATCGACCATGTAACTCTATTCATCAAAACTATGACATACTTTAATTAAGCACGAAGTTTAGAAATGGAAAAAATATTTTGGTGAACTTGTAAATTTTAGGTACTCCTAGACTTTTTAATTATGAGGTTTTTGATTATGAAGACCTAAAGAAAAGGACAAGAGAATTTTTCTCTTTAAATTATATTATCTATAATTAAGCTTTTGATCATATTAATTAGCAAAAAAAATTAAGTTACAACTAATTATATATGAACAGTGCAGAGGTTTAACTTTTAACTGTACAACTAACGAGAGTTGTGTTTGAGTGACAAGTAATCCTTTATTTTAACTAAATTCTCACATTACATACTCACCTTTGCCATCAATATGAGACTTTACGAATCTGCACCTAAAACTCTTACTCTTACTAATAATACATTTCATCATTATTTATGGTCAATTCCAAAAAAAAAAAGTACAATGAAAATAAAATCATTGTGTGTTATATATATAGAGAGAGGGGCAAGGCCAACTACAAAAGCAAGAAGGCATCACATGGGGCTTCTAATCCAATGACAACCAAAAGACTAAGAAGTAATTTACTATACCTTACCTCCTTGTGCCATATGTTGTCCTCAGCCTTTTTCTACCTGTACGGATGCCTTTCCTTGCAAAGCGATAGGGGTGATCACAGGTACAGAGTATCCAGATACCCGATCGAAACCGATACTAACGGATAGGTTTCGGGTAGATATATTATAATAACGGATAGATTTCGGATAGTAAAATTAAGAATCGATCAATGTCGGGTCCGGTTCCGATTCCGTCAAATAGAGACAGGGTACCCGGATTCGGAACCGATACCCGGGATCTATTACTCTCAATCCTGACATTGATGATAGGCCAGTTTAGACGATAGAACGGAAAGAAAATTTCATTGTGGATTCTGGTTGGCACCTTCTGAAGAAGAAAAAATCAAGTTTTAGATAAAAATCATGACTTGACATAAAAATATGCCTTTCAGTATGAATTTCATTCTATGAAGGAAGGTGAGAGACATAATTCCTACCGACACTATAAATGATAAAATGGAAATTGATATACCTTCAAAGTGTCGTTGTTGAAGAATTTCGAAAAAAGAGAACTTGAACATCTACTTTGCGCAGAAAATTATTCCTAAGAAATATGGAAGATCCTGTGTGGCCCTATTGGCATCCCCTGTATCTACATACCATTGAAGCAACTATGATGAACTGGTGGTAATGGAAAATAAAATTACCAGTGTTGTTGTTCATGGTGAAGTGCATCCGCAAAGAGAGACATAATATTCAGAGGTTAATTAGTTTTATCACTATCCATTTACAAGGTACCCGAGAACCTACCCGAAATCGTAGGATCCGGGTAGGTTCCGAATAGTAAATTTATGAACCGATCTTTTACTGGATAGGGTCCGGGTAGTTCAAAAAAGTTAGGGTACCCGGACCCGCTCACCTCTACAAAGCGAACCTAGTCAAACAATGGAAGAAGAAAGGAAAAAGACCTTCCTCGTCTTTAAAATTTTTATCCGGGTCTGATCGTTTCTTTTGCTTTATTTGTGCTCATGCTTTGTCTTGAGCCGAAGGTCTTTCAGAAATAACATCTCTACTTACCAAGGTAAAACTAAAATCTGCGTACACTCTACTCTCCCCACGTTGTGAAACTTCACTGGGCATGTTTTTGTTATATATATACTACGTACATCCTCCTTTTAGTTGCAGTACTGTTCTGTTTCCCAACTACTACTGCTCCACTTCTTGTTTCCATTCTCAGTCACTCTCAGAGAGGAAGCACACACTGCAGAAAAAGTGTGACTATTTCAAGTAACACAAGTACACAACTGATAGATATACAACAAATACAACTGGCCTTCATTAATGTTTCTCCAAACCAAATCGTGAGCTTTTCTGTGCTGTACCTTTCACGGATTCTCCATCACTACACTCAGCATATAGGTACAGCCCCTACATCTGGCAAAGTAGCACTATTCGTTGTTATTTACACTCAGAAATTTTGAATACTAGAGCTATAAACTATAATCAATTGCTTATTCGTTGTTATCCACACTCGAATTTTTGAATACTAGAGCTATAAACTATAATCAACTGCAAGTTGCTTAGCTGTTGAAGCCATTAAGTGATGGATGAGCTTGGTAAGGTGACGATGGAGATCTTCTCTAAGCTCGAGCAGAAATGGTTGTACCAGTACGAAGGAAAGAAAACGCGTATTCTCAGCATTGATGGTGGTGGAACCACCGGCATTGTTTGTGGTGCTGCGTTGATTCATCTAGAAGACCAGATCTGTGCGAAAACCAGCGATCCTCACGCTCGAATTTCAGATTTCTTCGACATTATCGCTGGTACCGGTATAGGTGCGGTTTTTGCTGCAATGCTTGTCGCTGACGGAGGCAATGGATGTCCGTTATGTACAGCAAAGGATGCTGTGAAATTCGTAACGGTAAACCAGTCAAATCTGTTTAAGGCAAAAAACGTCGGCGTTTTGACAAGGAAAATGAGGTTTTCAGGGAAGAGTATGGATAAGGTGTTGAAGGAAGCTTTTAGAAGAGAGGATGGGAAAGTGTTAACGTTAAAGGACACGTGTAAGCCTATCCTTGTTCCTTGCTTTGACCTCAACAGCTCAGCTCCGTTCGTTTTCTCACGAGCTGATGCGACGGAGTCTCCTAGTTTTGATTTCGAGCTCTGGAAAGTTTGCCGTGCCACGTCAGCAAATCCGTCAATGTTTAAGCCGTTTCAGTTAAATTCCGTTGACGGAAAAACCACTTGCTTGGCCGTAGACGGCGGTGTTGTTATGAATAACCCTGCGGCGGCGGCGGTAACTCATGTTTTGCACAACAAACGAGATTTTCCTTCCGTAACAAGCGTGGATGACCTGTTGGTTTTATCTCTAGGTAACGGTCCGTTAAGTTCTCAGTCAAACATGAAACTTCGTAATGACGGCTATTGCTCTCCGTCTTCCGTCGTCGGTATTGTTGTTGACGGTGTATCTGAAACCGTTGACCAAATTCTAGGCAATGCCTTCTGCTGGAATCCTAATGACTATGTGAGAGTTCAGGTAATTACTTTTATGATTTTATCTAAGGTTTAAGATTTTCACTCTTTTTGAGTATTTCGCTTTAATTAATTACTCATTCTCTTTTTAGTCACTAATTCTTTGACATTGATTCTAACTTACCTATGCTATTTTTCTAATTAAACTTTAAATAGATATTGTAACATTTACTCCCTCGGTTCATTTTCACTTGTCACGTTTTAATTTTCGAAAGTTAAATTATACTCTCTCTTTGTCTCTATATTTTAAAATAATATGATTTACAATCACACAAATATCTAAGACTTGATTTAGACACTTTTAGTACAATCTTTTTGGACCCAGTATAGATTTTTATCAATATTTTAAGATATTTTTTAATTATATTAATATGAGAAAATTTACAAACATATAGTATTTTTCGTATAGCTTTTTAATATCTAAAGTTTAATTTTAAAATATTGAATTAATATAATATAATTTAATTTAATTTTAAAAATAAGTCAAACTGATTCTTTAGAAGTAAAACTTGACGTGTAAAAATGAACTAAGGGAGCATATTTTTAATAAAGAGTTTAAAGTAGCACGAATTGTAAAAAAAAAATGTTAAACCTTGTTAAATAAAAGACTTTCGAATAAACTAATTGCGTTTAAACTAAAGTAGCACGAATTGCGTTTATGCACAGGCTAACGGCTATACAAGTGGAGTGGGACCGAGAGTGTTGGAAGAAAGAGGAATAGAGTCGTTACCTTTTGGCGGTAAGCGGTTATTGACGGAGACTAACGGACAAAGAATCGGAAGTTTCGTCCAACGGCTTGTGAAGAGTAGTTTACCGCCAAGTCCCTGCAAGGAAACTACCGTGAATCCGCTTACAAACGGACGTTAAGTCAGTTTCTGTCTTTTTCTCTTTTGTCCGTTTGTGTTAGTGCTAAACTCGAGATTAGTTTTCTTGGTTAAACCTTTGTCGTGTTACGCCTTAATTAATCATCTTGATGCTCGAGTAGAATATTAGTGGTCCCATTGAATAATACTACTAGCTTAGTGTCTATGGTACTGTTTTACATAAATTCTCCTTTGTCTTAATGGATCGTATCATATGAGAGTACATATTTGTGGGACTTTTAAATTACTACTACGGATCAGCTAACAAAAAAGTATACGCATTGAACTAATAAGGTTTCTAACAAGTTCTGAAGTAAGTATTTAAACTTATATTCTGATGCGCAATTACAACTAGTAACCCAAGTCTGTTAAAATCTCATCCTCTCTACTGGAATTAATAATGTTCTTTAAAATTGAATTTGTTTTTTTTCTTTCTGTCAGCTTATTAATTGCCTGAAATCTCGCTTATAAACATGGTCAAATACATAGATAGCGTCAAATGTTTTCATTTAAACACTTTTATTAGCACGTGTACATTCTATTATATTTAATCATATTTAGTCTTGTGTAATTATGGTAGTAACCGGCGTCCTCCGAAAAACGACGACGACGACTCATTGTGCGCTGGCAGTAGGCCGGTGTGCGGCATCGCTCGGGGCGGGCTGTCGGCTGTTGACGGGACAAGGCGGTGCTTTCGTGTCGTGCGGTGAGTTCTAGACGCTGCTCCTCGTGGCAAGCTCTAGGCGCCGGACGTACGGGGCTAAGCCGACGACCAGTCGAGCGCCGAACATCCCCTGCGGGCGGCGTCGCCGTGCGGTCACCTTGGAGGCGTGCCTTCTTCCCCCCCCCCACCCACCGGGCGGGCTATCGTGTCTAGCGGGACTTGCTTTGGACTTGCAACGTAGGCATTGGCAGCGGCGCTTGGCATCTGATACCGGGCGTCGGGGCCAATAGGATCCCTATTGTATGAGGATTCCACACTGTACACCCTATATATATTTTGTATTAATGAGAAAGGCTCCCGATGGGATTAATACAATTCTACATGGTATCAAGAGCCAATAATCCTTCCCGACCTAAAACCTAAAATTTGACCGACATTCCCGTCCTTTTCCGACATCAAATTGCCCGTATACACATGGTATACATCTGATATACGCTGACATACTTCTGTCCAACCCTTATATTCTACAAACAACCTTGTATACACCCGATATATCACTGATATACCGCCCTATTTCCCTCAATATCTCTTCAACATGCCGTATACCCCTCGTATACAGCCCATACACACCGATATACACCTATATACGATTGATATACTTCTCCAAACACTGTACACTACCCGTATACAACTATCTCTAGCCGTTATACACCTTGTATATGGCTGAGACTATCCTTAATATATACATCACGACCTCCAAAATTTTATCCTTTCTTTCGCCTCCTCTCCGGCAGACGCCATGGCAGAGAACTAACGTGGTTGTGGACGCCATGGCAGAGAACGACCGTGGTTGTGGCAGTAGCCACCGCGATGGTGGTGGCAGAAGGGCTCAGGTGAGCCACTAGAGGCAGCAGGCTTCCAGCTACTGCCTGGGCACACAGAAAATGGGCCACATCCAACAAGCCCACCCTCATGCAGCCAAGTAGACCGAACCAGCCTAGTCGTTGGGCCTCCATTATTCGATCCAGCTTCCTCAGGCCCAATTGATTGGAGCCCAACAATTCGCTCCAGGCCCTCTCCAATCCAATTTGGGTCAGGCTTTCGCCACGTTAACTCCTCGACAGCCTGATAACGTGTGGTATATGGATACGGGCGCCATGTCTCACCTCACCAATAATTCTGGTAGTCTTACTCAACTGCAAAATTTAAATATTCCGCAGTCTATTATGGTCGATAACGGTCATCGCATTCTAATTCAAGAATTTGGCCACGCCCTTCCCTACCACTGCATCCCCACTTCTCTCTTAAAAACGTCTTTTATGCTCCACACATCATCAAAAATCTAATTTCTGTTAGAAAATTTACCACCGATAATTCTGTCTCTATTAATTTTGACATGTTTGAATTTTCTGTAACGAACCTCCGTACCGGAAAACTTCTTATGAGATGCAATAGTGAGGGGGACCTATATCCTTTCATACCCACATCCGCTGCTAGTGTCACTCCTCTCACCCTTCTAACAATCATGTCTCCCTCAATGTGACATAGTAGACTTTGTCATCCGGATTCTCACATTTTTTATTCTCTTAGAAACCGAAATTTAATCCAATGTAACAAAGGGAACCTTTCTCATAGTTGTTCCTCTTGTCAGTTAGGAAAACACGTTAGACTATCATTTACAACTTCTATGAATATAACTTTCTCTCCCTTTGATATTATTCATGCTGTTTTATGGACATCTCCCATAACTAGCAATTTAGGCCACAAATATTATCTGATATTTTTGGATGATTTCTCTCACTTTCTTTGGGTATACCCACTCAAACTCAAATATCAAGTGTTCTCCAAATTTGTTGAGTTTCGTACACTGGTTAAAACACAATTTGAAAAAGACATCAAATTGTTTCAATGTGATAATGGTCGTGAGTTTAATAATTCTCTATTTCATAAATTTTGTGCGGCTAATAGCATGATCTTTCGTTTCTCCTGCCTCTCCTCAAAATGAAAAAGCCGAAAGAATTCTCCAAACCATTAATAATATGATTCGTAACATCCTTTTTCGTGCATCTCCCCCCCCCCCCTACTTTTTGGGTGTATGCGCTAAAAATGATATAACACATTCTCAACATTTTACCTACCCGTGTGATTCAAAATAGGACACCCACCGAAATTCTCTACAGTCGGATCCCTACGTATGACCATCTTAGAATTTTCAGTTGTCTTTGTTACCCCAATCTGACATCCACGACCCTCCACAAATTGACACCCAGATCTACTCCGCGCGTTTTTCTAGGTTTCCCGTCAAACCATATGGGTACTTGTGCTATGAGCTCTCCATCGACAAAATTTTAATTTATCACCACGTCACCTTTGTTGAGTATGTTTTCCCGTTTGACAACATTAAAAAATTCGGAGTCACTGATTATCAATTCCTCCAAGATTCGGACCCATCACCATTTGTCCATCAAGCACTCCGTCAGGCTGCCACTGTTCCGACGGCGGCAGACGCACCAACTACCACCACCGGCAGTCCTGTCCCGATCTCCCCTGTCAGCCAGTCGTCCGGTACCCCCTCACTGCTGACAACCCCTGTCATCCCCGGCAGTCAGCAGGCCCTCTCTCAGTCACAGACCACTCACCGACCGTTACAGTTGAGCACCTAAAGTTAGTTGAGAATGTTTATTCAATACAAATGGCTGACATGGCACAGTGAGTGTGTTTTACTCCTTTTCAGCGCGTGAAACATCCTTAAAATGGATCAGTTGTTGCTTCATTTTTTTATATTTCTCCTTTTCCAATGTTTACTCTATTTTCCTTTTACTTTTTCTTTTCTTTTTCTGCTTTTCCACCCAAAAGCCGACGACAAACAGTATACTGGAGAGGAGGTAACACAAAGAAGAAGATGACATCTGGTTCCAGAACAACAAACAAGAAGTAAACAACTACAATACAAATCTATTAGTTACAAATGGATCTGACAGTTCTATCCATTCCCTCCAAGAAGCAAAATTTGATCTTTCTTCAATGAAACTCCATTTTCAAGAGACCATAGTTCCAGTAACATAAACAAAACCATTTAAGTTCACACCCACTAATTCATACAAAGAAAGAAACTAAAAATTCAAGAACAGATTATTCACTTCTTCTAGTAATTAAAGATGGGTTTCGCTTAGAGCTTTGACAACAATACAGTTTGCGATATTTGCAGTGGGAACGAAATCCCAGATCTTTCATAGCGTGGAGAGAAAATTGAAAACAACAACATCTCACTTTGTTTTTTCTACCATTAAATGAATAAGGATGATGCTTGTGCTCAAATATTCCTATCGAAATCAACTAGCCTAGCCAGCTAAGTGGGTCTAGTTGAACAATTGAACTCATACAGATTTTTGTTAGAATGGCTTTTGTATTTTACTTCTTTCAAGCAAAATGCATTTCTGTTGGATTGAATGGGGAAGGGGGAGCAGATGACTGAAGGTGGAGGATAGGAATTTATGCGAAATTACATTTTTTGGGGAAAGGAATCAAATATAGTCGTCTACTTTATTTTATTAGTCAACTTTAATCTCTATTGAAAAACAAAATCAAATATATTCATCCCGTTATAAATTGGGGCCAAATCTACCCTTACCGTTAGCAAAAAATATTTAAAAATATCATTTAAAAAAAATATTCTAAAAAATTAATTTTTTTAATTAAAAAATCTGAAAATAATTTTTTAATCTAGAAAATTGTAAGTATTTTTTAAAAAATAAAGTGTTCTAAAAATATATTTTTAAAAATCTGAATTAATTTTAAAAGAAATCTAAAAAATCTGATTTAAAAAATTATTTTTCAGATATTTTAATAAGCAAATCCAAATTTCTAGAATATTTTTTAAAAAAAAAATCAAGAAAATTTTATATTTTTAATAAGCCATTTTTTCTAGATTTGTTTTAATTAGAAAAATCAAGTTTCCATATTGTTTTTTAAAAATTATCAAGTAGGCACCACATAGAATAAGTTAAATGATACATGTCACCCAATATAATATGTGTATAATTTGAGTGACATGTATCATTTATCTTATTTTATGTGGTGCCTATGTGACAATTATTTTAAAAATAATATGAAAAATTGATTTTTCTAAGTAAAATAAATCTGGAAAATGGCTTTTATTAAAATATGAAATTTTCTTGATTTTATAAAACTAGTTTTTTTAAAAAATATTCTGAAAATTTTGATTATTAAAAAATTTAAAAATACTTTTTAAAATCAATTTTTCAGATTTCTTTTTAAAATTAATCCAGATTTAAAAAAATATTTTTAGGACACTTTATTTTTTAAAAGAATACTTTACAGTTTCTAGATTAAAAATTATTTTCCATATTTGTTAATTAAAAAATTCAATTTTTCATAATATTTTAAAAAATATATTTTTGAATATTTTGCTAACGGTAAAGATATATTTGGACCCAACTTGAAATAGGAGGGATATATTTAATTACTTTCGCTAACCGATGGTAAAATTGACTAATAAACTAAAATATTTGACCCTTTTCTCATTATTTAAACCAAAAGGCCACATGTCTTTGTTTTATACTTTTATTCATTGCTTTTCCACATTATCAGCAAGTGAATTACACACTTGATTGTTTTACTTTTGACTAATTGTTAGAAAAGGGTTCAATAGACACTTTCAATTAACTTTAGGTGCTCAATTGAACTTTCTTTTCTGTCAGCTTATTAATTGCCTGAAATCTCGCTTGTATACATTAAAGGCAAAGCTATTGTTACTATAATTAAAGATTGTTAAACCATGAAAGCTTCACAAATAGAGCGTTAACCCATTTTCTAGCCATCAAATCTTCACAAATAAAAGACATGCATAGGTGTGATATGTCCATTTTTGTTTAGTACCAACTAATATTAGAATTTGCGGATAACAATAAAGATTATTAGTTGATTTAAATAGTGAACATATTTTATTTGAGCATATGAAATCATATTACTTTTAAAAAAATGATATCTTATTTCTTAAACCAATGTACCCGCTATTAATATTTTTTTTAAATGAATTATATAGTCATCAAATAACTTTATGTTCTTATTTTTATATATTATATTATCCACTCTCAGTTATTTTACATTGCTAATTTATTTTTGTCACTTCATTTGGTATCTTTGACCACTATCCTCCTTTAATATAACATAAATCTTTTTGAAAATTTTAAAACTTCATTCTATTAATATATTCACGACTCTTCGTTTTTCTAAATTTTATCAATAATATTGTGTGTATTACTTATTTTCTTACTTTCTTTTACAAAATATAAATATTATCACATTATCTCTATCCCTCTCTTTGTATATTACTTCTTTATTGTGATATTTTAATTAGTTTGCCCATTAGTATTTTGCCTATAACCAAAACAACGTCATATTCAAATAGAAAATATAAGTAGAGAAGTTTTCATTTTATCATAAAATCTACTAATAATTTTTAAATTTTTAATTTGAAGCTTAATTATTGTTTGGGACAATTTCAAAGATCTCCTCTCAATTCACTTCACACATTGCCCTCCATTGTTGTTTGCAATATTACGTTTAACTCCCTTATAAAATTTTTTAATAATTTCGTTTACCTATTTCATTAATGTACATAAGATACAGTTTGAAAAATAGCTATATCTAGTTATGCATTTCTCATGTTAACATAGCAGGTGAAGGCATTTCAAAGTAGTAAAAAACTTTTTTGTTAATGCTGAAACTATTAATTTGGCTTATAATAATTTAGTATCATTCTACTTATTGATGACATAACCAACTTTTGCTTTTGAAGCTCCAAACGAAGTTGTAATTTATATATAGCTATTTTTCAATCATATATTATTTCTAGTACATTTCAGAAGTTGTGGTATCTTGGTAATGATAAATTAGGATTATAATTTTCTTCCACCAAGTTAGGCTAATAAAAACACTAAAAATACTTTTAGGTATACTTCCACCATGATTAAAACTTGTTAAAAGTTGTTATGCGGATTTTAGCTTTATCTTCTTTTTTCCAATTCAAAAATTTTAAGCACACAATTATCTTTTATTTTACAACTCATGTTCAAAACATTATTAATAGCTTACAACTTGTTGGCCAATAGTCTGTTTGGCCAAGCTTATTTTTTCTCCAAAAATATTTATTTTTCTCAAAAAGTGCTTATTTTAAAAAATTGAGATGTTTGGCCAGGCATAGTTCTTGGGTTTTTAGTTATACCTGAAACTGTTTAGTCTTAGAGTTTTAATTCTAGGGTTTTTCTATTTTTGATTTTGGTAAAGTTCGGGAATTTAAATACATCCGATTAACTTTGCGATCGGAAAACAAAGCATATGACCTTTAGCCATTAGACTTGATCAGAATTTTAACTTAGGTCTAAACAAGAATAATTTCTCCGGTATGAAGCCTTTTTTAACTGTAGCTTTATTGGAACTTTAACTCTTTTAATTTCATCGAGAATTAATCATCCGATTATTGAAGTTTTGGGTCTAAACTCCTTATGCTTATGAATAGAACATGTCTTGTTCATCTTGACACAATTGTTAGGATTCGTAGTCCTTATTTGCTTCTAAATGTGAGCAAATTTAAGAATGACTTTGTTCATTAGGACATATACGAGAATGTTTAGAAGGTACAATTTTCACTTCGCTCCATTACTTGAAGTACACAAGTGTTTACAACTTTGCATATACAACATTTTATAGGAAATGAACAAAAATACATTGCAAGAGAATTGTGGTTGGGCTGACAAGATCTAGCCGGCTCATGATTCTGATTCTTTCTATTTTTCTGAGGCTGATCTGGCAATCTCCAGTCTATTTTTTTTTATTCCGGAGCCAGTCCGGGCTATCTCCGGTATTTTTTTCCTGAGCACGAAGTATGGGGATTCGGGCATGGTGCATTCCTATAAACTCTGTTCATTCGAACTTGGTGCCTTCGAGCATACTCATTCTCAACTTTTTAGACAATTCAATGCCTTTAAAATAGGCAGGATTCATTTGATATGATGCCTTTGAAACATGTCTTAGAACATTATTCATTTTGTTCCGACTTCTTTTACCGACGACAGTCCTCAGTCAAAGACTTAATAATATTTAGCTCGTAAGCTTAACGACTGTAGCAATAATGCGAAGAAATATTGGTAAAGAAAAACACGAGGTTAAACCTTCAAGGCAAAATTTTGGATGAAGTTTACTTTCATTTATGCTTTGCTTGAAAAACAGCTAGGCAAGATTCATTCAATCTTGTTTCCTTCACATAGTAACACTAATACTAATATTCATTAGATTTTTTTGTCTTTACAAAATTTTGACCCGAAAATATTTAAAAAGTCTGACTGCGAACTGCCTTCGATTTCCATCAGAGGGTATTTCCCTAGTGTTTGTGTTTGAAATATGAGAACTCAAACATTATTTTGACCTTCAATTGTCGGGCAGTTCCCAGTGTTTCCATTCGATGCTAATTCACATCTTATACTCAGCAACACGTTTTACATTGTTGCCTCATTAAAAACCTTACCGAAAAAATCATTTTTGCGATAAAAATCGGACGAAGAAAAAAAGAGCGCAACACATATTTTCAGTTGCACATATAAAAACTGGACCCGTACTGGATGAAAGAAAAATTATGGAAACTGGGCGGGGCGGGTGCGGGTACCCCCTCCCCCACACCCGTACCCGCCAGAAAATTTTATATCTGCCACGGGTGGCGGGTACATTTTCAACATCCATATCCGCCTAGGCGGGTATATTTCTAAATCCACACCCGCTCCACCATCCAAGTGGATATCCGTCACCCGCCAATATCCGTTTGTATCCGCATGTACCCGCCAGCCATATTTTGTAATCAATTCATTTGTCATTTTGTCAACCTGTCAATTCATTATAATTGGGCTTATGGGCTGCTAAAATTATATGTGCCAAATTATTTGGGCTTTAGATAAATATAAAGTTGTACAAATAAAATTATAGTTCACGGGTATAAGGCGGACGGGTGGATTTGGGGCGGGCAGTTGGATGCGGGGCGGGGCAGGCGGGTATAACTGCAAATCCATTACCTACCCATACCCGCCAAAGTTGTACCCATACCCGCCTACTACCCGCCAAAGTTATACACATACTCGCCCCAACTGGGGCGGGTGCGGAATTCGCAAAATTGTACCCACATGCCATCCCTAATAATAATGTCGCTTCAAATGACTTATGTTTCAATTATTCGGCAATTTTGTCCGTCTTGTACTCTCAATTAGTACAAGTCATTTCCAGTTATTCCTGACACTTTATAAATTCCTCCTAATTCGGGCCCAACTCCCTTATATTAGGGTTTTTAGTATTGAGGGTTATTTTTCATAGAACCAAGTCCCCTATTTATAGCTCGACCTCTCGGGGAGATCATATGATTGATACATATCCCTTAAAGACCTTAACTTTGATTCAGCTTCCCTTTTTGACTTATCATGACTTTTGCTTCGCTCTGCTGACCCCGATTGGAGTTTTAGTTGATCGTCTTCTATCCAGATCTTTGACTCGTATCTGTTGTGTACGTCTGTCCATGTTACTGCTGGGAATTCCAACAAGTTTTCCTTTAATTTCAATTATGCACTGGTCTCCTAGGATTTAACCCCTTAGTGAAAGCTTTCGATGTTCATTCATATGGTATCGAAGGAATGAGCATTTGTTCCTTTTGAAACCTCATCACGAACTCTCGCAATGGATCAGTGTCCTTCTGGGTGATTTTGAATATGTCCATTTTTTTGTTTGGACCTTTCTTGCTTCGGCGTGTGCCTTTATAAATGCATCTGCATGCATTTTAAATGAGTTAACATAGTGTTCGGATAAGAGAGAATACCAGGTCATTTCCCTTTACCGCACAAGTGTACGACGTCACATACTTCTGTGGATCCGTGGTTCTATCGTACTTCAGGAGATCCGACATTTTAAACCTTTTTGGTATCAACTTCGGAGCCACGCTTGATGGAAATGACAATTGGATGTATCTCTTTAATTAAACTGAGTTTGACCCGATAACCATAGTTAGCGGATCATAAAAGATGTCTAACCCCTTCCTTTAGGATAATAAAGAATCATTACCCAAAATCTCATATATTAGCATACCATTAATCGGAGTTCATTTTGCATGATTTATGTTAAAATTTATAGGTACCCTAATTCACCGTAGAATAATTAGGTGGCAACTCCTTAAGCATTTTATCAACTTCAAGGAAAACGCCCGTGCGTCACGACCGTTGGTAAAAAAAAAATGGATGCGCACAGATGTTATGGTTTATTACCTCATAAACGTCGCAGTAAATTTTGAACAATTTCGCCCAAGAGGTGTATTGCCCTTTTTCTATTTCAAGTGTAATGGAAATAAAGTTCTCGACGTTATTGACGGCTAGCACAAAATGAAAGATTTGTTTTTCGGCCATAGTTTTTACTAGAAATCAAACAAAGAAATGAAAGAAGATGTTTTGTGTTTGATGAAAGTAGAATAAAGAAGCCTAATTATTGTGTAGAAGAAGATTGTAGCCGGAAAAAAAAACGAATGGTTTGGGAGGGTTTTATTTTCGGCTAGGGTATTATGTTTCGAGAAGTTAAGTAGTATTAAGACTAGGTCGAGGCCGAGAAATGGAAAAAAAATTGAATGGTAATTCGGTTTAGAGAAAAGAAACCGAGAGGAGAAAGTAATATTATTTGGGCAAAGGATTTTAGGCTCTTGATATAATATTGGAATGAATCTTGGGCCTAACTCAACCACAAAAGATAGCTTGTATAGTGAAGACTGTCCAAGTCCATATAAGGAGTCCATGTTTCCATTTCATATCCGATGTGGAACTCTTAACACTCTCCCGCACGTCCAGACCTTGTTAACTGGAGTGAGGATTATATAATTTGGGGTCCAACATCGGTGAACAAAGAATTGAAATGGGTCTGGTTTTGATATCATATTGGGATTGATTTTTTGAGTATTTCATTTTAGTGATAGGAAGATATATACAATCATAAGATGTAGTACTAATCTAAGTTACCTAAAATATAAGATGCTAATTACTTACGATCATCTAACTAATTGATTACAACTCTAATTACAATATGTGATGGAGATAATTAGTTGATTGTGTCCCTAATTATCTAACATTTTTAATGCTACATACTAGTAATAGGTGGCCTTTTTAATTTTGTGGTATGTAATTTTAGATTTTAAATGCCAAAATACATGTACGTATAAACAGAATTCACTTATAAACGATGCAGAATTTAGAATTATCTCTAACCATAATGATTAAATTTTGGAAGATAGCGTAATAACGTAAACATATGCTTATATAACCGGTTATTACTGCAAATCCCCCCAGTTAGTAAGATTCTTTACAGTGCAATTTATGGTCACCTTAAGCTATGTCGACCCTTCTATTGGTCCTGCTACATTTTACCAGCTCAAATATAAATCGAGTAAATATGCTCACAAATGGATTCTTAACCTTAGGAGAAAGCACGGAATTTAGAAAATAAAAAAAGACTTTTGAAATTTGTAGTTTAAAATAAATCTTAGATATTTATGTTATTGTAAATGATCTCAAAAAACTAAATTGTTTCTAATTATAGAAATGTGTCAATCTTTTTGGGAAAAACTAATAAGGAAATTATACTAATCTTTTTGGGATAGAAGGAGTAAAACATTTCACATTCACCTTCTATATATATATATATATATATATATATATATATATATATAGAGGTGCCTTAATTATTTATCAACACTTATCATATTAATACTCCTATTTAATTTGTTTCACCTATGTAGATGTGGTGCAAGTAACATTCGCTGGGAAAAAAGAACATGCATCAGTTAAAGCTTATTATTCAGGTAAGTAGGTAACGAGTTCTACACATATTATTTCAAATGATTGTCTAATAGTGTGAATTTTATTTTACATGTTAAACTTTAATTAGTTTGAGAGTTTCATTTTTGCTTTCCTCCTCAGTGTGGTTTATTATTGTTGTTACTTATTTCTTGAGTTTTCACGATTTTTCTTGGATTGTACCAAGTCCTCCAATTTTTCATACCTCTCCTTCATCACGGGATAATGCAAAATTAAAGTAATTGTACTAGCTAGATTGGTGTGACTTTAGTGATATATGTTTTTTAAATTTGCCTTAATCATAGTACTAAGTATCTTTAGTTCGAGTCCCCTTGCTAAATTAAATAAAAAAGAAAAAATTAAAAGAAAAGACAACGACAACTATCAAATAATATCATAACAAAAATGCACTACAACCCTGGTCATTCAGATATATCTCGCAATTTATTGGTAGTAAACCTGTAGCATAGCTGAATGACAAAGGAGAGAAACTTAAAATCCAGCTGGAGACCTGTAGCGTGGGTTCGAACCCTGATGTGAGCAATTTGCTCTCTTCTGGGGTAAGACCTTATAAGTGATATCACTTGATCTGTTCTCAAACCCTGGTCATTCATGTATATTTCGCGATTTATTAATAGTAGTGCTGAGAAATCGAGATTACTATCTTCATAAATAGTCTGACGTAAGCCGGAGAGCTGAATATAAAAAAAAATGCACTACAACATTTAACAAGTATTTATGAATTTTATGTGTTTGTTGAGAGATTCCTGACATGTACAGTGCGAGTAACTAACTTATATGATATATTCAATGAAATTTAACCATCATTTCAACTTTTCTTCTGTCGATTCTATTGTCTTTAGTCTTTACTCATTGGATCCCCTAAAATTTCAGTAGTTGTTCTACCAATTTATGATAAAAATTAACGTGCATCTAAAAGGTCCCTGTTCTCCAGCTACGTGCAATTTTCCCGTGGATAAGTTTGGAAATTAGAAGCGGTCCAAAAATTAAACTTTGATTGGTTCAGTTCAGTTTTTTTCAAAAAAAACAAATAAATTATAAAACTAAATATTTGTTAAAACATTAGTAAGTTTTTTACGTAATTATCTATATTATTTGTCGACAATATCAAGTCCAATTGATTTCATTAATATAAATTGCATCCGCCTCCAGTTACGTTGTCAAAGTAAATAAGGAAGTTTTGACTGGTTTATGAAGACCCTTGATGGATTTCTTTACTCTCCAGACTCCATGACTGTAATCGGGAATTAATTGGAGATTCTGCTATGAAGTACAGAATTTTCCAAAAATTAAGATTTACTTAAATAGGAAATTAAGAATGATTAGTGTTTGACAATATGTTGAGACTAATAACACTGTTATTTGTGTCACAGACAATTCCGCAATTGTGCAGATGTAAAAAAGTCCTACTAAAACTTGGCATGTTCTTTAAGAGTTAATACTCTCTGATTTACTTTTACTTGTCACGTTTTATTTTTCGAGAGTCAAATTATATGAATTTTGATTAGCATTTTAAGATATATTTTTTCATCATATTATATGAGAAAAATTGCAACTTATAGTATTTTCATATACTTTTTTAATATCTAAATTTTAATTTCAAAATATTAAATTAATCTAATTTAATTTAATAAATAATTAGTTAAATTAACCCTAAAAAAAAATATGATTAAAAGTGAACGGAGCGAGTATATATTGCATAAAAATAAGAACGATAATAAAACAAAAAGGGGAGAGACTCGCATTATATGTTTCGTCTTTTTTCTGTAGTAGAATGAACACAACAGAGCTGAGATATAAATGTATTATACAGGGAGTGTGTGAACAAATTGCTAGGGGACAAGATCTTATCACAATCTTACGCTCCCGTCTCATATTACTTGTTCATTTTTTTTTAAACGCTCCTTAAAAATTATAAATAAAAGTCTATTTTTATTATATTTTCCTATCTCTCTAGTTCTAATAAATTACACTCTAATCAATATCGATTACTTTAAAAAATAATTAATATTAAAAATAAAATAGGAAAACTATAATTTTATCTGTTAACACTGAAAATATATCAAAATGTTAAGAGAAGAGGTAGAATCGAAGACTCTAGAACTGAGTCGGTGAGGGAGAAGGTCAATGAGATATTTTGTAAATAAAAGGAACTGATTGATTAATTGGAAAAGTTATCTCAAAGCCCTATTTATATTTTTGTAGAGATAAAAGGAATAAGAAATATTAACCGGATCCCTGAATTGCAATAAGAGAAAACATGCCCAATAAGTTAAGCCCAATCATCCTGGCTCTGGGCTTGATATGTGGACTGTATCACCCTCTCCCCCCTCCTCAAACTGAAGGGTGAACACACACTCAGCGCGGAAAGCAGTTGATGATGAGGGACATTAGTCAATGCCTTGGTCAAAAGATCAGTCAACTGTGCAACAGTAGAAATATGTTGGAGAGATATCAAACCAGAAGAAAGAACATCCGGGCCATAATGACAATCCACCTCTATGTGTTTGACTTTCTACTTATGATCGTCATGAATTGAATGTGCTCATGAAAAATCGAATTCTTTGCAATATGAATGGCAATTTGGCTGTCATAAAAAATAGGAATTGGACAACTGATGACCACACTCATATCACCTAATAATCTGACCAACCAAACTATTTCAGCAACAACCTTTCTCAATGCTTTGTACTCAGCTTCTGCTGAGGATAAGGAAATAGTAGGTTGTTTCTTTGACTTCCAAGAAATAGGAGAATCACCCAGTACAATGTAATAACCAGTAACAAACTTTCTGGATGATGAACAAGCAGCCCAGTCAGAATCAGCATAAACCAATATGGAAAAATGAGAGGAACTAGATAGAAGAATGCCCTGGGCAGGGTCATTGAGGAGATATCTGAGAACATGAAGGCCTCCTAGCATGTGAGGCACTCTAGGGTGAACCAAAAAATGATTAAGATGTTGAACTGCAAAGGAGATATCAGGTCTGGTATGTTGTAAGAAATTCAACTTCCCAATGAGCCTTCTATACAAGGAAAGATTAGGAATTGGATCACCACAATTAACAGAAAGCTTGGGATGAGGATCAAGAGGTGTCAAAACAGGTTTGACATCAGTACAGTGAAATTCTGACAAATTTATTCTAATTGACTACATACCGAGAAGACACTTTGGTTATTTCAAGCCCAAGGAAGTAGTGAACATCACCAAGATCCTTAATCATAAACTGGTCATCCAAGAACCCCTTAAGACCATCAATTTCAGAAGGATCATTCCCCACTAGAAGAATATCATCAACATATACATCTAACAGAACAAAGAAAGCATCAGACACTTTGGAGAAAAGGGAGTTGTCATGTTTGCTGACAGAGTAATCCCTGGTGAGGAGAGAAGTGAATAATTTTGCAAACCATTGCATTGAAGCTTGCTTAAGCTTATAAAGGATTTTTTTCAGCTTACAAGCTAGAATGGGATCAGAAGTGCCATAATTAACCCAAAGACCAGGTGGGATCTTCATATAGACTTCCTCATGGATATCACTATGAAGGAGGGTATTGTTGACATCCAATTGATGAACAACCAAATTATTCTTGACAGCAACAGTGATGAGGCATTTAATGGTTGTCATATTGACAACATGACTGAATGTTTTAGTGTAATCCACCCCCTCCTGATGAAAATCTTCCCTAAGCATCAATCTAGCCTTAGATCTTTCAATTGACTCATCAGACTTTTGCTTAATTTTATACACCTATTTGCATGATATAACTTTCTTCCCAGGGGGCAAGGGTAAAATATCCCAAGTCTGATTGGCATCAAGAGCCTTGAACTCTTGTTCCATGGCAGATTGCCACTCAGGGTATGAAACAACTTGCTTATGATATTGTGGCTCATGAATGTGCAATTCAGAAGAGGAAAACTTAAGAGGAATCAAGAACTGGATGAGAAACAGAGGAACAAACAAAATCTAGAAGATATTTGGGAGTGGCTTTGGGTGAAGACCTTGTAGGTAGAATGAGAATTGAAGAAGGTGGTGGAGGAGGAGGAATGGGAGTGGGAGCAGAAAGATTAATTTGTGGAGCAGGAGGAATAATTAGAGATACAAGAGTGTGGACAGGAGTAGGAACAACATTAGGAACAGAAGAAGTAGTGGAGACAATAGAAGGGACATCCTTAAAAGAGGTAGAAAAAAAAAGAAGGAGAAGGAGAATGGTACAGGAAGACATGTTCATGAAAAAGAATATCTCTGTAGTGGAATACAACATGAGTGGTAAGATTGAGGAGTTTGTAACCCCTTTTCCCTATAGGGTATCCTAAGAAAACACAAGACACAGCCCTAGGTTGAAACTTATCTCTGTGTATTTTAGGGACAGTAACATAGCATAGACACTCAAAAGTTCTGAGATGGAAGTAAGGAGGAGGGTGTACATGGAGCTTTTTATAGGGAGAGGCATAATTTAGGACAGATGAAGGGAATTTATTGACTAAGTATGTGGTTGTAAGGACACACTCACCCCAGTACTTGACTGGAAGTTTGGATTGAAACAACAATGCTCTGGAGGTTTCTAGGAGGTGTTTGTGCTTCCTCTCAACAACTCCATTTTTGTTGAGGGGTGTGAGAAATGGTAGTTTGATAAATGATATGAGATTCAGAAAAGAAAAAAGAGGCTTGAGAGCTAGAACCTAGCTCAAAAACATTGTCTAATCTAATAGTTTGAATAGAAACATTGAAGTGATTTTTACATCAATAGTATATATAATTAATTTAGCACTTGAAGAATAGTATTGCAACCCTTTAGAATAGCAAATCCTCTTTCAAAAAACAACCTGAATGCAAAAACCATATTCCAATCAAAATAAATTCTAGCAAAACAATCCCACTTTGATCTTATTAAAGTATGAATAACAAGATCTTTCAATGTCCTAATTTACACTCTTATATAAGAGTAAGTAGCCACACTCAAAATTTTACAACACATAGTTGTTGTCTTCTAGCTACTTACCAATTTGGTCATTGGATTCGACTAACATCCCAAATGTGAAGTAGCCCAATCTTAATAAGTCCGAAATCTTCTTTACTTGGGCCACATCAGTTAAGGTCCATCATTCAAGTGGCCCAATATAACCAACCATAATTTTGTCTTACATATGATACCTGTTTTTCGTCTTACACGTGATTAAATTACAACCTAATACCATTCAACCATCTAGTTTACATAATATATACATTGTGTATAGTAAATATACATATATTATATATACTTATATGCTACCTATATAGCCGAAGTACATATGCATTATATACTTCGGCCATGTTCGGTAAACTAAATGACCGAAGGATAAATCTGCTAAGTTTTTTTTTTTTATTATTACTGAGAACCACTTCTCAGGCTAATCTTTTTTTTCTTTTTACTTCTCATACTAATTAAATCTCATCAATTTATTACTACCCTTTTGTTTTCGTACTTAACATTTTGAGGAAAAGAAATCCCTCTCAATTTAATAATGTATTTTGTTGAACAAAAAAATATATATCGGATCACAACAAATAAAAACAGGCACATTAACGAGGAAACGAAGTTGCTCATCGTCTAGCAAAGGAAGCTTCCAGAATATCCAGCTTAACTAGTGTCTGTCTACCATTTTGCTGTACTCCCATGTTTTGTTATGAAGCTACTAGAATATGATAAGAATAATACTTTTTTTATTAGAAAGGAACTTGATGAAAAATATTGTAATATATTAGCTAGTTTAGGGAGCTTGAATGTCCTAAGTGACATCACTATGACATAATATTTTACTTACGTAACTAATATAATACTCTACTACCTTAGATCTTCAACAAACGTGTAGTTCCTAGGTCAAAACCAAACATGGTTTAAGAATTCCAACAGGGAAACATTGCACATTTAAGAGGATTTATGTAACATTCACCATATTAATTATAAAGCATAGGAGCCGAGGACCAAGCTCAACCTGTATTAAATATTTACATCAAATTAATAAATGCAAGATGTTTATTTTATACACATATTCATTACTTAACTATGGTTAGACTATTTATACTTTTCAATTTAACTTTTAACTATTAAGGTTAAAATGTTTAATTTGGTATAAATATCGGGTATAGGCTAGGTAATTAAGTATTAAGAAAACAAACAATCAATGCTATGTTTCATAAATATTTCTGCTTTAATCTATTATATACAATAAGTCAATTATATTTTCATTAAATTACCAACTAATACTTATTACGTGATTTCTTTATATCTAATCTGATTGAGTAAATATTCTTTACATCGTGTCAGTTTATAAAACTTAAAACTTGTAGTTGAATTTATAAAGTTTACATCTGTCCTCAAACATGTTGTATACAATTCACAGTTGATAAAATGATATACAACTCATGCGAGTATAACACACATAATTATTACATTGTAATTTTTTAAAGGGTAAATTTTGCAAATGAGTATATGAACAATATCATTAACTACGCCTCAGTTCCATAAAATGATAGTAAAGACAACCACATAACATAGAATTCATGAAATTATAATCACGATGTAACTTTGTTCACAAACCAGAAAAGAAACCCTAAAAAGATGTCAAATGTCTAAAGCCCATAGACTTAACCCAGCCTAAAAGAGGTAGCTTTGGATTTGTGTATTCTGGACTTTTAGGCCGTAGAAGCCCATGGGAATAATGGCGGGAGAACAGCAAAATGTGTTCAAATTTTTTTTCCTAAAACGTCATCCCGCCACGTATACATAAAAATCAACACGTTATCACAACTTTTTCAACTCCAAGTAAAACAAAAGGAGAGTAGTCGTAATAACATCTAGGGCAAAGATGCAACTATACCCTTTAATTTTGTGATATTATCTCTCGCTAAAAAAGGTGACACATATATATTTTTGTTATTATACAAACGATATAAATATATTATTTTTGCTAATAATTTTTTTTTTAATTAAAAATATTACAAGGCTTTAAACAATTAAGTGTAACATTTTTTTAGTAGATTTTTTTTTAAAAGTTACATGGTAATTTTTTCTGGTGACCCGAGTCTAATTCGTTTAAAAAATATGTACGTGGTTTTTAAGAAAATAAATCTACTGATTTTTACTCTGACCCCTTCTTTACATTGGTGGACACAAAAGTCCAAAACTGAGCCTCATAAGATTCTCATTCGCGCACTCCCTGTTCTTATTTGCTGAATCTGTGGAAGAATCGTTGTGCAGTTAAGCATAATTCTAAACAATTTTATTTGACGAGGGTTAAATTCAACATAGCAAGTGATTTCTACAAGCGGATGAAAATTGCTTTTCCATATGTTCATTGGCCTTCTGGTTGGGTAGACATATGTTCTAAAGTGGAGGTATATTCTCATGAGATCAAGATCACTAGAATTTGCTGGACTAAACCTGATTCTGGGATTTCTAAACTCAATACTGACGAGAGCGCTCTTAATAACCCGGGTAGGATAGGTGCGGGTGATATTCTAAGAGATAGTTATGGAGAACTAATCTATGTTTTTGCTGCTCTCTTGGGTGATAGTACTAATAACCAAGTTGAGTTACAAGTTGCATGTATTGGATTAGCTTGGTGTATAATCAATAGATATCCAGGAGTTACTCTCGAGGTTGATTTTGAACTGTTAGTTCATTGGATTGAGGGCTTGGTTGCTCTACCTTGTCATCTTCACCGTGATTTCACCAGACTTCAGGATGCCATACGACAACTTCACACATTTTCTTGCATCCGCATATTTAGAGAGGCCAATGCGGTGGCAGATATATTGTCCAAACATAGTCACACTCTTGACATTCATGTTACTTACTCTATTTTTCAGGACTTGCCTGCTCACATTAAATGACTTGTTCGGACATACACTTGGGTTGACCAACTTCAGACGAATGAACACTAAGAGGATTAAAGAACCACTTTGATCACATCTAGTGTCTGGGTTATGTGATAGGGAGCAAACCATACTAGCCCAGGATCGCACTCATGTATCTTTTGACACAACTCTATCTCTCTTCATTGGGGCAATGTTTTACTTGTGAGTCAAAGCTGCTTTGAAGACGATCTTATATAGCGCATAAGCTTTTTCTTTTCTTTGTATCTTTACTTTATAAAGAGAGAGTCTCCCTTATTTGTTTTACCATTTTTCTATTGCATTGAGAGAAGTCTATCTCTTCTAGGTGCATAGATGACTAGGTTTTCTCTTCTTATAATATGGGGATGAGTTGGCCGACCTTAGTAGGATGATCCACTTATGAAACACCATAGGAAAAGATGTAAGGTTTATGTCCCTTCCTTATACTTTTCTTGCTTTATTTATTTATGTTAATACCTGGGCTGCTCAGCCCATGATAGACACTAACTTCGTATTTAAAATAATAAAAAATTGGTAGATTTTTTAAACGAACAGATCCAATCCACCAGGAAAAAGATTACCACATGACTTAAAAAAAGTAAGTCTATTAAATTTTTTTTGGATAGACTTCTTTTCTAAAGCCAAATGTTTTTTTTAATTAAAAATAAATTTAATAATTTTTTTAAAATATTCTACTTGCATCATTTATATATCGGCGGGTTATATATGGACTACTTTTTAACTAGGATATATATACTGATGTCAAAGTTGAGGGGTAGATAGGTAGATTTGTACCTTTTCCCTAACATTTTTATCCCTAAACTACCCCCACACGCACTAGACACACCACTCATTGCACTGTGTCACACGCACCACTTCTTCTCCATCCACTCACTCTCCCATGGAGAACCAAGCAAAGCAAAGCAAACAATCTTCGAGTTCTCGTCGAAGCTTGAAGAGAAAGGTTGACGAAGATTTCGAAGACGATAATCGCAAAGTCTCATCTTCTCCATCTTCTCACGATGAAGATCTCGTACCTGAGATTCGTACGCAGGTGGAGATTCTAGAATCTACTTTCTCTTCAAATGAAGCAGATCGTGCCTCTGCGAAACGTGCTATTCACGTTCTCTCTGAGTTTGCTAAGAACGGTAACTCACAAATCTCGTTTTCATTTTCATTTCTATTAGCGGATCGGAAAATTAGGCACTTTTCTGTTTATCGATAGTTAATTCAACTAATTTTCGATGCTAAATTGCACTGGATTAATTCATTTTTTTAGAAAATTAAAACTTAGATGTCTAGAAACAGCACTATAAGTACTGTATCATGCCTCTGCGAAGCGTGCTATTCATGTTCTATCTGAGTTAGCTAAGAACGGTAAGCTCAAAATCTTGTTTTCATTTTCATTTCTATTAGCGGATCAGAAAAATTACATGTACTTGTTTCGCCTAATTTGTTTGGTACTTTTATGTTTATCGATAGTTAATTCAACTAATTTTTGAAGCTAAATTGCACTAGATTAATTCAATTTCTAGAAACATGCACGATAAGTATTGTATTAGAAGAAAAAATCCATTACGAATGTTAGTTAAAGTGCTTATAGAGAACAGTAACTCAACATCTCATTTTCATTTTCATTTCTAGCGGATCAGAAATTTCATGTATTTCTTCAGCCTAATTTATGTTTATTGACAGTTAATTCAACTAATTTTCGAAGCTAAATTGGGCTGGATTAATTTTATTCTTTTCTCTAAAAAATTAGAATTTAGATGTCTAGAAACAGCATAGATAAGTACTGTATTAGAAGAAAAAATCAATTACGAATGTCAGTAAAAGTTCTTATAGAGTTCCGAAGCTAAATTGCACTGGATTAATTCAATTTCTTTTAATAATATAAAATAGAACTTAGATATTAAGAAAACAGCACTATAAGTACTGTATTAGAAGAAAAAATCTCGTTTTCATTTTCATTTCTAGTGGATCAGAAAATTTCATGTACCTCTTCCGCCTAATTTGTTTGGCATTTTTCTGTTTATCGACAGTTAGTTCAACTAATTTCGAAGCTATAAATTACACTGGATTAATCCAATTTCTAGAAACAGCACGATAAGTAGTACTGTATTAGAAGAAAAAATCCATTACGAATGTTAGTGAAAGTTCTTATAGAGTGCGAAATGTCATAGGATAGAGCTATCAGTTTACATGCAGAGAATTGAATTGGTTTATTTCAATTAGTTTGGGACTGAAAGTTGGTTTTTGATATTTTAGGACTTTTGTGTTGCAGAGGAAATTGTGAATGTGGTTGTAGACTGTGGTGCTGTTCCAGCTTTGGTGAGGCATCTTCAAGTGCCGTCCCTTGGGAGTGAAGGAGATGGTGGACACATGCCGTATGAGCATGAGGTCGAGAAAGGAAGTGCTTTTACGCTTGGGCTTCTTGCCATAAAAGTTAGTATTGAAATCAATATTTAATTGTTTATGCTCTTAAGCACATAGGAGAAGGCAATGTTTGTGATCAGGGCAGATGATTCTTTGAATTACTCCATAATATCCATACTTTAGCACACACAGGAGCTTGCTTATACGACAGGAGCTATGTTTTGTTATTGAATGCATTCCACTTGAATTGGTACTTTAGTTTTACCTGCATATTGCACGTAACATTTGGTTCATTTGTGCACTCTATTACCACTTGTGAAGACGATGAAAGATTTCATTAACAAGGACAGTTAACACAATGATTGTATACTAGTGTATCCTATCAATTCTTTGCCTCTCAAGAGGAATTTGGATTTCTAATCTATCCTGTAAGATCCTTCGTTGGTTAATAATTTAGATGGAGGCGTTTTAACTGTTTATGTGTCTGACAGCCGGAGCACCAGCAACTCATTGTTGATGCTGGAGCTCTGCCTCATCTTGTGGGTCTGCTGAAGAGGCATAAGAATGCACAAAACTCTCGTGCAGTCAATGGCGTTATCCGGAGAGCAGCTGATGCAATCACTAATCTTGCCCATGAAAATAGTAGCATCAAAACTCGTGTTAGGTTAGTTTCTTTGTTCTCTGAAATTTTGGTCATTACAACAAATAAAAAGAAGACTTACCTTCCACACTTCATCTATATTTTGTATGTAAAGGATTGAAGGTGGTATTCCTCCTCTTGTTGAATTGCTGGTGTTCGTTGATGCAAAGGTGCAAAGAGCAGCTGCAGGAGCCTTGCGAACTTTGGCATTTAAAAATGACGAGAACAAAAATCAGGCTAGTGGCTTTATTCTGATTTCTAAAATTATCTCTGAACTTCTTGTGTTATCTGTTCTATTAGGATAATTTCTTTGAATTGATTTCAGATCGTTGAATGCAATGCACTCCTTACTCTTATTCTAATGCTGCGGTCTGAAGATACTGCAATACACTATGAAGCGGTTAGGCATCATTGTGCAAGTTCATAATACTAGCTCTTTTTTGTTTCTATATTTAATCAGGTCTATGCTTCAAGTGGTAAACATAGTTAGATGTAATAAAATTGTGGGATGGCAGGTTGGAGTCATTGGAAATTTGGTGCACTCATCACCAAATATAAAAAAGGAAGTTCTTCTTGCTGGGGCTTTACAACCTGTCATTGGGTTACTTAGGTATAGTTGGATCTTATAATTTTTGAGTGGCTGGTCATGTACAACTTCTGTTCCATAGCTGCTTATCATTTGCAGAGTTCCATCTAATGGACGTAGACGTGCTACTATTTGGTTTGTTCTTTTCCTCTTGATGGCTTCTGAATATAAGCCCTTTTATATGATAGTTCCTCCTGTTCAGAAAGCCAAAGGGAAGCTGCTTTACTGCTTGGACAATTTGCAGCAACAGACTCAGACTGTAAGGTTGATGAAACTGCTGTACTCTATTAATGTCATAAGGAGTAGTAGAACTCTTGATTTATTTGGTTTGTTAAATTATTTAAATTTTATTTTATGAAGGGGAGCCTTGGAGTAACTGGTAAAGTTGCTGCCATGTGACTAGGAGGTCACGGGTTCAAGCCGTGGAAACGGCCTCTTGCAGAAATGTGAGGTAAGGCTGCGTACAATAGACCCTTGTGGTCCGGCCCTTCCCCGGACCCGCACATAGCGGGAGGCCGGGAGCTTAGTGCACCGAGCTGCCCCTTTAATCTGATTTATGCTTTAATTTTGGTTTTGCAGATTCACATTGTGCAAAGAGGTGCTGTACCGCCACTAATTGAGATGCTCCAATCTCCGGATGCTCAACTTAGGGAAATGTCAGCCTTTGCCCTCGGAAGGTTGGCACAGGTGACTTGAAATCTTTACAGAACTTCTTTAGGGTACTTTGTTTTCTTGTGGTTATCAATCAATCTGTTAGTAGTTGTTCCCTGGGCCATTATTTCTCTGATTATTCTGTAAGCTTACTATTCAGACTTATTTTTTGGCATTACTTGTCTTAATAGTTGATGATCATGGACTTACCTTTCACGATGATTACAGAGGTCTGTTTTCAAGTATGGCACGTGCTCGTGGCATCTTCGTCATGGTCTTACCCCTTTTTCCAATCAAACCTTATACCAAATAATATACTTTTAGTAGTGGTTCCAATTAGACCATGTTTTTCTGATTGTTCTACGAGCTTAGCATTCAAGAATTTACTTTCTGGTTTACTTGTATGTCGGATGATGAATTGGCATGGCTTGTCCTTTGATGGAGCGGAGTGATTACAGAAGATTCATATGGGCGACCCCGTTAGGATTGAGGTTTAGTTGATTGATTGACTTGTGTATTTGGATGATAGATCTTGGACGGACACTTGATTACTTGTTTTTGGTTTGTTTTCATGTATTAAGGATGCTGGATTATCTTATAGATTGGCTTGCCCACTTTTTAAACATAACTTGTTACTTAGTAGTAACATAAATGATAAAACAAGGAATCATACTTGTGAGTAGTGGTTCCGTTGCACCATTGTGCAGTTGCCATGAGAGGTTTCAATTCAAGACTGACTTGCTTTCCTTTCATGGTATACATGTATGGACAATTAACAGTTAAATTCACCAGGTTGTTGCTTATCAAAAAACAAAAAAAATTGCTGTCGCGCTGTTCTAGTGCGCCTTACTTCCATGTCATGAAGTATTATATACACATGGCTAGGACTCCCTAAAGTAGTATAAATTGTTGGATAACGTGAAATAGATGTTTGGCATTTACCTTTTCTATTGGGCAGTTACATTTTATCCTAATATTCTGAAGGGATAATGCTAACTTTGTGATTATATCATAATAATGCGTGAAGGGCCAAAGCTTGGAGCTCTTTTTTTTTCTTAATTATAGTCAGTGTTATCAAAAGCGAAAGGCGCAAAAAAGCTCTAAGGTCAGTTGGGGTTTTAAGCGCAAATAAATCGCGGGCTTTAATGAAAAAAGGCACAATGGTGCACAAATACAAATATATATATGTCTGGACCAAGACTAATAATAATAAGCATGAATACCAAATATATGAACAAAGAAATTGTAAAAACATTATGATAACGTGAAATATCAATTATCTAGTGTCACCTCTTCAAGAGAGGCTCATTGGCAAGGAAAAGTATGTCTTATAGCCTTGATGATGACACTGAAGCGCACACAAAGCGAGGCGAAGCGCTCAATATGTTTTGAGCCTCGCTTCAGGGATTAAGCGCGCCTTTGACAACACTGATTATAGTACAGTACGACTGGAAAGTTCCAGGACATTGGGTTCTTTTATTTTTTCGCAGTCAATTAGCTACAACTATTTAGGGTTTGCTATATGAATTTTCTATATCCTTTTTTATACGATCTCATTTCACGCCAATACGCAGTATTCTAAATGTTAAAGATATAATTAAATAAATAGAAGTAAGCTCTCTCTAACAGCTTAAGCTTTTAGATGTAGTAGAAATACACTTCATGATATCAGAGCAGGACCTTGGGTTCGAGTCTCATCGCCACCCATTATTGAAAAATAAAAAACTCCACCTGCGTGGCTCATGAAAAAGAATCACCCTGGCACGTAAAGGGGTGTGTTGAAGACATGATTAAGTAAATAGAAGCGTGCTCTATCTAACATCTTAGGAGTTCATATGATTTGAGAATTCTTTACATGCATTGTAGTTGATTGGAGTTATTGGTTCCATGATGTTCAGGACACACACAATCAGGCTGGAATTGCTCATTGCGGTGGGATAGTCCCATTACTGAAGCTTCTTGATTCAAAAAATGGATCATTGCAGCATAATGCTGCATTTGCTCTTTATGGGCTTGCTGATAATGAGGTGTTACACCTTATCGATCACAATCATGTTATTATAACCATATTTCATGCTTTTACATGCTTTTTAAACTTGTAATGATGTGTTACATCTCATCTGACTTGATGCAACTTTCTGCTATAGGATAATGTTACAGATCTTGTAAAGGTTGGAGGTGTTCAAAAGCTTCAGGATGGAGAATTTATTGTCCAAGTATGATTCCTTTTTTCTTCCCGTAATCGTTGTTTTGTGCCAAATATAGTTTAAAGGGGAAACAATTTCATAGAATTATGGTGATTTTCTCATTATTCTTAATTCTTTGGCAAGAGCCTTGATATTGTTCACTGATTTTTCAGCCAACTAGAGATTGTGTAGCGAAGACATTGAAAAGATTAGAAGAGAAGATTCATGGACGAGTGAGTTTCTATTTGTTGCAAGGAATTTGTTGATGCATACTTTATTTGTTGGCAGTGAAGCATATGATGCATATTTTTTATATGAAAACTTAATGAATACATTTCTTTTGCTAACGAATGCCAAGTTATTTTGTTTTTTCAAGCTATGAGTGGTGTATCCCCCATTGTCCTGTTCCTTCTTGTCCCTTCAATATGACAAATTTCTTTGTTAAGTCTTATAGATTACTGATGGTTATATCTCAAACCTTTCCGCCCTCCTTTGCAGGTATTAGGTCATTTGTTGTATTTGATGCGTGTTGGGGAAAATGTTATTCAAAGACGAATCTCTCTGGTGCTTGCCCATCTTTGTTCACCAGATGACCAAAAGACAATATTTATTGATAATGGTGGTATGTGTTCTGTACCTATACTCAGAATGATATTTTCTCGGTATGTTGGTTAGGCTGTGACATTTGTCCACTATGCGGACTATGTTCTTGTAGGATTAGAATTGCTGTTAGAGCTTCTAGAATCAACAAACTTGAAGCACCAAAGAGATGGTTCTGTTGCTTTATGCAAGTTGGCTAACAAAGCCAGCTCACTTTCACCAGTCGATGCAGCTCCTCCATCTCCGACACCTCAGGTTTGTTCCGTAGTTTCATTCTAATACTCTGTCAAAATTCTATGTTCAAGATTTTGCTATATGTTCTTGCATGAGTAATACTATTCTTCTAGTCGTTTATGGGTTTCTATTTGATTTTTCACTGTTACATTTGGTGCTTCTCACATTGAGTTAACAGTAAGCTATGTTCAGATTATCATCAAGCCTTTCAAAGATGTTCCCTGAACTGACTGGTATTCAAATTTAATAATTGATTGTGATTTGTGAAGCTTTTACCATTTACTTTATAGTTTATATGTCAAACCACTTTTTGCTAGCATTACCTCAACACTTGAAACTTATATGTAGCTGTCATGCAAATTTAATACATTGTCTACTTTACCAACCATTTGATGCCTCTCTTTTTGAGTACTCATGAAGGTTCATCAGTGAACTACTGCATAACAACTTTGGTCTTACAGTTCCTTCCCATCCTCGGGATTTTCTTTGTCAAATTTACATGTTGATATGTGGTTCTCAGTTTGCTTCTCACGTTGTCACCCTTCTAGTGTTATGTGCTGCTGTTTAGAATATGATATGCTTTTTTTTTTGGTTCTTGGAAGGTATCTGTTATGTTGATGAGGGGTAGAACACTTTAGAGCCCTCTCTTGATATGCTAAATTTGCTTCATTGAGCGTTATGTTTTTTGGTTCTGTGGTGTGTGTGTACCAAGACTTGGTCTTGCTCTCGACGGTTTATCGTTTATAACATTGTCAATACTCAATAGTCCCGGGGTTTTAGTATCCGAAACTCTTGATTCTGAAAACTTCACTCACTTAACGTTAATTGCTAGCATAATAAGTAGGTGTTATGAGAATAAATTAGGCAATATGACGGCTTTGCTTATCCTTACATTTTACGGATGTAGAATTTGAATGTAACTCGTCATCACTTTGGGGAGAGTTTGAGGAGAATTTGCACGTTGACAGAATAGAGGCTGGTTTTACCACAGTTTACTTGATGTTCATTTTCTTCACCAATTAAAAATGTCGTCTGAGCTTTTAGTGTTTGTTAGTTTGTATGTCTGCCTTTTATCTTTCCTTTCTCAATTGACATATTGGTTGTTCATGACCATTCATAGTGCAGTAATTAGACAATTTATTTGACCTTATATTGTATCTCTTTTCCTTATTTTCTCCTTTTAATGCAGGTCTATCTGGGTGAGCAGTATGTAAATAATTCTACGCTATCTGATGTCACATTTTTAGTTGAAGGTAGCAGCAATTTTGTGATTCAAATATTGTCATCTTCTTTGTTTCATGCTGTTTCTTAATGGTTTTCTGGTCCTCCATCAGGCAAACGGTTCTATGCCCACAGAATTTGTTTGCTTGCTTCTTCTAATGCATTTCGAGCAATGTTTGATGGTGGCTACAGGGTAAGTCGAAGTTTTGGCCTAGAGATTCTTTTGCTTTTACTTTTAGGTTTATTGTTTTTTCCCTGTTAAATTGATCATTATCAACACCAGAGGAAAGTTATTTTTGCCCCAAAGTTTTTCTTCTACTGATTAACTCTCCCTTTGGATAAATTTAAAACTGACTGTCAATGTTTGAAATATTGCGAGCTTGTGTTATTTGACTTTACCAAATGCAGAAATATGGAGTACAAAACTCTGACGATCTGTCTTCTAC
This sequence comes from Anisodus acutangulus, assembly GCA_029783415.1. Lineage (NCBI taxonomy): Eukaryota > Viridiplantae > Streptophyta > Magnoliopsida > Solanales > Solanaceae > Anisodus > Anisodus acutangulus. Next base: position 630,611 of record CM056494.1, on the reverse strand, counting down.
TCAATGCAGGAGAGAGACGCCAAAGACATAGAGATACCCAACATTCCATGGAATGTTTTTGAGTTGATGATGAGGTGCGATGGTCTTAAATTTCCTTCACGTCTGGGATTTAGATTGTACATATCGATCTAGCAATATTTAAGATAAGAATGTTTCTTGCTTGCAGGTACATATACACGGGATCGGTTGATGTTAATATGGATGTTGCACAGGATCTTCTAAGGGCTGCTGATCAATATCTTCTAGAGGGCCTTAAGCGTCTGTGCGAGTATGCAATTGCGCAGGTGAGTGTTGGGGACCTTTCTGTCTTTGAGGGGGATTTATGTCGGGTTTCTCCTGATAATTCTCATTTTCTCTAGGATATCTCAGTGGAAAATGTCTCTTTGATGTTTGAGTTATCGGAGGCATTTAATGCATTGTCATTACGAAATGCTTGCATTCTCTTCATTTTGGAGAAGTTCGACCAATTAAGTGTCATGCCATGGTATGTCCAGATTCCTATCCTTTTGCTTCATCATTCCTTGGAAGAAAAAAAAAAGACATCCCAAACAAATATGCACAGAGAATTGATGTGTAATTGTTTATTAACACACTATAATCTCGTTACATGTAGGTATTCACAATTGATTCAACGTATATTACCCGAGACACGTGCGTACTTTGTAAGGGCACTGACCAGGCCAATTGAAGCTGACCTCTGATGTAGATTTAGGTTCATTTTATTCTTTGATTAAATGTGAAACATGAGGTAAAATGTACAGGAAGTGGGTATTATTGCACTCGTCTCTAATTGTAAGAGTCAAATGTAATCCTCATCGAGTGCAGTTCCAGATTTGTTATGACGGTTAACGTAGCTTATAAAGTTCAGTTGCAACACCAGCCATGCTCCTAAATCTCTTCCACAACAAGCTATGAATAGCATTATCTGATTTATGAGATATATAGATCTCAATTATCCACAATATTATTCGGATCTCATCGATGCTTTGTCCCATTTGAGAGTGCATCAACTTTCATACTTAGAAAACGGTATCCGTTTACTAGATGTAGAAAATCCTTGACAACTATGTCCAAGTAGTAGTACTGAAAAGAGTTACTACGACAATTAACTGGACAATGATCTCTGGCCAATCACAATTATTTTTCTATCTGAATAGCATAAGCAAGTATTTGGGTTTTGCATAATTAAGCTTCTTTTCCTTTATGAATGATTAGTGTACATTTTGAGCCTTTGTTTCCCTTGTACAATAAATTCCCAAATAAGAACAGCAAATTTAAAAGTAAACAGAAAGTGCAAAAAAAACACGAGGCTTCTGAAAACATAAAGGATTTAGACGTTTGTTTCAAGTTTTTCAAAATTGAGTTTAGTAATCAATGTTTGGTTGATGTTGTTTTTCACAAAATTTGGAAATTGATACTATAAATACTCCTAGTCCGGAACTTAAATGCCATAGAAACTAAGCAAGTGAAACAAAATACCCAAAAAAAAAAGTTCATAGAACTTAACCGTAATGGCCAATTCAAGTTCTTTTGCGCAAGAAATTCCTGCGCAAAAGGGGTTATTATAAATCCTAGGCAAACTTCTCATTTCATCTTCACTCTTAACCTCCTCCATATTCACTCTTTTACCATACGTTCCCCGAAAATCATGTCTCAAAATTCCAAAACGTCAAACTTTGCTATAGAATTTGATGTTGTGGTTATTATTGTAAGCTCAGAACATCAAGGACCCAAAATAATTCGGGGCATTGTTATTGGTGTTGTAAAGTGCCCGATGTAAGTGTTTTTACAAGTTTTTAGGATTTAAAGTTTTTTCACATTATCTACATATTTTACTTTCAAAAACTGATTTCCTTGTAATGTTTATAGGATATGAATGGTTGTAAATATTTTCGATGGGACGATGAAATTTCCGTGGATAAAACAGTGGCGGCGAAGTTTAAAAAGCCTCATGTTGATAGAGATACCGCAACTTCACGTATCACTAGGGATACCGTGAAATTTGACTTGCAGTTTAAACTTATGGAAGCTCAAGAAAAAATTGACCATTTGGAGGTCTTGCTAAAAGAATCCGAAGAAAAATAAAGTTTTTTCAAGGATAACCTTAGAGACACTCAACACGAGAAAAATGCTTTGAAAGATAAATTAAAAATTTTGAAGATGATTTGTGATATCTTGTTGTTGTTTATTATTTCTATGTATTTTGTTTATTACGTTTATTATTTCTATGTATTTTGTTTATTACATTTATTATTTCTATGTATTTTGTTTTTATGTATTTTTTGGTTAAGTTTATTATTTCTATGTATTTTGTTTTTACTAGTTGTACGTTTTCATGTATTATGTATTTTTTTTTATGTTTTTCTAAATGTATTATGTAATCGACACCTTTTATGTACTAATTTATTTGTGTTTTCATTAAAAATTGTGAATTGTTGAACTTTTTATGTATTATTAACTCTAAGACGCTTATATAAATTAATAATAGACTATAAAAATCAAAATTAAACATACAAGTTTTCTTCAATTTGATAAATTCATCATAAATTAAAAATACAAATAAAATCACGAGTCCGAAATTTAAATAACCCAAAAATTAAGCAAGTGAACCAAAATAACCCCTAATCATCATCAGAATAGAAGTCCTCAATATCATCATCAGAATAGAAGTCCTCAATATCATCCTCAGAATAATATTTTGGATTTCTTAAGACATATCTTCTTTATGTAGATGTTACTTCTCTACGCGTTGATGATGCTTGTTCCTCGGCCAACTTTAGCATGCAAAATCTACAACGTCTTGCTAGCATTATGTTATTTTCTTTTCTAATCCTCCGTACGGTAACCTCGCAAGAATGTTGATCAGTTTGAGGCATGGTCATTGAAAACATTGTTGGAATTTGAGCATTGAGATTTTCCAAGCCACGAACAAGACGTTCTGATTCGGCATGTGGATATGCCCATTCTCGACGTAACCCGCAATAGTATTCTCGTGGATCTGAATATTTCACATCGCAAAAATCATCATTACGTCTATAATAAGATGGAGTTTCAAATCGTCTATCTTGAATTCATTGTTATCAAGATAACTCGAATCACTGGAATAACTGCTATGATTTGAGGTATCATCACTACTGCTATTCGGATCATTTGAAAGGAATACCGACTAATCTACATTTCTACTACTCGACATTGAATATATTGTAGTTTAATAATAAATGAAAGGCTACTTATATAGTTGCAACCCCAAATACCCTTAGGGTCGTCATTATGACCCTACCTACCTACTTTATTTTAAAAAAATATTAATAGGATCATGGGAATCTTCATCTTATCGGACATCACACGTTTTGAATCCCATTTGGATCTGAATCTGCTATATCTATGTTGACCATATTCTGCCCTGAGGCAACGTATTTTAATCCGATTGTTCTCTTTGCGAAAACAGGTAAGAGCACAATTGAACTCTTGTAGTGTACCATGAGGCATTGATGTAACACGACTTTTTGAACGTCTGAGTCCGAGTGGCCTCAAGTTTTGTTCTAGCATTTCAGCCTCCTAACACACCATTTCCACTCAGTTGTCATTGTATTGTTGATTGTACCTGTGGTTCGGGTTATTTGAGTATTTAAAATCATCATCCAGTTCTCATGTCCTACCCATTGCTTCGAATATGTCTGCTGGGGTAAAACATGTAATAGAACCAATATCAGAAAATTGATTCCAAATTGACATAATAACTCATTTTAATGTGAATGCTAGTTGTTCGTCATTCATGTTATATACTACATCCTTGATTTGACAACACCATGCTCGTTTTTGACCACTTTATATGACACTTATATTGCGCAACTTTTACATGTGCAAATTATGATGTTTCTAAATGACATCATTGATTTGATAACATTATGCTTGCTTTTGACCGCTTTATATGACATACTTATATTGCACAATTATTACATGGGCAAAATATGATATTTTTGAATGACATTCTTGATTTGACAACACTATGCTCATTTTTTATCGCTTTATATGACACATTTATATTGCATAACTTTTACGTGCGCAAAATATGATGTTTCTGAATGACATCCTTGATTTGACAACACTATACTTGCTTTTGACCGCTTTATATGACACACTTATATTGCAACTTTTATATACGCAAAATATGATGTTTCTGAATGACATCCTTGATTTGACAACACCATGCTCACTTTTGATCGCTTTATATGACACACTTATATTGCTCAACTTTTACATGCGCAAAATATGATGTTTCTGAATGACATCCTTGATTTGACAACACTATGCTCGCTTTTGACCTCTTTATATGACACACTTATATTGCACAATTTTTATATAACTCATTTGGTTAAAAAACACATATTTTAAAAATGCCTAGAAATATTACATTCAATAGTTGGTTCAGAAATAAACAAAAAGACGATGATAGCTTAAGAAGGCCTCACGGTAGGATATAAACACATACAAACACAAACACAATTGAGTCATATTTTGAAAAAGAGTTATTAGGATGTTACATGGATTTATCGGATGAAAAATGGTATGGTGTTCTTCATCCTTTTGAAAATCAACCAATTTATATCAATATTGATTTAAAAATTGCTGGACACATAATTGAGGGTGACACACATTCCTCCAAACCCGAATGAGCTATAATTTGGGGTGAAAAGCTTCAATGGGTACAATATATTCGAAAATATGTGATTATGAGGTATTATGTCGGTGGCATAGTTTAGTTGTGCCACAAACTTTGTCTGCTACATTTCAAATCTCCAAATTCAAGGATGAACAACTGGTTATCCAATACTTGATGAAAGAAATTTTAGAAATGCAGAAAGCAGTAGACATGTATCATGCTTTGAACAATCTTAATTTTTGAGGAGTGGATGAAGAAGATCATTGGAAACTGTTAGAAAATAAAAATCTTCATCGAGACTTTCTTATCCAGTTTATCCAATAATTCAAGAATGTATATGTCTTCTAAAATATTTACCATAAACATTAGATTGTGGGTGCCATATTGTTGTGTCAACCAAGTAAGTGCTCCTAATGATGATAGTTGGGATCCAGGCTACAATGAGGATGATGGAGAAAGAAATGAAAGGGAAGAAGATGAAGAAAAGAATGCAAGTAAGGATGATGATGAACATGATAACGACGACGAGGTGGTTCCAGAAAGCGACGAAGATTAAATTACTTTTCTAAGAAAAATATTTATGATTCATAATTCAAGACAATACGAATACATCAAGAAGAATTAAAATATATTCATAAATCATGAGGTTCTTCAACCACGAGAGGTTCTTCCACCACCGGAGGTACTTGCACCACCACGCACAAACGCTTATCCTGGCCAAACTCCTTACACATCGAGCACTTTTGAGAGTATGTCCTATTCGGAACATCCATTTGAGTGGAAATCCGAGTTCCCACTTACCATAACTGCACATTTTCGTAATCTCATAAATGGTATGAATGTTGCCTCCCCAACCTTGATAAGAACATGTGTTGATTTCAAATACACGTTCAATATGGTTATACTCTATCATCGTGTTGCTCACATTTTTTCCTATGATGCTCGAACATTTTTGCAGAATTTGATATCCATTTCCCACCATCTGCTAATATAGCTTTGTCTTGTTTTGTTCTAGTGACAAAACGCTCTACAACTTGCTTGTAAGTCATTCTCACCATTGTAGTAACAGACAACCCCCGTGTAGGTTTTAGCAAATCATTGAATGACTTTGAGCTGTTTGTTGTTAGCATCCCCCATCTTCTGCCTTCATCCACATGTAATGCCCATTTGTCAACATCGATTGCCTTCAACCAATCATATGCTTCCAGCTTCGTTGCCTTGATCATCTCCATCAATAAAAGAAACTTGTTTTCTTGATGCTCTGTTGCAGCCCCCCACGTCCATTGATTTAGTGAGCAATTTGTCTTTATATGCCATAAACAATAGTGATGGTAAGCAAAGGGAGGCTGTCACCCTCCAAATGAAACATATTATTCAATATGCCATAATTTCGGTAAGATAGCACGCATATGCCCATTCGATCCTTAATAACGTACCACCTCAAATATGTCAAAAGCATCTTCCATGTCTCGTTGCTCTCGTTAGCGGCAATGGCGAAAGAAAGAGGGAATATTGACCCATTGACATCCATTCCTATTGCAATCAGTAGCTTGATGTCGTATATCCCCGTACACATGTGTGCCATCTATGGATATTATTAGCTGGCAATGAGCAAAATCATCAATGCATGATTTGAATGTCCAAATCACAAAATTAAAAATATTATCGGGCACACCAGATTGGGTGTTAAGCTTCCACTCTACAACAGTACCGGGATTGAAGTGTTGTAAAGCTGCTATATACCTCGACAACTGCTGAAAAGAGCCCTCCAAGGTACCATAAATCATCTCAAAAGCGCGCCTACGTCCGAAATATCCCTTTCTCTTGTTTATCGTTTTACGATATACTCTCAAAATTATTCTAATGCATTCTTTGATGGGGAACCTGGACAAGTTTAAACAAATAATATTTAGTAATGATAATTTAATTGGTGTCAAAATTACAATGAACTTAATCAAATAGGGTACATTGCGATTTCGGCAATGTAAGCAACTAACACTTGAACAATTATATTTGTATCTAAATTAAAATGATCTGCTCGATTGTCATCTATATCACAAGTGTGCCGTGAGCGAAATTTTGAGATAGTCAACATACTATCATGAGTCTTCTTACCCCAAACATCCATTGACAACCTTGATACTCACATCTACAAACCAATCACCACAGCTTTTGGTCAGATACATCAACTCTAAACTCTCTCATTTCTTTGATGCTATAAAATTTAACGGCCATTTGCAGTGCTTTTTTGGAGGAGAAAATCATGCCTTTTGTAAGTTGAATAATACCGTTTACAAGATCGTCCGGTTCTTTCCACATTGCTTGACGAATATGATCATCTTCTCTAGTAAAGACAAAGACATCAGGACGACTTTGAAGATTATCAAGATATGAAATCATGTCAGAATGCCACTGGATCGGAGATGCTTGCGGAATTAATTGTTGTTGGTGAATTGTGCTTTCTGCCAGCGGTTCTTGCTAATGAATTTGGGCTTTCTGCCACCAAGAACAATTAGGCTTTCTGTCAGCGGTTCTTACTGCGTGACCGACTTTGCATCATTTATATTAACTGTTGTTCCTGCCTATGAGGATGAATATCAACTTCACTATTTGATATTTTTATTTCATCATCATCGGATATATCTGCATTCGGTATATCATCGCTCTCACTCAATGATGTAGATAATCTTCACCATCTAGTAATGGTCTCTTCCTACACAAAAAATAGGTAACATATTTTAAATATTAACATCATAATATATATAATTTTTTTAATATCAATATGGTGAACCTACCAATAATAATCAATATTGTCTGAGTTTGAATAAAGATCAACTGCATCAAAATCAATATTTGGTACCACTGGCACGTTTTGTAAATAACTTTTACTATAGAGGCAATTCAAGTATTGTAAATTCTAAACATCAAATCACTTATATTATTTAATTATTAAAAAGTATACCTACCGATAATAATCAATTGCACCGAAACTGAGAGGATTATCCAATATTACTCATATCAGGTGTATAATCCCTAAAAAGATACAAAAAATATTACTATTACCATACATATAATAAACATGTGCTACTACACAAAATAATAATAAAAAAATAGATATTTATCAATTTCCCCCGTAATTTTGATTAAATTGATGGCTTAAAATTTTCAGCTACATTTGACCACTCAACGTGTCTCCATAAGAACTCATGTCCGGATAAGTGTTACCATGAGTAGGTTGGACTTGAGGGATTTGAGGATGAGGCGCAATCGACATTTCTGGGACTTCCTGACGAGTCCTGGCCAAGACTTCACTACGACTGATAAATATATTTTCAACATACATTTCAAGAACTTTCAGGGTGATTAAGCCCTTATATTCTTCCGGCGCCCTCAAATATTCACTCAAAGACTCATCGTCAATGATATTTCACTCGCCATAGAGCACTAAACCTTGTGGTGCAATGAATATTGGACATCTGCCTATTACAAATAATGCAAACTCACACTTACTAACTTTCATTCTTTTGTATATGGCAATGAGTAATGCTGAGTAATCCAAGTTAATTGAAAATTTAACATGGTATTTTGGTGGAATACTATAACGAACAATATTATTATCATGAAAAATCTCTACTTTCCAAAATAAAGAAACCTTAACAATTCAAGGAGTTGTCGTCATTTTTTTATGAACTTTGGAGTTGGATAATTTTTTTTAGAACTTGAAACATTGATGACTTAAACTTTGGAAATGAATGAGTCTTTACCTCATCTAAAATTCATGTTAAATAGAAAAACAGATGAGTTCTTGCAATAATTGCCAGTGTCATGTTAAATTAAATATAAATAGGTAGATGAATAATTGATTATAAGACACAATAATCTATTGCGTAATTAGATTAAAAGTAACCTTTAAAAAAATGTGAGCTGCTAGAGTTATAATAACCCTTTTGCGCAATAATTTTCTACACAAAAAGAATTAACCGGGCCGTTATGGTTAAGTTCTTTTGCGCAGAAAATTCTTGCTCAAAAAGTTATTTTGTCAGTTTTTTGTGTATTTTGATATACTTTATTAATTTTTGAGTTTTTTAAATTCCGAACTCTAATTACGCCCAACCTTTATAGGTACTCATTTAAAGTTGTCAGTTGCCAGTTGCCGATCGCCACTAAAAAAAAAGAATAATTTCAATTTAAGTTGTAAAGTTAATTATTTATTTAATACTCTCTCTAACACTTAATTTTTCTTTTTTTAATAAAAATAAATATTTACTTAACAAAAAATTAATCTTATTTTTTCAGATTTGCATACATATCCATTTAATTAAAGTCAAATTATCTTTTTTTTTAGTACTCTTTTTATATGCCCAGTGCAGTGGTGATATCTGAAGCATAATCTGCAACTGATGGCTATGCAGCTCCCTGGTTTATTGCTGAACAGTGCCGGCCTTACACTCGCCGGCGGCCGGTGTCATAGTTGCCGGAACAGTCAACCACCGGCAGCTATCTCCTCTGCTAATCCTCCTTTTCTCTCTTCTACAATTCAGGTAAAATTGTAAAATTATTACCTTGTTTCATTTACGCTGGTACAGCGAAAATCTTTATAATAGCAGTGTAATTGTTTCTTGTTTTATAGCTCTCCGAGGTGCTCCAATATCTGCTTATAGTTACTCAAGAAATGATAGCATTATACAAACTTTTACTTCACTAACCTCTGTATTTAATAACATAATTGGATCGTTTCAATCAATTGAAATTGAGACAAGCCCATAATACGAATTCTTTACTGTAAGGTTGAACCTGTGTATCCCTCGAGGTCCAGTAAGGTAGGTTCCAGGGGCAGCAAATTTTGGGCCTAGAATAAGGTATGAAAAAGATAGTGTGAACTGCTGAATAAAGTGTACTTAAAGGTGAACGAGCGTAAGATAGCTCAAGTTCAAGGGCGGAGTTAAGTAATGACAGGGAAGAAATACAAAGGTGAGTGAAGCAAGACATCCGTATTTGGGATGCCATGTCCGAGTGCAAGTTTAAAGGAAGTCGATCTCAGCTCCTTTATTTGCTCAAGCATCACTCAGCATTATGCTTGGTATTAGTGCTTCGCAGCGGTTGAAGATACTTCTTGTAGGATACTATTCTTCAATACAAGCCAGTTAGGACCTCTTTTCTAGCTCATGTGCGCAAGATGGTCCTCCCATGTGGTTTGTTTTGAAGCTGACCCCAGACTTTGGAATTATAGTCATTTCTCTTAAGATGGTATGTGGCGATTATGTCAATCTAGGATTCGTGTCTTTAAAGGGTGCCTTGTTTTGATGTTATCGGCTGAGGTATAACCAGAAATGAGCATAGGGGTTATTAGGGTATACATTCAGACCATAGGATTGCTTGTAACAACGAGTACCAACTTGCAGTTTCAGCTATACAAACAACTTCCTTTTTCTGGCCCAGCTGACTAACTTTTTGACTTCAGTGGTCTAGGTTTCATCAATTCTTATCACAACTGATGTGATTTAATCTGGTATTCTGTTTACATAAACAAAAAACCAATTCCATCATTGAAGTGTATGACAGCTTCAGATCTATTCCAAAAATTAATGCGGTCTCATGTAGCAGTCGGCCCATAGCACTTGTTCAGCTTGTTGTCATCTTGATAAGAAGACATACCAAGAAGTCAATAAATTGCTTTCAAACAGTGGCCTTCTGTGAATATTTGAGCGTGCTTTGCTAGCCTGTAATTCTTCCATGTAATATAAATTATTTGTACTTAATCTGTCTCACTTGAAGGGGACCTTGGAGTACCTGGTAAAGTTGTTGCCATGTGATCAGGAGGTCATTGGTTCAAGCTGTGGAAACAACCTCTTGCAGAAATGCAAGGTAAGGCTGCGTACAATAGACCCTTGTGGTCCGGGCCTTCCCCGGACCCCACGCATAGCGGGAGCTTAGTGCACCGGGCTGCCCTTTTTAATCTGTCTCACTTGACCTTTCATGAAAAGCATGGTGACTTGGAAGCTGCAAATGATTGCTTATGTTTCTTGCTTAATTTGTATGTTGCATGTCGGCACATATATGTTCATCTGTTTTCCTCCTTTTTAGTAAGTTTATCTATGTGCAAAACTTAACAGTCATGGATTGTGGTTTATATTAGGTTTTTGTTTTTCTTTCACGCTACAATAATGATGTATTTCCTTTTTCTTTCTAACACGCAACACTTAGACACAGAAAAATGTTCTCGTATGTGCGTATTATTTATCATCTAATCCTGATCACTATAACTTTATTTAATCAATTACACAACTTCTGGAAACTTTCTAGCAGGGTTTGTTTAACTATCCATTACAAGAAGTAACGTTATTGTGAATCAACTTTTCAGGTTGTTGGTTGGAAAGGTGCTGGAGGGTCTGGCAGTGAGAATTCAAAACTTTTTAATGCTTTTGAAGGCATCCAAGAAGAATATGGCTGGAATGATCTAGAAACCGATCTTTATCATTGGACAAAGACTTTACGACCAGTTCAGGTATGCACAAGGTGTGGACTTGACCTTGCACTTCTGTATGGTTTCAAAAATTTTATGTGTTTCCCTGTCGAATGTTTCACCTTTTAACCTAACACTGTGCTACTATTATTTAAATAGTGGTATCCTGGTCATATTGCGAAAACTGAGAAAGAGCTCAAGGAACAGTTGAAACTAATGGATGTTGTCATAGAGGTTCGAGATGCAAGAATTCCGATGTCCACAAGTCATCCACAGGTTAGAAATTTAACTGTTTTGAAGGGAATAAGGCCACATATGCAGGATTAAAAATAGTTGTCTTTTGAATTTGTATTTCTGGTGTAAAAGCAATGTCATGGAAAATATGGAGCAATATATGAAATTTCTAGAAGAGATAGGAGACTTGTAGTTTTGTCGTGTTAGTGGTGGTAGCTGGACTTCTGTATCCTGTACAATCTTGGTACTTTTTATATTTTTTAATAAAATATTACCTTAACAAAAAAAAATTTAACCTGTTTATGGTTGGTCTGTTTTTGCTTTTTGGCTAGGTTATTGAACGTTTTGGGCTATATTTGCATTTCCGCTAGGGTATTGAGTGATGTGCTAGTAATCTAGCCTGCCTTCCCAACAGCTAGGTAAATGTGTCCCACTGTGCTATTCTAAACAACCTTTACCACTTAAGACTTGTGTAAAATTTGAGTGTTGCAAACGGCTTGAGAAGTCGATCATTATATTCTATTCGAATTGGAGAAAGTGCTTTGGAGTGCATTTCTACATTTGAGCTCTGATGTGTATTATGCTTGAGAATTTCTGATTAGAAATGGGAGTGCTAGGTATTCTGCATATTGATTGCCTTTATAACACCGGCCAACTATTTTCCCCTTAGCCCTGGCCCATCCTTTCTACATTGTGCTTGTGCTTTAGTATAAACTGATACTCCATCTCCGAGTTTTCCTAGTCTGGCTTAGAGTTGTGCCTATATTGAATTGCAGTTTAATCACTTCAGCAATTATGTTTTGAACTTTGGAAAATTAATAATATACTTAAAAAAACTTTCAATCACTTTGATGGGTTGCAGCTTCAAAGACTAGATTATTCATAGGTATCACTTTGACCCTATTCCCTTTGGCAAAGTCAACCAAGAGCAAAATGAGATGTAGGCAATTTTATCCACTGATGCAAAGAGTATGCTGTGAAGTAGATACACAAGAATCTCCTTTGAACCAGGATAGAGTATACATGTGCAGTTCATAATTCCTTTTCTTGACTTCCATTATTAAATTTGTGGCATAAATATTGTTTTTTGCATTGTAGATTATATTAATTTATAGTCAAGAGTATGTTATAACAGCACCAGACTCCTATTGCATGTGGGATTCTTATCTTGTCTCCTTTCAACTTTCATCTACTTGTTTTGTTAGTAATTCAATTTCGATGAGCAGATGGACTCATGGCTTGGCAACAGAAAGAGGATTTTAGTTTTGAATCGAGAGGACATGCTATCAACTGCTGATCGCAATGCTTGGGCAACTTATTATGCTAATCAAGGGATTAAAGTTGTTTTCTCCAATGGCCAGCTTGGAATGGTGATTGGAATAACATTTACTTGTTTCTGCTCGAACAAACAGTGTCTTTATACTTCTGTTGATTCATGTATTGGACAAATTTCAGGGAGCACTGAAGCTTGGAAGGTTGGCGAAAGCATTAGCGGGTACTGTGAACATTAAACGTAAAGCAAAAGGACTACTTCCTCGTCCAGTGAGTTTACTAAGATTGATAATTGCTCATATCATCCATGCCTAGACTGTAGTTCTGTCAAGCTCATTGCAGTTGTCAATACAAATGAAACTTAACTGATTTCTTACTTTCAATCCACCATTTATTACTTCTGTTTTTTGTGTTTAATATGTCATCTTCATCGTTTACATATAGACCATTGGAAGCATCTATTGTGATATAAAAGAAATACAAGGAGTTCAATGGAGAACTACAAAGTTTTACTGTCTATTAATAATTTGGGTTTGGATGTACACCAGGGGAAATGTGTTATTTCTGCTGCTATAATCTTGTACCAATGTACTGATGAACAACATTTGGAAATTATGTAATAACAACAACAACATACCCAGTAAAAATCCCACAACGTGGGGTCTGGAGAGGGTAGAGTGTACACAGACATTACCTCTATCTTGGTAGGTAGAAAGGCTATTTCCGAAAGACCCTCGGCTCAAGACAAAGCATAGGCACAAGCAAAGCAAGGGGAAACGGTCAGACCCAGACAAGAAATCTAACGCAGTATGAAAATGATGGTACCAAAAGTGAATAAGCCATGATAAAACATTCTGAAAAAGAAGCAGTAACTAACACAGGTAAATAAGATAAACAAAGTACACGAAAGAACATACAACAATAGAAATCAAACGACAGAGGACTATAAAGAAATACTGCGTCTAATAGTATGATAGGCTAAGCAGGGCTACAATAATAACACAACTACCAGTATGTAAGCGTAAGTAGGGCTACGCTCAACTACCTACTACCCTAATTAGTGTCCTCCACAACCCCCTATATAAGGTCATGTCCTCAGTAAGTTGCACATGCGCCATATCCCGTCTAATCACCTCTCCCCAATACTTCTTCGGCCTACCTCTATCCCTCCTGAACCCGTCTATAGCCAACCTCTCACACCTCCGCACTGGGGCATTTGTGTCTCTACTCTGCACATGCCCAAACCATCTCAACCTCGCTTTCCGCATCTTATCCTCTACCGAGGCCACTCCCACTCTGTCCCGGAATATCATCATTTTTAGTCATATTACTCCTTGTATGCCCACACATCTATCTCAGCATCCTCATCTCCGCAACTTTCATCTTTTGGATGTGCGAAGTCTTGACTGACCAACACTCTACCCCATACAACATAGTCGGTCTAACCACCACCCTATAGAACTTGCCTTTAAGTTTTTGTGGCACTTTATTATCGCACAAGACTCTAGATGCGAGCCTCCATTTCATCCACCCTACCCCAATACGATGTGTGACATCGTCATCAATCTCTCCTAGATAATCGACCCGAGATACTTGAAGCTACCTTTCTTTGGAATGACTTGATTACCAAGCCTCACCTCCACGCCTGTCTCATGGTCGCTCCCGTTACTGAACTTGCACTCTAAGTATTCTGTCTTGGTCCCACTCAGCATGAACCCTTTAGACTCCAGAGTCTGTCTCCAAATTTCCAGCTTAGCGTTTACTCCGCTGCGAGTCTCATCAATCAGGACTATGTCGTCTGCGAATAACATACACCATGTCACCTCCCCTTAAATTTATCACGTTAGTCCATCCATCACTAAGGCAAATAAGAATGGGCTAAGAGCTGATCCTTGATGCAGCCCCATCATCACTGAAAAGTGCTCCGAGTCTCTTCCTACTGTCCGTACCCTGGTCTTGGCTCCATCATACATATCCTTGATCGTCCTAGTGTACGCCACAGGTACACCTCTAACCTCCAAACATCTCCATAGAACCTCCCTAGGGACTTTGTCATATGCCTTCTCGAGGTCGATGAAAATCATATGTAAGTCTCTTCCTCTCCGTATATTGGTCCACCAACCTCCAAATAAGATGAATGACTTCTGTAGTCGAATGCCCCGACATGAATCCAAACTGGTTCTCGGAAATAGACACGCCTCTCCTCACCTTCATCTCCACGATCCTTTCCCAAACTTTCATAGTGTGGCTTAGCAGCTTGATACCCCTATAGTTGTTGCAACTCTGGATGTCACCTTTGTTCTTGTATAAAGGAACCATTGTACTCCACCTTCATTTTTCGGGCATTCTTGCCGTCTTAAAAATGACATTAAACAACTCAGTCAGCCACTCCAAACCTGCCATGCCTGAGCTCTTTCAAAATTCAACTGGGATCTCATCTGGCGCGATCGCTCGTCCCCTGCGCATCCTGCGAACAACATCCTTAACCTTCTCAACCTTAATACTTCTACAATATCCAAAATCCCCGTACCTTTCGGATTGCTCCAGATCCCCAGCACAATGTCTTTATCTCCTTCTTCGTTCAAGAGTTTATGGAAGTAAGACAACCACATCCGTCTACTACGCGCGTCCTCCGCCAGTACTTTGCCATCCTCGTCCTTGATGCACCTCACGTGATCCAAATCACGGGTCCTCCTCTCCATCGCCTTGGCTAGTCTATACAACTTTTTATCCCCGCATTTTTCCTCTAATTTCACATACAGGCGTTCAAAAGCCGCTGTTTTCGCCGCCGTTACCGCTAGCTTTGCCTCCTTCCTCGCCATGTTATATAATTCCCTATTCGTCCACTTCTCC
Organism: Anisodus acutangulus; assembly: GCA_029783415.1. Taxonomy (NCBI): domain Eukaryota; kingdom Viridiplantae; phylum Streptophyta; class Magnoliopsida; order Solanales; family Solanaceae; genus Anisodus; species Anisodus acutangulus. The sequence goes on along the minus strand of CM056494.1, from coordinate 615,126 downwards.
ACCTCATCCTTGCTTTCTACTAATTTCGCATACGCCACTTTCTTTGCTTTCACCTTCTCTTGAACTTTACCATTTCACCATCAGTCCCATCGACGCCCACCACGGCTACCCCGCGAGACCCCTAGCACTTCTTTAGCTACCTCCCGAATGCAACTGACCATCCTGTCCCACATATCGGTCGCATCCCCACTACTCCCCCAAGCCCCCTCGCCATCAACCTCTCTCTCATCTCTTTTGCACTAGCCATAGTCACACTCCCCCATTTGATTCTTAGTCTGTCATCCACAATCCTCCTCTTCTCCATCTTGATCTCCAAAAGTTTATGTCAGGTTGTAAGATACTCTCTCGGAATAACCTTACAGTCTTTACAAAGACCGTTGTCAATCTTCCTAAGGAGCAAAAAGTCTATCTGAGTCTTAGCCACCGAACTACGGAAAGTCACCAAGTGCTCCTCCTTATTCATGAACCTCGAGTTGGCTATCACCATCCCAAAAGCTTTAGCGAACTCCAAAAGTGAGACGCCACCCCCGTTCCTGCCCCCGAGGCCAAAGCCTCTATGCACGTCGTCATAATCCCTCGGAAGTGACCCGATATGTCAATTGAAATTCCCTCCTATAAATACCTTCTCAGTGGGTGGTATACCTCCCACCACCTCGTCCAAATTTTTCCAAAAGCGCCTCTTCTCCTCCTCGTCCAAGCCGGCTTGCGGCGCGTAAGCACTAATATTGTTCATAGTGAACCCTCCAACTACCAACTTAATCACCATCATCCTGTCATTGACCCTCCTAACCTTTACCATCTGATCACTTAGCTCGCTGTCTACCTAAATGCCTACCCCATTCCTATACCTCGACCTACCCGAGAACCATAACTTATACCCGTCCAAATCCTTATCCTTATGTCCTATCCATTTGGTCTCCTGGACACAAGCTATATTAATCCTCTTCTTCTTAAGAATCTTAACTAGCTCTATGGACTTCTCCGTTAAAGTCCCAATGTTCCAAGACCCTATTCTCAGCCTAGCATCTCACTTACCCCACTTACCCCTCTCCTAACCCTCGCCCCCGTCTCCGACCGAGAACGTGACCCTAGTCTACCATCAGTCACCAAAGCGGATATAAACTAATAGAGTAATCAAAGGTTTACACCTAATACATGAACGCCAAGAATGATATAACTAAAGGCAAGAAGATATCCGGAAGTCAGTAACGAAGTATGTAACAACCAGGATGCAAGTTATCGGCAAAAAACAAGGTTTACAGAACGGAAGTAGGAAAACAAAGGCATTCAAGAAACACAACAGATTATGCAAGCAAAAGCCTATACGTACAAAGATGAAAGACAAAGAAGTAATAAGGGAGACCGGAGGTACCAACTCCAGGTGGATAGAACATGTTCACTGTTGCAGAACTTCGCTGCCGGAGACTACTGTTCACCGCAGTTAGTTGCTGAAAAATTCGAGTACATGTTCAAACCTGACCGGAAACCTACTGTGGAGTGGTTTCTGGTTGCAGAGAAAAGGAGAAAAGGGTACGAAAAGAGGGGAAAAAGAGGAGAGAGGAAGGGAAGGAAAAAGATCTGGCCGGAAATCTCCGGCGAAAAAAATATACTTGGTCGCCGGTCGTCAGTCACTGGTGGAGGTTGGTCGTTATGTTCCGGCGGGGGCTGGTCGCCGGTGGGTGCACCGTCTAATTTCTCTGGTGGCAGTCGGTGTACCATCGCCGGTTGTGGCCTCCGGTGGTTGGTGGTCACTGTGTTAGGGTTCCGGGCAACAAACAGAGAGGAAAGGGGGCGAAGGGAGAGAAGAAGAGGGGAGGAGAGGAGAGAGAGAAGAAATCTGGTGGTGGTGGGTGGTCACCGGCGATGATAGGTTAGCCGTTACCGGCAGTGGCAGAAGGTACGGTCGAATAGATATAACTCGTTCACGCCTTGGAAATTATGTAACAGAATAGAAAATTCTTATTTGGTTCACTAGTTGAGGAAACGACAAAACTATGGAACTACTTCCTTAGCGTTAGGGATGACAGGTGAGTATAATTTTGCGGATTCCGCACCGCACCCGCCCAGTTGGAGTGGGTATGGTATAACTTTGACGGGTATTAGGCGGGTATGGGTATTGAAAATGTACCCGTCACGGGTAGGCGGATAGGTGGTGGATTTGCAGTCATACCCGCCTCCCCGCCCCGCATCCAACCGCCTACCCAAGCCCAAAATATTAGCAGCCCACAAGTCGTACCTTCAGCCCATAAGTCACGACAAGTCTCTCATTCTCCAACAAAACTCAAAACCCTACGCCTCTTCAGTCCTTCACGCCTTCACGCCTCCCTCTCTCTCGTTCCCCTTCACGCCGTCTCTCCTCCCTCTCTCATTCTCGACGTCTCTGTCTTTTTCTTTAAAAGAAAAATCACAAACTTTTTTCACGAACCACCTCGACGTCTCTGCCTTTTTCTTTAAAGGAGATGCTGATCGGGAAATATTGGAAAATATTGTTGTTTTTGCTTTGTGCTTTGGGGTTGTCTTGGTGAGATCAATTTTTGTGCATTTGTTAAGTTTTACCTATTGGGTTTGTGGAGTTCAATTGAAAAAGTTGAAAAACTTTAGCTTATATAGCTGAAATAATATCTGGGTTTTGTCTACATTTGTAATATATAGCTATTTGAGTGGATAATTTTTGGGTTTTCTTGGAAATTTTGTTTTCTTGATTCTTTGTTGTGCAAGGGGGAAGAGGTGAAAAAAATGGGGAATTCTGATGGTGAAAAAATCCGGAATTCTCCTCCCTCTCTCCCAAAGAAAAAGAGACCGTGACAGTATTGATTCTTGACTCAAAATTTTGGGATAATTTGGAATTTGAATTTTTGGGATCATGTTGATCACTAATTGATCACAAATGAATTGATTACAAAATATGGCAGGCGGGTATTGGCGGGTGACGGATATCCACTTGGGTGGTGGAGCGGGTGTGGATTTAGGAATATACCCGCTAGGCGGGTATGAATGTTGAAAATTGAATTTTCTGGCAGGTAGTGGTGCGGGGGAGGGGGTACCCGCACCCGCCCTGCCCAATTGCCATCCCTACTTAGCGTAGAGGACTTCATCTCTGCTTCTTCTGTGTTTTTCTAACTGTGAAATTTTATATGTTTTGACAGGTTCGAGCTGGTATAGTCGGGTATCCAAATGTTGGTAAGTCGTCTCTGGTAAATCGTTTGCTGAAGCGTCGGATGTGTCCTGCAGCCCCAAGACCAGGTGTTACGAGAGAGCTGAAGTATATCCATAGCTCCTTACTCTTTTCTTTTGCGGCAAGTTCATTCGCTATTTGAATCCATGAAAAAATTCCATAAAATTTTGATTCCAAAGCACATATCTCTTCTTTACTTTTATGTGACAAGGGGTTGACAGGGTTGTACCTTCTTCTCTATTTCACCGTCTCATACCGACTCCTTGTGAACCGCTTGGATTTTCCAGTCATTTTAGAATTAAGCATTATATAGAAATTGATAGGAGTACCTTTTTAGTTTATACTATAGCAATCTATTTCAAAATATTGAGTTGCTAAGTGGAACTGAGTGAAGATTTTCACCACTGGATAAATTAGGTCCATGTAATTGTTATGCAAGAAGGAAGGCTTTACAATTTAATTTAAAAGACTAGATTAGATTTTACAGACTTTTCTTCCTTTTAATTTTCTCACTGCTCCTTTGTAAAAGGTGGGTCCGTTTTGGGAAAGATCTAGAGCTACTGGATTCACCTGGCATAATTCCTATGAGGATCAGTGATCAGACAGCAGCAATAAAGCTTGCCATATGTGATGATATTGGAGAGAGATCTTATGATGCTACAGATATTGCAGCCATTCTTGTACAGATGCTTTCGAAGCTTCCAACTGTTGGTATATTTCCTTTCAGATATACTGCTCTGCCGCTTCATGATAAAAAGAGTTGTCCTCAACTTTGGCTTTGATTCTTTCTACAATTATATCATCTATGACCAAATGAAACGCCATTATTATCTTATTTACTTTGATCAAAATATTTCAAGACTTCAATCAATTTAGTACATTGGATGGTATGGCCCTAAATAGTTCATTTTTAGCTGCTTGTATGCACGCTGCCTTCTATTTTTCTGACATGGGTCACTCTGACCAGGTAATAAAGCTCTTTGTGACCGCTACAAGATTGAGGCAGATGGGCGCTGTGGTAAAACGTGCGTATGGCAAATTATACCCAAAGGGTGCATCTGGAATTATGGGTGCCCCTGCAGGGATTTGTTCTATATTTCCATTTTGATCCTTTTTTGTTTTGGTTGCAGATTTGTTCAGAAGCTCGCTGTTCAGTTATTTAATGCCGACAACAACCAAGCAGCTTTTCGTATCTTGCAAGATTTCCGAAAAGGGAAATTTGGTTGGATATCACTAGAGCGGCCACCCAGGTAGACCTGTGTGTTTTCAAACCTTGTTCTACTACTTTTCATGTATATCAATTAAAGTTACGGGAAGTTCTTGGAAGCTTCTCTAAATCAACATCGAAGTACTTAGACGGGGAGAACTCCCAGGAAGCTGTTCACGTCTTTTATGTGAATTTTAGGGAGGTTCAGAAACGTGTGCGAGCTAAGAAAGGTATATACCACTGAACCTACTCAATGAAGCTACAGATGGTGTAATTGGTTCTTGAGTTCCATTTGTGTCATACAGCAATGGTGACTTTGGTTCTTAATCTTGGGTTGTAACTATTATATTCAAACAACTAAATTATAGTTTAGCTATAATTCCGTAAGTTGGAATTAACCGAAATATACCAACTTTACTTCTCTACCTGTTGTATGGAGGTGCAGAGTTGGTGGTAAAAACTTACCCGCACCGGGTGTTTACACTAAATCAATAAACAAATGACATGTGTCACTTTATTTAACTACAATTATTAAATACTTAACCATAGTTAACAACCATATATTTACGCATATCTTATATATATAAGATAAAATTTAAATAAAAAAGGGCAACTCAGTGCACTAAGTGAAAGAAATAATCCCTTGATTATTTTCATTAATTGAAATAGTATATATACAATATACATATTTCCATAATAGGAGAATCTTATTCCTATTCTACTCCTAAAATTTTATTCTACTTGGACACTAACTATACAATTATGGCAAGTCTATAAGACTAATTAATGTAATGTGTATCCTAAACTATTACAACAATATGCATACCAAATATGTACATAACCGAGACAACCTATTCGGTAATATACAATAGGTATACACGATACCTATTGTATATCTAACACACCCTCGCAGTCATAGCGGACGGTCTCCGAACGCCGAGACTGTCCCTAAAATCTTCAAAAAGGATTGAGGGAAGACCCTTTGTAAAGATGTCTGCAATCGGATACCTGGAAGGGACATGGCAGACGTGTACTTGTCCTCGAGCAACCTTTTCGCGTACAAAGTGAATGTCCATCTCGATATGTTTAGTGTGTTGGTGCTGAACCAGATTACCAGAAAGGTAGATGACACTAATATTATCACAATAAACCAAAGTCTCTTTCTGAATAGGACAATGAAGCTCTAACAACAAATTACGTAACCAACATGATTCAGAGACCACCTTAGCTACCCCTCAATACTCGGCCTCTGCATTAGAACGGGATAAAGTCGACTGACGCTTCGCAGACCATGAGACCAAGTTATGACCAAGAAACATACAATAGCCAGACGTAGACCGTCTGGTGTTCGGACAACCACCCCAATCAGCATCTGTATACGAGACAAGTGTTGACGTTGATGAAGGATATAAATGTAAGTCATAGTCAAGTGTACCTTTAATATACCGAAGGATGCGTTTGAGCGCATTCATGTGCTCAACTCTGGGATCATGCATAAACAAACACACCTATTGTACGACATACGTAATATCTGGTCTCGTGAATGTAAGATACTGAAGGGCCCTGCAAGACTGCGATAGCGGGTCGGATCCTCGTATAGTGCGCCGGCCGCATCCCCAAGTTTGGGCTTAGTATCAACTGGAGTGGAAGTGGACTTACAGGATGACATCCCAGCCCTCTCAATGATTTTAGCTGCATACTTCCGCTGGGATAAGAACAACCCACCTGCATGACGAGTGACATCAAACCCTAAAAAATAACTCAAGGGCCCCAAGTCTTTCATAGCAAACTCATGGCTGAGCATTGTCATGATAGATTGGCGTAAGGCATCGGAAGAGGCAGTCAAAATAATATCCACATATAACAGTATATAGGCCAAGGACGAACCACGACGATAGATGAACAATGAATTATTCGACCTGCTGTGAGTGAACCCAATAGTCGAAACATAGTCGGCAAACCTCTTATACCAGGCCCGTGGAGAATGCTTAAGCTCATATAAGGACTTCTTCAATAAACAGACATGATGAGGATGTTTGGGATCCCTAAATCCCAAAGGCTGATGCATATAGACTGTTTCCTTGAGATCACCATGTAGGAAAGCATTCGGGGAAGGGCCGGACCACAAGGGTCTATTGTACGCAGCCTTACCTCACATTTCTGCAAGAGAAAAGGTTGTTTCCACGGCTTGAACCCATGACCTCTTGGTCACATGATAGCAACTTTAACAGTTACTCCAAAGCTCACCTTCATAAAATAAAATTTAAATAATTTAACAATATTGCAAATCACAACTATTAACCACAACGTAATTGCTACCATCTGCAACTATCTTTGCTTATGTAGATTACAAACTTCTTTGAATATTCATATTGCTCAACCTCAACTTTTAGATTTTTTTTAATAATTTTGTCATTTCAAGTCAACAAACTTTTTCAATTTTTTTTAACCTCTCACCATGTAAGATGAGATTCCTCCTACTCTCAAACAATACTTGGCATAAGTTTGAAAAAATATATGACTATCTTAATCTTATTAAAAAATCAATAACTATAGTTTATACACCCTTCATATCACACATCTAAAGATTAACTAACAAAACACCATCATCTTTTACGAAAGATTACCATGAAGAAGAAGTATAGGAATTAAAGAAAGAAGATCGAAGACGTTCAGGAAATTAAAGGAAGAAGAGGTTGGTGGCAACCCACACGTGATAACTAGTATGATTTTACTTCTTTTTAGGTTAATTAGTATTTACTGCCTTTTTAAACTTAATTTATTTAAAATAAGACTCCTAATAAACTTTAGTTTGTCTTCTATGGTTAGATTAACTATATTTGGTGTATACCCCAGTGTGGATAAGTTTTTATCTGAGTTGGTGATGTATATCTTCTTGACATTAATATCGTGTATATCAGTAAACTTCTAGTCCGGATATATTGGACAAAAAATTGACTGAATACTATGCTCAAATTCTGCATATGTGAAATGAACGACAGAGAAGGTGCAGAAAGGGAAGTAAGTCTATTGCTGCCATATGTAAAAGGTTATTATTGTAACCAAACTTTGTTACATAATGTGTTTTGTCCGTAGTAAAACACCTGCTTCAAAAGAATGTGTTCATTTCCATTTGGGGCCTTTACAGGCATGGTAGAAGGTTTAGAGAGCCTTTGTTATATTTCATTGGTTCCATTTTATATGGTACTCATCCCTTTTCTAATCTATTTGGAAAAGAATGATACCTTTCTATGTTTGCAAATTAAATTTTAAAATTTTTATTATGCCTCTAATAACATGCTTTTATAGCCATTGAAATGACATGCTAAAGGATATTTTTGGTATGTGATAAAAGACATTTTCTTTTTAAAATTTAGTGTCCGCCATATAAAATGAAATAGAGAGTAATAATATTGATCGAGGCTCTTAGGGAAGTATACTAAGCAGTAAGCAATGCACTATATTAAGTATGTATTACCTGTGAAGAAAGCGCAGCAAGCTAGTTGGACGATCTTACAACAAAACAAAGGGAATCAGTAGCAAAGACTAAAAGAGTAGATTATGATCAGTTTATTTGGGGATTTATGTTGGCTTTGCTTCTCTATGCCCCAACAAGGCACAGATACTGCTGTTTTGGCATGTGTGAAAATGCCTAAAAACAAAAAGAAGATTGATTATGGTTTATTTCTCAAGTAATTTTGTAGGAAAGAAGGGGCAAAGACAGGAGAAAATATACGCCTTGCCAAAGGATAGTTACTGATCTTATATCGAATTGTATATACTTCTTCCGATCCCTTTTACTTTTCATGTTTGGTTATTGCATGTCTCTTAAGAAAATATTAAACGTCTAATTCTGCTGCATGTGTTGAGAGGTCATCATATGTTCGATTAGTTTAAAAGTCATTCGACAACATTATGAGATACTTGAGAGAAGTGTTGTGTGGATTCTTAAATCTGGTAAACAAGAAGCTTGAATGAAAGCTTTCTAATCAAATAAAAGAAAAGGAGGAGAAATTGAAGGGAAAAAAAAGGTTCATGAAAATGGTAGTTTGATTTTCTAATTTGATAGGATATAAGAGGCAGAAAGAATTTTGGAGGATTTACCAATTGTCTTGTATTGTGTGCTAAGAGATCATTCCTCTCTAACCTTATCCAGACTAGCATGAAGCTTATCTGAGAAATTAGAAAAAAGAAAATAGCAAAAAAGCAAAAAAGAGGATATCCCATAGACCAAAAGGACCATAGATTGATAAGATCCTAGAAAAATATGTACCCACGACAAAGTCGGAAGACCTTTTTAGTAGATTATGTGCTTGGTAATTTAAATGTTTGACAACATTATGAAAGATTATTTAAAGAAAGTGGTTCAACCATGATTCTTGAATTTGTTTTACGCATTGGAAAGAAGAAATCTGTGTTATTTACGGTTAAATAGAGCTACAATAATTATCTTTCAAATAACTTAATTAATTGCATAAATAATTTTTACACCGTTAATACCTAACACTTAAACTCTTAAAAACACAAACTATTAAGAAATCCTTTGTTTTGGGACATTTTGTTGGCTCACTATGGAGTGACAGAAAAGAAAATTCACTCTCTTTTAGACCAATTCCTAATCTAACCAATCTGAATTTAGATCTACGATTTAAAGTTTATGAATTTGAGATTCTGCTTCTTTTTAAATTATTGAGTTCTAAATTAACAATTTGCACATATTCAATAAAAAAAAATAGGTTTGGACCAAAATTACTAAATTCAATCAAACCCTTAACCTTACTCTAGCTCCGACCCTAGTAAAGAGCCTTCTTAAAGAGCCAATATCTATGTTTTCTACCCAAACTAACAAAACGAGAAAAAGGAAAAAAGATGAAGCACCAAGAGAAGCAATGACCAATGAGTTTCGTTCTATTTCGAATTATTCTTGCATTCCACTTTTTTCGACTTTTTCTTGTTCCTTTCCTCCGTATATTTTGTACAGTAGCAGAGTAAAAAGCTAAATATTTATGGAGTAGCTTTTGTGCACTGTTATTATAAAAAGAAATTCAACATCTTCGGATAAAGTTGAATTACAACAACATCTAAACTTTCATACTAAATTTGATACCGCAACCTAGAAAATAAAGAAATAACTTAGTATAGCCAGTTAAATTGAATTGATTAATTTAAAATTTTCACGATGTCAGAATATATAACTTAAATGAAAAGCTTAAATAATTCTAGTTGCATCAAATGTTCTGCTCCTCCTCTTTGCAATTAGGTCATCCTATTGCCCTCCCTCACAACTCCTGCCAACTTTTTTTTTGTTTGCTTTTTCATAGTTAGAAGTACAGACAATCCAAAAGGAAAACCATGATCTGACACTATTATAATTGGAATTTGGAACTCATAACCACAATTTAATTACTCCTTCTATTTCATTTTATATGGTTTTATTTTTTTATCCGCTCGTTCCCAATAGAATGACACATTATGTGCGGAAGAAATTAACTTTGAATTTTCTATTTCACCCTTAATAACATGTCTCATGTTCAATATCGCACATATAAAAATCTTTCTTTCTTTTTTAAATCTCCTATCAAATCAAAATATCACCGCATAAATTAGAATAGAAGGAATATGTTTTTAGGACCACTTGACTTTACCTGACCAATTCTCAAGTTGCTTACTACTTTTTGTTCCTATAAATTCAACTCTTTCCCTTTCACTTCTCTTTCATTCTATCTCTCTTTGGCTCTTCCTCTATTACTTATTCTTACCTTCAATTACTCTAGAGCAAATACTCTATTCTTTCCCTATTGCTTTTTTAACATCACTAAGGTCATTTAAAAATTGTACAATCCCTAACGTACGGATTTTATAAATAGCCAAAATATTTCACACTTCAATTCAGTAGTGGAGCAAAATCCTCTGTTTTTTCCTCTGTTTCATAGTATTGTTCAAAAACAACATGGGTTCAAACTCAATTCTCTGTCAGGGGTTGCAATCTTGCATGGAGCCACAATTACCTGAACAACATGTTCTAATAAACAAATTGTGTCCTCCTAGATTAACCTTTTCCCACTTTAATTCTAATACGTCTTCGAAAAAAGCAGAAGCAAAAGAGATTAATGAAGAAGTTGGCAATGCTGAAATTGGTGGATGGAGTTTCATACAAGATCTTTCTAACCCGAAAAAAGATTATGTCGGAAAAGATGTGTACATTCACCCTCTGGTGAAGCGATCTTCTAACACCCTCAGTACCAAAAGCTTGGAGATGTGTACTGAGAGCTTAGGGAGCGAAACAGGCAGTGACATTAGCGAAAGCATCGTGGAACACTCGTTTTTCTTATCAGAAAGTGAGAATTTTTCTAATCTAGCTCGACGATCAAAATGTAGAGAAATTGGGAAAAATCATAACCCGATAGCTAGTTTTCCTCCTCCTCTGACTTCAATTAGTAGAACAAATGGTGTTCAAGTGAGGCCTCATCGTGAAGGTGGTCGTTTAATCTTGAAAGCCACAACCATAAGTGCCCGCAAGTCTTACTTCAAAACAGAACGCGCTGACGGGAGGCTTAGGCTTTCTTTGTTTAATAATATTGAAGCTGAAGCTGAAACTGAAACTGAAACACGAGACAATGAACATGAAAATGTTGATGAAAGTGATGATGGTAACAGAAAATTAGTAAGTGAAAATGGGGTTGGAGAGTATATAAGACCAAGCAAGTGCAAGGAAAATGGAAATAGGATCAAAGGGATACCAAATTGGGAGCCATTTTGGGTGGTCATTTCCTAAATGCTGAAAAGCTTTCTTCCTAATTGTTGTTGCTACTATGTATTATGCTTTCATATTGTATTTCTGACCTGATTTTGTAAGGGTAGTTATTACGGTTATTGATATATTGTCCAATCCATTTGCGGTTGCTTAATATGCATTGGCTATTAATACTGAAGTTATTATTGCATGCTGAATATTGGTTATAAGTGCAAATAGTACTGAATTTCCGTGCTCGTGAAACATTAGAAAACTTGTTTGAGGAGCATTCCAAGTGAAATAACAGTGTTCTCTCGTAAAACGTCTAACATTTTTCAAGTAAAATTCACGTTCAAACACAAATGACTTTTAACTTTTACCAAGTGTTAAAATCCCATTCATCATGAACCAACTGGCATAGCTGCAATTTTCTGTTGACTTAGGGAGGAGAGGCTAAAATGTTTGATGGTACATGCAAGTGCGCGTTTGTACTTGATTCTCTTCTTGCCACACTTTATGTGGCGGTATTTGACTAAGCTAAGAAGGAAAAGGAAATAGTTTTGAAATATAGAATTGTCTCATTCCTTTTAGAACAAATAGTTTTCACATATAGAATTGTATCAATCCTTTTAGAACGGATTAAAAAAGGAAAATGTCACATAAAATTGAATAAATGGAGTAGTTGCTGTAACAAACGAGAGATAAAAAGCATACAATCAATCACACGGTATAGAGGAGAACAAAGATAAACACAAATATAGGAGGTTCAATAGATATGCATATGCCTACGTCTTTTGAGTAAGTGGAACATTTTCACTATGAAAACCATATGGTTATATTATTATACCAGAATAAGTACAGAATAAAAATGAAATTCTCATACGTTGAGGTTTCGAGAAAATGACAAAAATAGTCCTTATGTTTTGGGGTTGGGGGTTAATCTATAATTGTCCTTTTTTTCTTTTTTCTTTTCCACCCCACCTCATGAGGTGGAGCAATAGTATTCCCACTCATCCTCTCTAGTGTGACTCGAATCTTCACCCTATCGGTTGATAATGGAAATGCTCAACCACTAGAGCTAGCCTCACTTGTCAAAATTGTCCTTACAATACACACTTTAGTCCTTTATATTTATAAAAATTGAGCACTTCTGATCTCCGTAATGATTAACACATAACGATAGTTACGTTTCTCAGAATTAGCTTAGTACATGAATCTCTTAAAGTGAAAGAACCATAAGAAACACTTCTCCTGATACATTTCCCCCGAAATCTATTTTTGTTTTTGTTGTTTGCTTATGCTGTTCGTTTTTCTTTAGGAACAAATGAGAAGATGACAAACCCGATAATTTCTACGTGATTCTCACGAGTCGATTTCGTGAAATATAACTCGCTTTTAAGTATAATACAAATCAAAACTCTTGCATGTTGAGATAATTATGGAAATAATCCATTATTATTTCCATCATATCAAATCATATATTGTGTAATTAAATCAATTATTATATAATTAGGACTGTAAAGATGATTAGCATATTCTTAGGATAGTCTACCTAATAGTAGCCTAGATTGATTCTTGTATGGTTGTATATATATTATATTCTTGGAATAAAATAAGGCATGGAAAACATTTCCTTCATGGTATCAAGAGCCAAAAAATAACCCCCCAAAACCTTTTATATTCGACCAACCCTCCCACCCTAAAATCGAAATCCTACATTTTTTTCTCTTTTTTTGTTCTCGGCTTCCTCCTCAAAACCCTAATTAGGGTTAGGGATCCGCCAACCCTCCCTTATCCGACACACTCTCTACTCTTGTTTTTTTTCCTTACCAAAACCTATACCTTCGTTTTCGGTTTTCATCCTTCTCTACACAAACAATGGCCGACCAATAAAAATTTCATTCTGCTCTTGCCGTAAACAACGTCAAGAACTTTATACCAATTACTCTTGAGATGGAAAAAGGGCAGTATTCTTCTTGGGAGGAGTTATTCAAAATCCATTGCCGAGCATACCAAGTCATAGACCATATTATTCATCCCAAGTCTCCATCGGACACCACCGTTGTTGACAAAACTCTATGGACTCGCTTGGATGCTATAGTCCTTCAATGGATTTACGACACCATATCTAATGACCTTTGCACACCATCTTAGACCCGGATTATACGGCTCAACAAGCTTGTGAGCGTTTGCAAAATGTTTTTCAAGATAATAAAATTTCTCGGGCGGTATATCTTGAAAACTAATTCACTAATGTCAAATTGGATGATTTTCAAACGTCTCCTCATATTGTCAAGAGTTGAAAATGTTTGCCGATCAACTATCAAATGTTGGTGCGCCGATGATGAATCAAAGGTTAGTTCTCCAATTGATTGCGGGATTGAATGAATAATTTGATGGTGTTGCTACATTAATTCAACAAAGCAATCCCTTACCGCCATTCTATGAGGCTCGTTCGAGATTAATTCTTGAAGAAACCCGAAAACAAAAACAGGTGGCGGCAACCAATGCCAGAACCGCTCTTCTTTCCACCAACAATTATACCGATGATTTTGGCACTCAAAATTCTGATTCCGAAAGTGGTTACAACCGATAAAATAATGGACCAAAAGGGGTCAAAATCGTAACAATAACAAAGGAAAAAGTAATGGTAGAAAGGGACGAGGTCGGGGTGGCGAACAGGCCTCCGGTGGCGGCAACAACAGCGGTCAGCAGGGCCAAAATAGACCCCACTGGCAGCAGCCCATCCAGCAAGCCGGCGGGCAATGGGGGCAATACCCACCGTGGGGCTGGCAGCCGCAACAGTGGGTTGCCCCTCCCTGCCCGTACCCCACGGATTAGTGGGCCCGACCTCCTCCAACTTTTAGGCAGCCCGGGGTTCTCGGTTCTCGTCCGCAGCAAGCTTTTGCAGCCCATGGACCATCTTCCGCCTGTTATGCTCCCACGGATATCGAGCAAGCCATGAACAACATGAATCTCAATGCTCCCGATGATTCGTGGTATATGGACACGGGGGCAACATCACACATGATGGCATTTCAAGGTACTCTCTCGTCTTATTTTAATATGAGCAGTAATAAGAATATTGTCGTTTGCAGTGGACAGAAAATTCCAATTCGTGGTATTGATCAATTAAACCTCCCCCTCACCCACCTTTACATTTGAAAAATGTCCTACATGCACCCAAACTTATTAAAAACTTGATATTTGTACGTCGTTTCACCACTGACAACAATGTTTCTGTTAATTTTGATCCATTTGGGTTTCTGTGAAGGATTTTCATATGGGGATGCCACTAATGAGATGTAATAGCACTGGTGATTTGTATCTCATCACTGCCACCATCAACAAAGTCACCAATCCATCAACCTTTGCTGATATTTCTCATGTTTTATGGCATAACCGATTGGGACACCCGGGAGCACTAGTGTTCAATTCTCTAAGAATAAATAATTTTATTGATTGTAACAAACTTGTGGACTCTCATGTTTGTCAGGCTTGTGTTTTTGGGAAGCATGTTAAATTTCCCTTTTCTGTATCTACTTCCAATACTATTATACCGTTTGATCTCATGTAGTGATTTGTGGACATCCCCGGTTTTAAGTTCGGCAGGTCATAAGTATTATATATTTATTTTGAATGATTATTCTAATTTTCTGTGGACATTTCCCATTGGAAAAAAATCACAGGTCCCCACTATTTTAAAACAATTTAGTGTTTTCATTCAAACCCAATTTGAGAAGTCCATTAAATTTATTTTCAATGTGACAATGTGAGGGAATTCACAAATGACCAATTTAAGGAATTTTGTCACCAAAGTGGTATGTCATCGCGTCTTTCATGTCCACATACGTCTCCTCAAAATGGGAAAGCCAAAAGAAAAATTCGAACAATCAATAATTTAATTCGAACACTTCTTGCACATTCGTCCACACCACCGTGTTTTTGGCATCATGCTCTTCAAATGACTACATATCTTTTAAACATTCTTCTTAGCAAGCTACTCTCAAACCTATCACCCACACAAATTATGTACAATTGTACTCGTTCTTGTACACATTTGAGGGTTTTCGGGTGTTTGTGCAATCCATTGTCTCCTTCCACAATAATAAACAATTCCACTCCATGTGTCTTTTTAGGATACCCGTAAAATCATAGGGGCTATAAGTGTTATGATATGTCTAATGGAAAAATTATCATCTCTCGTCACGTTGTTTTCGATGAGCCACATTCGCATTTGCTAATTCTTACACGTTGTCCCCGCCTTTATACGAATTTTTGGACGAGGGGCTACACCCATTTTTAAATTACCATCTAAATAGTTCATCTTCCCAAGCCCAACTGAGGGGGCCTACTGCCTCCTCAGTCCCGACTGGACTGGCCCAAAATGGACTCCAAAGTGTCACGACCATGTAACAAAATCAAATTGGGCCAGTCCGAGTCAGGGAGCCCACTGCTCCCTCCTCATCGGTCTTGACCCAGCCAATTTCCAACAACTGTTTGACCCAAATGATGGAGCCCACTGCTCCCTCATCCACTTCCCCAACCCGACAAATAGGCCCAATAACACAAGCCCAGTCGGTCAGTCCCTCTCGGCCCAATAACATTCCCATAAAGCCCCATCACCACGCTACGGCCCCACCTCGGTCCATTGAAACCCGTGTCATGCATGAGATTTTTTTTTGCCCAAACGTCAATTTAATTTAACCTCCTCAGTCCAACTATTACCAATTCCAAAAAATCCAAAAGTTGCTCTATCAAACCCGAATTGAAAAGATGTCATGTTAGATGAAATTGATGCTCTTATTAAAAATAAGACGTGGGAGTTGGTGCCCCGTCCATCTAATGTGAACATCATACACTCTATGTGGGTTTTCTATCATAAAAAGAATTCTGATGGGTCTTTTACAAGACACAAAGCTCGTCTTGTTGGTGATGGCAGGTCTCAGCAGATTGGCATGGATTGTGGTGAAACATCCAGCCCAATAGTTAAACCAGCGACTATCAGGACAATTCTCAATCTGGCTCTATCAAAATCATGGTCCATTCATCAGATGGACGTCAAGAATGTAGTTCTACATGGTCACCTACAGGAAACATTTTACATGCACCAGCCTTTGGATTTCCGGGATCCTATTCACCCTGATTATGTTTGCTTGTTGAAAAAATCATTATATGGTTTAAAACAGGCCCCAGGGCATGGTATAACAGGTTTGCAGGTTTCGTTTCCACATTGAAGTTCTCACATAGCAAGTTCGATCAGTCCTTGTTCATTTATAAGAAAGGAAATGGCATGAAATATATTCTTCTCTATGTGGATGACATCATCCTCACAGCATCATATGAGTCACTTTGGTAGTCTATTATATCGTTCCTTGCCTCAGAATTTGCTATGAAGGAATTGGGCCTTTAAACTATTTTTAGGCATTGTTGTAACTCAATATGCAAGTGGTTTGTTTCTTTGTCAAAATAAATACGCCGAGGAGATCATTAACAAAGCTGATATGTCCTCTTGCAAACCGTCACACACGCCGGTTGATACCAAGGTAAAATTGAGTAACTCTACAGGTTCTCCCTATAGTGATCCAACACATTACCACAGCTTAGTAGGGGCATTGCAGTATCTCACCTTCACGAGACCTGATATCTCCTATGCAGTTCAACATGTTTGTTTACATATGCATGACCCGAAGGAAGAGCATATGGGGGCTCTCAAACGAATTCTGCGGTATGTTAAGGGCACTCTTGACTTTGGGTTGCATCTGTATAAGTCCACAATTTCTGGCCTCACATCTAATACAAATGATGATTGGGGTGGCTGCCCGGACACACGGCGTTCCACGTCTGGTTATTGTGTGTTTCTAGGAGACAACCTCATTTCATGGTCGGCAAAACGCCAACCGACACTATCTCGGTCAAGTGCTGAAGTAGAATATAGTGGGGTAGCTAATGTGGTCTCTGAATAATGTTGGCTCCGTAATCTTCTTTTAGAACTTCATTGTCCAATCGAAAAAGCAACCGTGGTTTATTGTGATAATGTGAGTGCGATATATTTATCAGGTAACCATGTCCAGCATCAACGCACAAAACACATAGAAATGGATATCTTGTTTGTCCGTGAAAAGGTTGCACGTGGACAAGTCCGGGTTCTTCATGTACCGTCTCGTTATCAGATTGCTGATATTTTCACGAAAGGTCTTCCGCGCGTACTGTTTGATGATTTCAAGGACAATCTCAGCATACGAGAACCTCCCGCTAAGACTGCGGGTGACTGTTAGGATAATTATGGAAATAATCCATTATTATTTCCATCATATCAAATCATATATTGTGTAATTAAATCAAATATTATATAATTAAAATTGTAAAGATGATTAGCATATTTTTAGGATAATCTACCTTAATAGTAGCCTAGATTGATTCTTGTATGATTGTATATATATTGTATTCTTGGAATGAAATAAGTCATGAAAAACATTCTCTTCACTGCAAACATAAAGAACATATAAAATCATGCTCAAGAGCTTATTTAAAAGAATATTTTAAATTAACCTTAAACATTGAGGACTATTTCTGTCACTCTCTGATGAGGTTTCTATTTGACAATAAAGGAAAGTTCTTAAAGAAATTGATTGCCTAGAAAGGGAAAAGACCTAACTGATGATTCACTTAACCATTTTCAAAATCTTGTGATTTTGTTGCTGGTTCAAAATAAGACACGTTTCAGCACATAAAATGGGTTAATATCTCCTGATAAAAAATCTTAGTTCGTTGCACTTGACATTCCCATCATAATCCTTTCGAAATCACATTTTTTCCCCACAAAGTTAAGATTAGTATTAATGGATACGAATATGACATATAAACCATAAACCCATAGTTACACTGAATCTTTCTTACAAACTTCGGTTTTTGTGTTTGTTTTAGGAGCAACGCATCTAAATTCAATTGACGTTGGTTTAAGGTGTCTGCTTCTACTGAAATTGGGATATATGACTTGAATTGGGACAATCATTTGTCACATACCGTAGAATAGTGTAAATCTCCCTTAATTAGAGTTCTCTCATTAATTCAATATATATATATAGAGAGAGTGTACAATAGTAGTTCTAATGAAATAAGGATCTCTACTTTACATAATTACACTAAAGTATTAATTACAGAATATACCGCTCCCCTCAGTCGAATCGGGAGGAGGCCGAACGCTGAGACTGGATCTGAAGTCTATGAACAGCTGTCGAGGAAGTCCCTTAGTGAATATATCTGCGTACTGATAGGAAAAGGGAACATGCAATACCCTAACATGACCCATGACAACCTTCTCACGAACTAAGTGAATGTCCATCTCAATATGCTTAGTTCGTTGATGTTGAACCGGATTATGAGATAAGTAGACGGCAGATATGTTGTCACAGTAGACCAAAGATGCCTTACGTAAGGGACACTGAAGTTCAAGAAGGAGGTTTCGAAGCTAACACAGCTCGGCAACGACGTTCGCAACGCCTCTATATTCTGCTTCTGCACTCGAACGAGAGAGAGTGGCTTGTCCAGACCACGAAATAATGTTATCTCCCAAAAATACACAATATTCGAAAGTGGAGCAACGTGTGTCCGGACAGCCTGCCCAATCGGCGTCCGTGTAGGATAACAACCGAGTTGATGCGGAGAGGTAGAGATGGAGCCCATAGTCAATAGTACCCTTAACGTACCGAATGATACACTTAAGAGCAGTAAAGTGAGGCTCCATGTGAGCGTACATGAATAACCACACATGTTGCATGACATAGGCAATGTCGGGTCTGGTGAATGTAATATACTAAAGAGCACTGACGAGACTCCTATAAAGAGAGGGATCGAGGACCGGATCCTGGTCATCTGCCCCGAGTTTCGATTTAGAGTCGATAGGAGTGGGCATGATTTTGCAGTTCGCTATTTTGGCCCTGTTTATAATTTCTTCTGCATACTTACGCTGACACATGAACATGGCATTGGGTGATCGGGTCACTGATATCCGCAGAAAATAACTCAACTTACCCAAGTCAGTCATAGCAAATTCGGACTTGAGTAGATCAATGATCTCGTGCTTCAGTCCATCTGAATAAGTAGTCAGAACAATATCATCCACATATAAAAAAAGGTAAGATGTGTCATTACCTCGATGAAAGACGAACAATGAATTATCACTCTTGCTGCATACGAATTCAATCTGTTAATGTAAGTAGCAAACCGCTCATACCAAGCCCTGGGGGATTGTTTCAAACCACATAGCGACTTACGAAGACGATAAATATGCCGAGGAGCCTCCGGATGCACAAATTTAGGCGGTAGATGCGTATAAACGGTTTCTTTCAAATCCCCATGTAAGAAAGCATTATTCACATCAAGCTACTGAATAGGCCAATTCTTCCCCATAGCTATGCTCAAAATCGTGCGGATGGTAGCTGGCTTAACCACCGGACTGAAAGTCTCACCACAATCAACACCCTCTTGTTGCCCTGTGCCATTTTCCACAAGTCTGGCCTTATGACATTCACTATCTCTGAACTTGTGACAAAATAACCACATACAACGGATTACATTCACCCCCTCAGGCCGCGGAACAAGATCCCAAGTGTGTTGTGTAGTAAACGCATTAAACTCTTCACGCATGGCCGCATTCCAATTCGGATCAAGTTTGGTTAAGGTTTGGTTTTTAGGTAGCGGTGAGATGGTTTAAGTAGACAAATTAAATTGGACCTTTGGTTTGAAAATCTTGTGTTGTGCACGGGTTTCCATACGGTGGGTTGTGGGATGGATCAGGGGCAGTGTGGCGGTAGGTGGGGGCTGCGGGGAATGGGGATCGGGTGACATTGCGGGAGGTAATGAACTGGGTTGGTATACCATTGGGTTGGTGGTGCCGAGACTGGCTAGCCTGTGTAGTGATGGGTTGGGCTGGTGGAACGTCGGATGGGTGAGACAGTGTGTCGGGTGGGTTGGCGACGGGATGGGTAACGGGGACTGGGGCAGTGAGTGGGGGCGACGGGATGGGTGATGTGGCAGCGGGGTCTATAACTGGGGCAGTGGGTGGGGCGGTGTTCGATGGGATGGTATTTGGCCAAGGTAGTGCATTTTGAAGGAGAGGAGAGGTATATGGGTCATTAAGGAAGTCGTAATCAGTGATTCAAAATTGGCAGATGTTGACAAACGGAAAAATGTTCTCATCAAACGTGACATGGCAGGAGACTAGGATTTTCCCTGTGGACAACTCATAGCACAAGTACCACCTATGGTTCGATGAGAAACCTAAAAAGACGCAGGGAGTGAAGCGATATGCTAATTTGTGAGGTACCGTGGAGGCAATATTTGGGTAGCAAAGGTAACCAAAAATTTGAAGGTGATTATAGGAAGGGATCCGACGGAAAAGGATTTCGGTGGGGGTCCTATTGTGGATCGTACAGGTAGGTAAGATGTTAAGAATGTATTCTACCATTTTTTACACAAATACCCAAAAAGTATGGGGGGAGAGACACATGAAAAAGAAAGGTACGAATCATATTGTTAATGGTGCGGAGAATCCATTCGGCTTTACCATTTTGAGGGGAAGTATGGGGGCAGGAGAAACGAAAAACCATGCTATTAGCCGCACAAAATTTATGAAAAAGTGAGTTATTGAACTCACGATCATTATCACATTGAAATATTTTGATGTCTTTTTCAAATTGCGTTTTAACATATGTACGAAATTCAAGAAATTGGGAGAAAACTTGAGACTTAAGTTTAAGCGGATATACCCAAAGGAAGTGAGAAAAATCATCCAATAACACTAAATAATAATTATGACCTAGGGTGCTAATTATAGGAGATGTCCATAAATCCGCATGAATAATATCAAAGGAAGAGAAAGTAATACTTAAAAAGGACGTATATGGAAGTCTAACATGTTTTCCTAGATGACAAGAGGAGCAACTATGAGAAATTTTCCCTTTATTACATTGAATTAAATTGTTATTTTTAAGAAAACTAAAAACATGAGCTCTCGAATGTCCAAGTCTACTATGCCACATTGATGGAGAGATTGCAGCTAGAGCGGTGGGTGGAATGACACTGGCAGCGGACATGGATAGGAACGGATAAAGGTCTCCCACACTATTGCATCTCGTAAGAAGAGTCCTCGTACTAGGTCCTTCACAGAAAAACCAAACGGGTCAAAGTCAATAGATACAGAATTATTAGTGGCAAATTTTCTAACTAAGATTAAGTTCTTGATGATGTTAGGGGCATAGAGGACGTGTTTAAGGGAGAAGAGAGGTGAGGTGGTGGGGTTTGTGTGTGGTCATACCTTTGAATTGGAATGTGATGACCATTTCTGACCATAATAAATTGAGGAGTATTTAAATTACGCAGTTGAGGAAGATTATCAGAGTTGTGAGTGAGGTGGGATGTAGCGCACGTATCCATATACCACACATCATCGGGCTACTAAATATTTAACGAACTGAAAGCTTGGCCCAAATCCGTTGGAGTCAGGCTTGTCATCGGCTGCAGGGCTACGATATAGTGGGCCTGATGGCTGGGGCCTGGTTGGCGAGCCGCTGGATAGGCTCCCAACATGCTGGGCATCGATTGTGCCCACTGTTGTTGTTTGGCCTGTCCTGGTAAGGGGCTGGACGATGGGGCTTAGTGCTCGAACATGTACCAGGGTAGTGGGCCATCCCACTATGTCGGGTATTGGGCTTGCGACTGATAATTTGTTAGGCTGGCCCATTGCCCTCGACCCTTTCCTTTCCCTCCCCGGCCACCTCCGCGGCCTCTGCCTCTGCCGCCACCGCGGTTGTTGGTGGTCAGAGTGTGGTGGATGGCTGGTGGTTACAGTGGTTGCCGGGGGCGTCAACCACCAACACCTTGGGAGTATGGTCGTCCTGTTTAGCTCGTCTCGTCTCCTTTAATAGCAATTGAGACTGTGCTTTGTTAAAACTGGGTAGGGGATCGGCATGTTGAATCATCATTGCAATGGTATCGTATTCACCTTTCGGTAAACCATTAATCAACTGCAACACCATCCTTGTGTCCGAAATTGGAGTGCCAACATTGGATAATTGATCGGCAAGCAATTTAAATTGTTTGCAGTAGTCGCCATAATTGCAAAATTTTCAAGACGGGTGGTGTTGAATTGCTCCTCAAGATACATGGCACGTGTATGTTTGTTGTCCTAAAATATTTCCTCAAACCGTGTTCATAACTCGTGAGCCGAAGCTCCGGTCTTCATAATATTATGAAGCAAATCCTTGGAGATAGTGTCGTAGATCCACTACTTGACGATGGCGTCAAGCCGTTTTCAGGTCGTGTCGTCGACATCGGGTGGCCGGGGATAGGTGGTATAAATGTGATCAATCACGTTTTAAGCACATGCATGAATTTGGAAGAGTTCAACCCACGACGTGTATTGTTCATCCTCTAGATCAAGAATCAACGGGATGAAGTTCTTGATATTGGTTACGGCGAAAGCCGGATGAAAGGTGTTGGGGTGGAAGAGGGAGGAGGATGTGTGACGTCAGGTGTTGAGGAAGAGGAAGCGGGAGAAGCTATGTGGGCCGCGGGTGACGCCATGAGGGTAGCTGAAACCTAGTAGAGAAATAGAAGGGTTGGGTGGCTGTATATCCGATGTATACTAGAGGTATACAACCTGCTAGAGAAATAGAGAAATTGGGGAGGTTGTATATCATATGTATACTAGAGGTATACGGGCCTGGCTATTGAAGTAGAGGGTTGGGCGGTTGTATATCAGCGTACAGCAAAGGTATACCGACGGTATACTGGTTGTTTGGCATCGAAAAAAGGGAGAAAAAAATTTCAGTTGGGCGGCCGAAATTAGGGTTTAGGGTAGGGAGGAATTTTTGGCTCTTAATACCATGTAGAATAGTGTAAATCTCCCTTGATTGGAGTTTTCTCATTAATTCAAATATATAAAGTGTACTATAGAAATCCTAATGAAATAAGAATCTCTACTTTATATAATTACACTAAAGTATTCTTTATATAATATACATAGATAAGCACTCTACTTTAATGTCCCTTGAGATTTTTATTTCCAGTGTCACTTCATGTTAGGTTGAGAGGGAAAAAGATCAGAACACAAGTTGTCAAGATAAGTTATTACTGTATTAATTGGGCATGCAAATACTTTGAGGAAAGTAAATTATTTAAATCCATCAGACCCAGAACCCGAATATGATAACAGGTCAATACTGTCTGTGCAAAATTCTACGTAGCCACTGTCATGCTGTACATATAGTTTGGCAGAGGTATCTATCTTATACCAAAACTTGAAGGGACGGGTAAAAACCAAGTGATCCATCTATTAATTCTCCATCTACAGTACTCTTTGAGCTTTACTTCAAGTTAACATAAAGGGTGTGTTTGTTAGGAAGAAAAATATTTTCCATATAAAATGTTATTCTAGAAATTATTTTTCTCAAAAATAAGTAAATTTTTTACTTATTTTCTGGTGTTTTGTAAATAAGCAAAAAATATTATCCTAAAGCATTTGTATATACTATTGGGTTGCATGGAAGCCTAAGGATGTGAGGGTGGTGGGGATGGAGCTATGGGGGTGGGGGTGGGGGCGGGGTGTGTTCGAGGGTGGGTATTATATTATTAGTGGAATGTCACAAGAAATTTTATTATGTGAGTCACGTAAACAACATTACTTATGTGAATTTAGTTTACTACTTCCTTTGTCATAATTTATATGATACACTTTCTTTTTTATTATGTCCTAAAAATAATGATACATTTCTATATTTAGAAATAATTTAACTTAAAACTTTTCATTTTACCCTTAATGAAATGATTTACAACCACACAAATATATATGACTTATTTTAGATCACAAGTTTCAAAAGTCTTCTTTTTTTCTTAAACTTCTTGCCTAGTCAAACTTGGTAGGGCTGCTTATCGGGCGAATAATTACGCTTAACGATTTAGTTTATCGGTTATCAGCTTTTAAATATACTAATCCGCTAGCCAACCTATAAAAAATCGGTTGGTTCAGTATCCGGCTAGCAATTATTGGACGGATATCAAATGGTGTATCGTTTACGTCTAAAAGACGATGAAAATTAAATAGTCAAAGAATTATCTATTAAAAATTGTGATATAGCAATAGTACAACTACAAGTAAGTAAGTAAGTAGAAGCAGGAGAAGGAGAAAGATAGATCATCAAATGACGAAACAAAGAATGAACTTAAAATCCATCGACAAACAAACGCCTAACGATCCATTTTGCTGTATTGCACGCTGCTATGTACACTGCAACAAGTACGTTACAGCGTTTTGGCTCTCATCTAAAATCTAAATCCAAATATAATACAGCAAGAATGTGGAGAAAGCATGAGCTAGATCTAGAAGCAGGATGCTATACTCTCTTTTTTCATCTTAGCTTATTAGTATTGTTTGTTCTCCACATGTGTTTTAATAGATGCTTTATATATCTACGGTTAAAAACATAAATATAATAATTCTTAAGGGTTAACGGTTTACCTGATAAGAAAATTGAGAAATCTGCCCCCAAATTGATAAACCGTTAACTATAAAATTTTAATCTGGTCATCAACCGTTAATTCGATAACCCAATACCAATAAGTCAATAAGTCAATTTTGCGGTTAGTTTATCCGTTACGGTTCGATTTTAAACAACTCTGCTAAAATTTTGCACCGGCTATAATATGTACATGTAGTTAACTTGTGAATGGCATGTGAAGGCTGCAAATCTTGGGTGTGCTTTGAGTTTCACGTGAAATTACCCAATGCAAAGGCATTAGGGATACCACAAAAACACTGCAAACAAATTCCAAAAATTGTACATCTCATGTCTGTACATTTAGTAGTCTTAATCATATGACTATTTGTTTAAATAAACTACCTTTTGTATTTCTCTTAAGCGTCTCATGTAATTAACACTTCACTAATTAAAGGAACAAAGTTTAAACAAACTGAGATAACTGTTTCTTGCATTATTTTCTAAAAGATTAAATGTCTTAAAATAAATTCAATTTGTCAAGATAATTAATGCATGAAATCTGAGGGAGAGTAGTGAAAGATGAGAAAGTTACTTCTCCTCTCCCTCGTGATTATATCTGAATCTTTATAACATTTGCCCAATGTCTTTGGATCCCAAAGCAAAAATTCGAATCTATCCCTAGACAGAAACAATATGCGAAAAATGAAATAAGCTGCAAGATGCAGCCACAATTTAAAAGCCGGCTGATCATTAATTTTCCAAATTAATCAGCCCTGGAAAAAAGTAAATAAATAAAAACAATCAAAGGAGAACTTTGACTGGTTCCCAATTGTCAACAAACAAGGTCATACATTAATATTGTAGTCATAGTGACGGGTAAATTTCTCTGGCAATCATCAAATTTTACAGTTTGTCATACAACAACAACATACTCAATGAAATCTCACAATGTGGGGTCTGAGGAAGGTAGAGTGTACGCAAACCTTACCTCTACCTTAGTAGGTAGAGCGGTTGTTTCCGAAAAACCCTCGGCTCAAGACAAAGCATACGCACAAGCAAAGCAACGGAAACAGTCAGACCCAGACACACAATTTAAAGCAGTATGAAAATGATGTTAACAAAAGCGAATAAGTCATGGTAGCGCATTCTGAAAAAAGAAGCAGTAACTAACGCATGTAAATAAGATAAACAAAGTAAAAAAACTCTTAGCAGCAGAAATCAAACGACATGAGACTATAAAGCAATATTGCGCCTACTAGTATAATAGGCTAAGCAGGCCTACAATAATATAGCACTACAACTACCGGTTTGTAAGTGTAAGTAGAATTACGCTCAACAACCTACTACCCTTCTGCCCTAATCCATGTCCTCCACAACCCTCTATCTAAGGTCATGTCCTCAGTAAGTTGCACCTGCGCCATATCCCATCTAATCCCTCTCCCCAATACTTCTTCGGTCTACCTCTACCCCTCATGAACCCGTCCATAGCCAACCTCTCACACCCGCACTGGGGCATTTGTGTCTCTCCTCTGCACATGCCCGAACCATCTCAACCTCGCTTCCCGCATCTTATTCTCCAGCCACTCCCACTCTATCCCATATATCATTATTTCTAATCATATCACTCCTTGTATGCGCACCCATCCATCTCATCATCCTCATCTCCGCAACTTTCAGCTTTTGGATGTGTGAAGTCTTGACTGGCCAACACTCCGCCCCATACAACATAGTCGGTCTAACCAACACCCTATAAAACTTGTCTTTAAGTTTTGGTGGCACCTTTATATCACACAAGACTCCAGATGCGAGCCTCTATTTCATCCACCCTGCCCCAATACGATGTGTGATATCGTCATCAATCTCTCAATTCCCTTGGATAATAGACCCGAGGTACTTGAAGCTTCCTTTCTTTGAAATGACCTGAGTACCAAGTCTCACCTTCACGCCTGTCTCATGGTCGCTCCTAGTTTGTCATACAAAAATATTCTATTTTTTAATAATAATATCTACAAAATGTCCAGTGTAATCCACAAAGTAAAGTATAGGAATAATGTACGCAGACCTTACTTCAATCTTTGTGGGGTAGAGAGTTTGTTTCTAATAGACCTTCGGCTCAAAGGAAGTAATCCAAGCGGTAATGAAAAGGAAAATAACGACAGCAAAGGCAGGACACATTCACAAAGCAAATAAAGCAACAGTAGTAGTAAGAAATAAAGTATACGTACGATACTATGTGAATACTAAAGATATACAGCTAAGTATAGAGAAGACTAAAAAATACTACTAAGATTACGACACTACTCAGCTATCTAATACTCTTTTACCACAATCATATGAAAATCATCTAACTTTAAAGTATATCACATAAGTCAGTTTTTTCATCTTTTATGTCGAGTTATCTAAACAATAAATTTCACTAGAAAATATAGCATGTGACTTTTTGACACATTTTGTGATAAGCTTTAAATTTATAGAAAAAGTTATTCTCTCCGTCTCAATTTAAGTGTCTTAGTTTGACTTAATACGAAATTTAAAAATAAAGAGAGAACTTTTGAATCTTGTGATTTTAAATTAAAGATGTATGAGATCTTTTAAATCTTATAATTTTAAATTTGCTTTGAAATTAAAAAATTATTAAATATAAAAAAAATCACTCTTTAATGTTATCCGATCCGTGTACATATTCCATGGCCTACCAAGTACCAAATTCAGCGGAAGATGAGTAAAAGTTCATGATCCCATATCTAGAGAAAGCTGCCCATTTGGAAGTTGATGAATAGGAGCCGACGCTTTCCCTTTGGCATTGGCCCAATTCGGAGTTTGTAGAGATTATGATTGTTACTTTCTCAAAGGCCTAGATTATATGCCCATACGTGTCGATTTTTGGGCCAAAGTTCTCCCACCATTTCTATAATTATTTGAAACGTTTCGTCTTCCCATTGGCTGAATTTGTGTTTCTCACAGACAGTACATAGGTTTCTTATGTCCATAATTATTTACATTGTAATTTTTGATTAAATTGGATTCGCTCCACATAAGTTCATTTAAATGGAGAATCGCTTTCTTACATGATTTTTTTACTCCTTTTATTCCAAAATATTTATCGCATTATGTTTTTTAAGAGTCAAACTATATAAATTTTAACTAATAATTTAAGCTATATTTTTTTATCATATTAATATGAGAAGAATTACAACTTATAGTATTTTTCGTACAGTTTCTGAATATCTAATTTTAATTTTAAAATATTAAATTAATCTAATCTAATTTATCTTTGAAATTTAGTCAAATTGACTTTTAAAAGAAAAAAATATGACAAGTATTTTGAGACGGAGGAAGACTCAAACTTGAGACTTATAATTATGAATGGAGGAATCATATCCATCACATCACAACATTTATTGGTGTGCAAAAGATACCTTGTGTATGAATCAAATTAAATAGAGGCGGCCACCAAGAAAAGCCGTGGATCTAAGATAAAGTTAGTATTGAATTCATTATATCTGTAAAGTTATGAGTTGACATCTCTTATTTTTTATAAATTTAATTGATTTTACATATTAATTTATGTTGCGCGTAAAAAATTATGAATTCAGATGAACCCTATATGTGAAGACTAGGTCAGCCTCTTTTTTCTCATGCGCCTATCACACTGTTTCACATCAACTGCTTTTTATCATTTTTTTTTTATATTCAGCTTCCCGGCTTACGCCAGACTATTTCTGAAGATAGTAGTCCCGGTCCCTACCAGTAAATCGCGGGATGTGTCTGAATGACCAGGGTTTGAAAACAGAATAACTGATATTACCTACAAGGTCCTACCCCCAGAAGAGAGTAAATTGCTCCCACCAGGATTCGACCTCACGCTACATACTTTCAGCTGAATTTTATATTTTTCTCATTTGTTATTCAGCTATGTCCAGGGACCTTTTACCATTTTCTTTTTACTTATAGATGAAGACAATAATTTTGAGAGAGAGTGATCATTCGAGGGAAAATCATAGGACAAGGATACGCTAGATCTTCAGCACTCACGTCACTGTCGGAATGTATTTGACTATACTTGCCAGCATCAACTTGCTCTCACTAGTTGTTTACACACAGGGTCATTTGATGGGTAGGATGAAGAATAATAATCTCCCGATAAAATATGTTTATCTCGAGTTCAGTTGAATTTTGATTTTAGGATTAGTAATTTTAGAATAATTTATATCATAATATAGCATCCCGCTTTTTCTAACATTTCGGTCAGAGATAAAGTTAGAATTTTGAATTTATGAATTTAGAATTTTAGAAACGCATCTTATGGGGTTCTTGATAATTCAAATATATATAAGATCAATTTTTATACACAAATACCAAGTTTGAGCCAAAACTTGAGTTCTTCCGAACCTGTGGGCGAAGCCTAGCTCCGCCCCCGCATTTTGTAATCAAGATTTGTTTTTGGGTGCAAGTGTTATTTGATTGTGATATTATTCTTATATCATTCTTAATATGAGATAACCATCTCGGAATTACTAATTATATGATAAATCACTTAAATAGTAAAGATACCCTTATTGAGTTTTTCGTTGAAAGTGCTTACTTAATAAATGTAAAGATTAAAATTAAAAAGAAAATTTGTCCCAATTTATCTGGTGTAGAACCAAACACATGTTTATATTATACTTCATATATTCTTTTAGTCTAATGGACAAAATATAAAGTATATCCACTTAATAAACCTGCCATTATTTTCATTCATGAATTATAATCCGGATATTATACTAAATTACTTAGTATAATATGTTTACCAATCAAACCACCCTTAAATTATAAGTATATATATTACTACTAATATATTCTTACATTGTAACGAATTATTGATCTCTTTTTGTTATCTACAACTTACGCTTATTATAGACAATTCTATACTCTCCTTGTAAATAATCCATGTGTTAAAGATTAACATTCCGTGTGATGTCAAAGTACGTTGGCAAGGACACTAAAATTCCAGCAAGAATTTGAGAGCAATCATCTCTCGATATCACATGGAATGTAAATGTACAAGTAGTGTGAGCATGTACTATCTTTATTTTCGCCTTCAAATTAAAAGGCCTCCAATAAACTCGATAATTATTACTCCATATGTATCGTAGATTGATTCGTTGCAATAAAACGATTCAAATTCATCATATTAGCCCAGTTATAGTACACCTTTTCACTCAATTTTTCATTTGTTAATTAGGAATTTTGTGTTTCTGAATTGTATTACGAGTAGCAATTAGAAATTGCAGTAACCAAAAGAGTAATAATACTAGCAGTTTATCCCATATCTATTTCTAATATATATTTTAAGTTTATTGCTTCCCAGTTCCCACACATATAGATCAATACCCAGCAACTCTTTCTCCTTTGCCTGTGCAATTTTTATCTTGTGACCGAGTCCCCAAAAATTTGTCTATCTTAACTATTCATGAGCCGAGGATCTATCAGAAGCAGTCTCTATACCTCCCAAGGTAGGGTAAGGTCTGCGTACACTCTATCCTCATCAGACCCCACTTGTGAAATTATACTGGATATGTTGTCGTTGTCACTATTCATGTCTAATATTACAGTAGTAGTTATGAATCTTTACTGACTAAGTAAATACTAAATGAACACTCCCTAATACAAGGGAATTACGACTTCTGAAATTACAATTTTTTATTTAATTCATTGTCTCCGATTAATTTATTTTAACATTTTAACTGAATTTAAGAAACAAATAAAAAAATTAAAATTTATTATCTTAAACATGTCATAACATTTGTATGACAATAAAACTCTTGCAATTTGTGGTCTTAAACATATCATAACATTTGTGGCTATAAATTGTCATTAGAGGTAAACACAAAAGTTTAAGCTAAACTTTTTCCAAAATTAAAGAAGGATCAATGTCTTGGACTGAACTAGAAAATAAATATAAAAAACAGAGTATTTACAATATTAAAATTGGGGCAGCTTGCATCAAATGGGCAGAATTTTGTATAAAAGGTTCTCGTCTCTTCAGCTATACAACACAATGCTATGTACAGATTCCATAATTTGGTGAAGTAAAAGATTCTAAATAATCCTAAATATACAAACTGCAAAAACTGTATGTCATCAGCTCAGCAGAGAAGAATGCCCCAAATAATTCCAAATTTAATCTTGTAGCACAATCCTGAATTAATCTCCATAGCAACGCACCATTGGCACAAAATTTCCTTTCCAAGGTACGCGTCTATAGTCCAAGTAACATTTGAAATGTTGGAGACAATATGATGACATGGTTTATAGGATCTCTTTACCTACCATGCTGCGGGAGATCAAGAAGTTTGTTTGGAAAAATTTGCACGAGCTAACTCCCGTTTGAGGAAGGTGGCGTACAGAAGCTCGTTCCATGTATCAGGGACACCGGGGAGACACCAATGGCTGCAGTCTTGGCGGTGGAGAGGAGCTGGTCCCACCTTAGGACCAAAGTAATACAAAGAAGAGTGACCGTCTCTTCTCTGAAAAGTCATCCCCGTTACATTCAGTAAATCCAAATTCCACGCTTTTGATTTGTTTTGTTGCTCCGACAGCACATTGATCACAGTGTTATATTCAAATGACGTCTTCAGCGACTCTTGAGACGATCCTATGTTAGGTAGTTTCTCCAGATGACAGTTACCGCCAGTCTTCCAGTCCCCACCTCTATTCAACAAAGCTATTCATTAATTGGTTGTAACAACTAATTGTATAATGAAGTAATGAACTAACTAAATAATATATTGCAGCTATTACAGAGTAAAGTTTAGAGATTATATAAATAAACAACTTATAAATAACACTAAACTACTAAATCAATTTCCCCAATGAAAGCCAGCTCATGAGTTGAAAGATGCAAGCAATGGACTTGCCATCTGATTATTGAAAATAGCAAAGTAACATGCAATATGTCCATGTTGGAAATAGGAATTCGAACAAAATCAATGCCACTGAAATTTTAGAGACAAGTTGGGGAAGAGGAGGTCATGAATTATGACGAATTAGGGTGGAGGTCTTTTGACCTATTATTTTCATAAACTGTCTGTAAAAGCAAAGGAAACATATAAGTTGGGCGTAGAGACACACAGACTTGCACACAGTTAAATGGACATAGGAACTGTGTTATGTGACACGTACACACACTCAATATATTTCATTTCTATACGGGATAGACAAGGTAAAACCGCTACCACTAACAACTCAGACCTCATTTAATACGACCAATAGATACCAAGAATCATAACCTTAAACATTCTCAGCTTCTTTTTCTTTGTGATAACCGAGAATTCCCGAGGGCCAGCTAGGCTCTAAACTCGGTAGATAATGGGCTTGCCCTCTTACCATTCTCCACTTAAATACTACAGGTTTTTGTCTGTGGCAGAGTTTGAACCCGGGATGAGCGCCCATTTCACACATCACGTGTTGCACTCTTACCACTTGAAGACAGCTTTAGGGGTTAACATTCTCAGCTTCTTTTTTAACTTAGATTACCAGTTTGGAACTACATTCTTCCTCACACACAAGTAATACGATGTAGTCAGCAAAAGATCTCAAAAGAATTTATTCAGGTGTACTGAGCTAGTATGTTTCCTTATGGAAAGTCGCCTTCATTTAGCAGATCAAGACCAAGACACACCTGAAGTGAACAGGAGCATAAGTTCGAAATACGACATGTGTCTTGGTCATGTTCACTTCATGACCTATCCAATCAACCAATCTCAAAATTGACTTCCGGTATGCAGTCTCAATGCTCATGGTCATATCGACATCTCCACCTTGTTGAAAGTAACATCCCCTATAAAAAAAATCGAGAAGTCAAAAGCATATTAGTCTTATAGGTAATCAAGATTATGATTCATAAAAAAAGCAACAAACTTTGACATGCAAACTTAGCTTAATGTCAATACACCACTTAGTGGTGGGAAGCAACACATCTAAACAGCTTGAGGAATAAAATTTACTTGATGACAATATAGAACTAAATCCAAGTCAACAGCTTCACATAAACCTCTTAAGCTACTTATCTAGAACAATTATGGTTGTTTTTCTCCTAAAAAAGTTTCTAGGTATCTTATAAAAAAAAATCCTAAAAAGGCAGCCCGATGCACTAAGCTCCTGCTATGCAGGAGGTCCGGGGAAGGGCGGACCACAAGGGTCTATTGTACGCAGTCTTAACTTGCATACATATACATAATAGTTGTAGGCTTGTAGCATTGTTTAGCTCATACAATCCAACGAAAACTCCTAATCACTCATACCTCACTAAACCCTTTCAATTTAATAAAGAAGCCCAACCTCAAGGCTAAGACGAAAAAGGCCAAATGAAAGAGCAAAACAAATTTTAGAAGCTTCAATCGGTGGATATTTTAATTTACCACCTTCAATTATACATAACATGATAACCTTTTTACTTTCCTATAGCTACATGACAGAGGAGTTGATTCTAAATCTTTTTTCCTGCAAAGTAACTGAGTCTATTACTGAACTATTTCCAGTCTCTGCCCTGTCAAACCTATTTTGCTTACGTATCCACTACTCAAAGTACCTAGTTATTTGGTCTCGTGGGCATACTATTCTTTTCCGTGGAAAATCCTACCCAAAAAGTAGCTCAACCACTTAGAAGGTTCTGGCAATAACTGTTAAATGCTGGTTTTCTCTATGTACTACATATTTCGTGGTTGTTGACTACTTTCTTTATGTTACAAATCTTTTGCAGATTTTTATAGAACAGTTTTTCGTATAGATGTCTAATTATTCAGGGACCATACTTTTAGATTCTTAGATGAAAAAATCTAGAAGGGATTATACACAAGTACACAACTATAGCAAGTTAGCAACAATATGTACCTTCTTATACAACTTTTCGCTGTGTTGGGAATTAAGAAAAGATATACTAACAATAGCAGGTCTATAATCTTATTTCTAGCCACTCTTGTGGACTTGAGTTCTTATTGTTGGTTTTTAACAAAAGAAATATAGAGAAATACAGAGGAAGACTAAGAGAAGTATACTGGTTATGCAGTCAAAGGGAACTATTTTATTTAGTTTTGTTGAACTCTGCATTTATAGTACTTACAGCAACAACAAAAAAACAGTAAAAAGATGATTATTATCCTAGCCTAGAATATTTCCACAGAATATCATATCTTCAACTAACTAATTACTATAAAATAGGAATAGCTATCTAACAAACTATTAACTAGAATTTATTCAAAAACTAAAGCAGTAAAATAAAGTTACTGCAGTCCAAAAGCATAATTCTAACAGTTCTTGACACAAAGATAAAATCCCAAGTGTTCCATCAGATTCAATGTATCAGTTAACAAGCAAGAAAACTATGGGCTAAAATTGATAAAGAAAGAGAAGAGCTTACTCTCTAATAGTTTTTTCATAAATCCACCAGTGACCACTGTTGAATACCAAAACATCTGCTCCTTTCCATTGAGCAGAGCTCCAATCCATTTGATCCAGTCTCAATGTCAATTTAACATTTTTCGGAGCACCTGAAGGTGGACGTCCTTGAAACACTAGAAATGGAGCTCTATAGTACTCGACAGTGCAATTGTAATCCTCGAACTTAAAAATCAAGAAACCCATGTGCTTCGTGATAGGACTTCCATTAACTTCATATATCTTGCTTTTATCAGGAGCTGCAGAAGACAACATGCAAAGAAGAGACTCCCACTGGTTTCTTCCAATTGAATCCCCAACAAATACAACCCGTCTGTTTCGCAGCTTTTCTAACATATTCTTTGCATCGAATCTGTTTAAAAGAGTAACTAAAATTTACATGCAATAATCATGGAAAATATTATGAAAAGCTCTCCCCTACTAAGCACAAAGTCCTCAAAAAATAATAATGAAGAACTTAAGCGTAAAGCTAACACCTTTAGATGATGCTCAAAGAGAGTCAACATAATATTGTCTCTGTCCCCATTTATGTGGCACAGTTCGGATTTCGTGAGTCAAATTTCTTAATTTAGACCGTGAATTCGAACATAGAGTCTTTAAGCTTTTAAAAGTATAATTTACATATTTGGAAACTACGTAAGAAGTACTATAAGTCACAATAATTAACAGTTCAAAATATTTAAATGGCATATGAAAAATTTGCAGTCAAAGCAAAAATCGTTTGACTCTCGAAAACCAAAAGCAACAATAACAACAACAACCTAGTGTGATCACACAAGTGGGGTCTCGAAAACCAATAGGTGCCACATAAATTGGGATAGATGGAGTAAGAGTTTAAGTGCTATCGAAAACAGCCTCCCTACCCAACAAAGGTAGGGGTAAGGTCTGCGTACACCCCACCCTCCCGAGACCCCACTTGTGGGATAAAACTGGGTATGTTGTTGTTGTTGTTAGAGTTTAAGTTCTATACACAAACAGTTCTATATGTTTTTCATAGGTAATTCTTTATATCAAGACTGAAATGGTAACTTGAAAAATAGAATGAGAACCTGATGTAACCACTTAAATTGTGCTGATTGTGTGACAATATTTTGCACTGTCAGTGCGTATAATTAAATTCACCTAGTAACTCAATGATTAAAACCTAAATCAGTTAAAAACCAGTAACAGATGCTATGCAAGAAAAACACATTAGGGGTTTTCTAAAAACACATCATATCAAAGCCTAAACACTTTAAGCAATTCTTTCACTGTCTTCTCTTTCAATTTCTTTAGTTAAAGTATTAGCAGAACTCAAAAAAAAAAGGCAGCCGGGTGCATAAAGCGTCCCGCGTTAGCAGGGTCCGGGAAGGGCCGCACCCTAAGGGTGTGATATAGACCGTCTAACCAAATGCAAGCATTAGTGACTGATTCCGAGACCTCCTAGACACAAACCAGATATGTACACATATCTAAAAGCATGCTACGGACTCACTAGTGGTCTCAGAATTTACATGGGAGGTCTATTTCTTCGGGTCAACCCCCAACGGCCCACGGCTTGAACCCGTGACCGATCACACAGAGACAACACTCCTTCACTAGCAGAACTCAAACACAGTATAAACTACTCAGTATCAGAACATAAGTAAAATTAACCTGGGCAAGTTGCAATCTTTAGGTTGCCAACGCCATTTAGTATAGAAATTGTCAGGCCTACCATTCTCAGAACAACGAAATCCTTCATCCAAGAACTTACAGTCCTTTGATTTATAAAGTGGATAACTTTCATCCCACATCCAATTTCCATCAAAAATATCACAATTTTCTGCACCCTTTTCCAAAAAATCAATCCTTTCACTCAACAAGGATCCATTTAGCCCAATCCACGTGGCAAACAAAGATGGTTGATGCAACCTAGGCACTTTGTTTAGTACTGTTCTGTAATCCAACAAAAAGAGACACAAGAATAAAGAAAAAGTGAAAAAGAAGCATCCAAGAACACCTGGTGAAGGCTCAAAAGGCTTAAACCCTTTGAATTTCTTGAAAATCTTTATGTGGGTCATTGTGTTTAAGATTCTTGGAGATGGGTTTTCACTCATTTCTGCTTTAGACTAAATAAAAATCAAGTCTTGGGGTGAACAAGATTAGCAAAATAGAGTAAACAAGTCTTGAAAAAACATAAAAGTTGAATTTTTTTTGGAGGGCTATGGGGATGTGTTTACACAGAAAACTTTTGAGTTGAGTACAGCTAGGTGGGGTTTTTAGTGAGTAAAAGAGTACAGAGTTGGAAGATGTTGATGATGATATGTGGGGTCTTAACTCTTATGGACAAATTAAAGACAAACATTCAAAAGAATAGGCTAAAATGGGCAATGGGGTCCTAGATAAAAGGCTATTTAGACACTTTTAGTATTCGTTTGGTCAGTGAAAATAAAATATTTTTTATTTTATTTGAAATTTTAAAGTTGAAATGGATTGTTTGAATATATTAAAAGTGAATAAAAATAATATTTTAAGTGTTTTTTAAATTCATGACTAAACGTTAATTTTGAAATAAAGTGAATAACTTTTTCGGGAAAAAGTGAAAAATTGTGAATTAGCCAAACAGATTCTTATTATTGCTCCAGTAACACTAATAATAACTAATAAGTGAGTTACTGAGCTTCTTGTGGGTGAAAGAAAAAAGTGAGGTTTAAAGTTTGGACGTAGGAAAGAGTCCATATAATGCTATGCCTCGATAGCAACAAAGCCAACTAGCAGAGCTGATTCGGCGGATCGGTGGGATGCCGTAGCTTTAAGAGATTGTGTGAACGTTTTCAAGAAACCGACAACAGAGGGAAATAAAATAAGTACTTTCGAAAGGTGTTAAACATTTAACTTTATTTTTTTAGTACGTTTGTGGCGGAGATGTCGGAAAAGGGGTGAAAAGTAAGTGTACAAAGCCGGTGGAACCACGGGGAAGTTTAATGGAGAATATCTGGGAACGTGGGATGTATTCTTAGAGCACTTCATTGCCTCTCTAAATTCACAAATTTGTCTCGTTTATATGCAAAACTCGTACATCAAGTGTAGTTAGAAGTGAATCTAAACTTTTTAGTATAGTAGATGCAAAATATTAGTACTCTATCTTTTATCTATATTGTAGTGTGTCTAATATTTTATACTCTCTTAAGCAATTTAGTAATCTTAATCATTAGAGTTTTTGTCCAATTTATCATTTGTCTCTCTTAAATGTCACATTAATTAATACTCCATTACTAAGAGTAAAAAAAGCCCTCGGTGCACTAAGCTCTCGCTATGCGCGAGTTCGACGTTCGAGGAAGGGCCGGACCATAAGATCTATTGTATGCAGTCTTACCTCACATTTCTGCAAGAGGCTGTTTTCACGGCTTGAACTCATGACTTTTTGGTCACGTGGCAATAACTTTACAATTACTGAGAGTAATAGAATATAATTATTAAAAAGTGGAGTAACAAACACTATTGTTTTTAAAATTAATTATTTTAAAATAATTTCACTTTACTAAAAACGACTAATATTTAGAAGGGGGGAGAAGTACTCCCGCCATTCCTTTTACTTGAAAACATACTAATTAAGTATTTGTTGCGTTAAATTATTTTTATTAATCATATTTTAGAAAACGGCAGCATTTGAACACTTGTATGCAGAACTAGAGAATAAAGGTGCAGATAAAAATTTATAAATGCTATCCAAGGTAAGAGGGAGGAGGGCATGTGACCTGAATCAAGTGAAGTGCATTAAAGACGAGGACGACAAAGTACCAGTGGAGGGCGCCCTAAGTAGACGGAGATGACAGTCATACTTTCATAAATTCTTAAACGAAAAAGGGGATAACGACATTGTGTTAGGGGAATTGGAGCACTCTGAGACAAATCGTGATTTTAGGTATTGTATGAGTATAAATGTTTAGGAGGTTAAGGGTGTTATTCGCATGATGCGCAAGGGGAGAGCGATCGGGCCTGATGAAATCCCAACGAAATTTTGGAAGAGCATAGGCAGGGCAGGATTGAAGTGGCTGACCGGGTTGTTTAATGTCATTTTTGACAACTCTTTCGGAGCATTTTGAGCTCCATATTGCCCTGAAAGCTTTTTTTTTTCCCGATTCATGGTGTTCATAAAGTTATGATTTTTATTCAAAATTTCAAAGTTTGGTCTGTATTTTTGATCGTTTCGATCTTTCTTTTTTTGTTTTTGCTTTTTGCAAATGGATTATGGTATATACTATATTTTTGATCGATTATTCTTGTTAATATATCGTGGTTGATCAACGTCGATCTATTGTTTGTATATAGATCATAAAGAATGCATACGTTTAGAGGAAGAGGAGGAAAAATAGTTCCCGTTCTGTTGATATGGTTCAAATCTGTTCTAATGCGACTGTTAACGATAAAAAAAAAGTGGTGAAAAAGTTGTTAGACGAGAAGGAAAAAGAAAAAAGAATTGTAGAAATGATAGTGAGGCCTACTCAGATCCCATGGATGAGCATTATGTTGATGAAAATCAAGATGATCGAGGTGATAGTTATGTTTCTGAGGATGGTTCAAAGCAGTCTGGTTCTGATGAAGATATTGATCTCATGTTCTGACGAGAATGATTCAAGCTTGACCACAACGCAATCACTACCACTGTCGTCAACGCAAATGATATAGATTGTCTCTTCATGAGGCTCGAAGATGACATACAACAGTTGAAAATGCACATTCTCTGCGTGCAATTTTTGTAAGGTTCAGGAAAAAGACGAATGATTTGACCATCGTATACCTAACCCGTAATAGACTATTAATTTTATGTAATTTTTTTGTTAAACTTTTATTTATGAAAAGAGAATGGGGGAGTTTGATCAAGAAAGATAATGTAGAAGTCTGATCAAGAAAAGAGACAATGGAGGAAATAAATCAGAAAATAAGCCAAACTGAAAATAAACCACCTTACTCTATAATAACTCACTGCTTGAGACAATTTTAGACCATTTTGGTTTATGATAAACTAGAAAAATAAAGGCGACTGTTGCAATGTGAAGCATGCTGAATTTGCACTAGTCCAACATGAATTTTTTTTAAAAAAGTAATTCAAACCCCAAGCCCTAACCCCAACCCAAACCCCAAATTGCATAAATCTAAGGGACTTTAGATAGATATACCATAAACTGACTATCATCAATAGCTAACAGTTATCATTTAGGCTTGACTTTACGCATGATCAATAATTATTCACATGTTATGTATAGACTAAGGACAATATTTATCTAAAAAGCTATAAATAAATAAAATAAAATAAGTAAAAGGACATGCCACTATTTAATTATTATAATAACGTTTTAATACATCATATAAGAGTCCCCATCCATTGAACACGTGATCAAAAGAGTTTTAGGACAAGTAATGATATTTAAAAGATTAATATTTGTCTAAAAACTATAAATAAATAAAAAGACTTGATACTATTTAAACGTTATAATAACACTTTAATACATCATATGAGAGTCCTCATCCATTGAACACATGATTTAGGACAAGTAATGATACTTAAAAAGCCAATATTTGTTTAAAAAAGCTATACATAGATAACAATAATTGATACTATTTAAATATTATAATAACACTTTAATACATCGTATGAGAGTCTCCATCAATTGAACACATAATCAAAAGAGTTTTAGGACAAGTAATAGTAATCATAACACTAGTATCCAATTAGTTTATTTATTTTATTTATTTATAGCTTTTTAGATAAATATTGACCTTTTAAGTATCATTACTTGTTCTAAAACTCTTTTGATCATGTATTTAATTGATGGACTCTTATTAAAGTGTTATTATAATATTTAAATAGTATCAAGTCTTTTTATTTATTTTATTCATTTATGGCCTTTTAAGACAAATATTGGCCTTTTAAGTACCATTACTTGTCCTTAAACTCTTTTGATCACGTGTTCAATGGATTGAGACTCCCATATGATGATTAAAGTGTTATTATAATGTTTAAATAATATCAAGTCTATTTATTTATTTTATTTCATTTATTTATGACTTTTTTAGATAAATATTGGTCTTTTAAGTATAATTACTTGTCCTAAACTCTTTTGGTCATGTTTTCAATTGATGGAGACTCTAATATAATGTATCAAAGTGTTATTATAATATTTAAATAGTGGAATGTTCTATTATTTATTTTATTTTATTTATTTATGACTTTTTAAACAAATATTGTCCTTGGTCTATATATAACATGTTGATAATTATTGACCATGCGTGAAATCGAGCATAAATGATAATTGTTAGCTATTGACGACGGTCGGTTTATGGTATACCTATCTACGATTCTTTAGATTTGTGCAATTTGGGGTTTGGGGTTTCATTTTTTTAAAAAATTTATTGTTTGTTCATTATACTCTTTGTCATCACTATCAATATTTGCTCATAGAAATCTAATGCCAACATTTTGAGGTCTCCTCCTATTCATCATGTAATCACCATCTACTATAATATATTTTGCAATCGACACCATAATAAATCTATAATAGACTATGACTGCAATCGATGCCAATAACAAGTTATTCAAGATTGATTTTCGATGAAAAGTCAAAATTTTGCTGGAAATGAAATTTGAAAAGTGGAGAAATCGGAAGCTTTTAGAGGTAAATTTTTTTTTTTGAGGTAATTAAAATGAAGGAAATTATTATGCTTTTTAATAATTATTTCGGGTAATTAAATGATTGGGATTTGGAACTAAAACGTAGTTTTTAGAACATTGGAGCTAGATTTGAACACAATAAAATTTGACGTTGCTGACATCATAAATGAAGGTCA
Organism: Anisodus acutangulus; assembly: GCA_029783415.1. Lineage (NCBI taxonomy): Eukaryota > Viridiplantae > Streptophyta > Magnoliopsida > Solanales > Solanaceae > Anisodus > Anisodus acutangulus. The sequence continues at coordinate 574,261 of CM056494.1, read as the reverse complement.
TCCCTTAATTTCCAAAAATTTGTGGCCTTTCTCCTAAATAAGTTTCTGGAGAGGCTTTCTAGCAAAAGTAGGGGTGAGCACGGGTACAGGGTACCCAGATATCCGACCGGAACCGACACTAACGGGTAGGTTCTGGGTAGATATATTATAATAACGGGTAGGGTCCGGGTAGTAAAATTAGGAACCGATCAATGTCGGGTCCGATTCCGGTTCCGGCAAATAGAGACAGGGTACCCGAAACCTATAAAATATTAAATATTTTTACTTTTTTTAGAAACATTTGGACCACTTTTAACTTTCTCCAAAATTGTTTGTTGCACGCATGCACATTGATTTTTTCCACCCAAGACGTAAATATTTTAGCTTTTTCACCCCTTTATTCTAGAAGCTCTTTGTGCCCTAAGAGAAAACACCCAAAACTCTCTCAATAACAATGGCGTTTTAGCTACACCACCGAGCTTTATCGTTGTCGTTGTTGAAGCTTTCTCTCAGGTACTTTCATCGTTGTCGTCATTGAAGCTTCACCTTTGCCTCTTTCTCTCTCTTGGTTGTGTTCACGTCATTCCTAAAATGCATATGGGTTCATATCTAACTCTTCAATTTCTTTTTAATATCATATGCTTCTGTTCTATTACAGGCTATACTCATCTTCAATTTGTATTACTTTTTTATTTGAAATGTAAATCTATTTTTAAAATTTGTGTATATTTTTATAGTTGTGAAAGATGAAATTTAGGGATTTACTAGTATAATAAAGTTTTTCTTTTGTATCGAAGAGCTTATGAACACGAAAATAAGTTTAATTAAGATATTTTCAAATTTATTTTGAAATCAACACGTTCAATTAATTGAGTGTCAAATTTGGCTTGCAATTTTAGGTTTTGGTTACAGAATTAGCTTTTCTACAATGAATAAGTTTTCTAAAACTTCTTATAAGAGTACTAAAAACTCCGATTGCAGGCTAAAAAACTACTTGATGAAATTATTTTAGAACTCTTTTTTATTCTCATAGGCTTAAAAATTGTTGCTTAATTTGTGTTTTTTATTTCTGAGTGCAGGAACCTACCGGACCTCAAGGGTCCGGTAGGTTCCGGGTAATGATTGCTACGGATAGGTTCCGAGTAGTAAATTTAGGAATCGATCTTTTACCGGATAGGGTCCGAATAGTTCAAAAATATTAGGGGACCCGAACCCGCTCACCCCTAAGCAAAAGCCCCCGAGAGTGCATTAAGAAATGGTTAATAATTTACAAGAAAAATCAGAGCTTTCTAAGAGTAGAATTATTTAATAGTATTGAGATAAGAAAAGTACCGAAATAAGTATTGATTAATACACCTAATAAGGTGAAGACGTGTGTAGGCCAACTTAAATTCACCCACGATGCCACCACAGTTAAATAGAGTGGGGACTTTATGAGTTTGTTTGTTAACCCAAGAAACCAAATACCGCCAACCCTAGGCATTAAAGTTTTCTAGTCTTTATTGTTTTGTGTTTGTAAAAAAGAGAGCTAGATGCTGCTCCTATTACCCTATTTTGTAGACAAGTTGGGATCGTTCAACTATTTTGATATTATCAAGAGTCTCACGTCGAAATGAAATAAACACATTGACTCTTTATATGAATTTTAATAATCTCCACCCTATAAACTAATTTTTAAGGTTGAATTAGGCTCAAAATTCATTCCTTATATAGCATCAGAGCCATATCCATTTTAATTTTTTGTTCACCGATGTTGAGCCCCCAAATTATATTGTTCACACTCCAATTAACGAGGTCTGAACACGCAGGGAGTGTTAAGAGTCTCACATTAAAAATGAAATGAAAACATGAACTCCTTATATGGATTTGGACAATCATCACTCTACAAGCTAGATTATGATAGAATTTGAACTTGCAATCTTCATGTTGTAAGCATGATAAGTTGGTCAACTCCTCTACCCGCATTCTCTTTCTTTGTTATGAACTGAATATCAATTCGACCCATCTGAGCTGAAAAAATTTCAACCAACTACTTTAATCACTTTGAAACAAGTTCTTTCTGTATGTAATTTAATTCATCCTGAAATTCTAATGATGGTGAAATCGAACCTTGAAGGGTCGTGTTGCTTCATCTCTATGGATAACGAACTATTTTGATTTAAAATTATTGCTAGGCGTTTAGAGATATATATTACTTGCAAATAGTGAAATATTATTTACAAATACTCTTAGTATCATATTTTTTAGAAGTAAAAATTCTCTTATCATTAACACTACTAATTTGTGGTTGAGGGTTGGAGAAGTCACAACAAAGGCTAATGTTAAGCAAGAGCCACAAGTTTAGTCTTGTGATGTGAAGGATATCCATGTATAGCCCATAAATCTGGTGAGAGTATGAGAAATACGTGGAAGGGCGGAGTTTGAAACTCTGAGTAGGGAATAGAACCGAGCTAGCCTAGCAACATTTTCCAGTTATCCCATAGGAAGGTCAGTGGCAAATTCAGGATTTCAAGATGATGAATGCAATATTACTTATAAGATAAAATAAGAAAAAAATTATAGTGCAGCAAGTTGGATTCGATCCCTCTATATTAAACACAACAATTTAACCAGGACACCACTCAGTCTTTTTTTTACAATGTATTTCTTTAGATAATATTAAACATATTTAAAGAATTATACACATAATATATTGAGTTTAATCGGTTCATCGTGACCCAATTTCACTTAAATTCACCACTGAGGAAGGGCGGAACATGGAGAGGGCCAGTAATCATATTTGGGATAGCCTAGCAACATTTTTCAGCAGCAAGCTACTGTCGCAGTCCTATATCAACAATGACGAGGTTTTTTAACTAAGAAAGCTTCACGCCCAACTACTTGTATCTCCATCGGAAAGGAACAATTGCAAATTAAAGAGTCTAATGATATGCTCTCCAATCAAATCCAATCTACACTAGTAAGGTATAGATGAAATTCCCACTTGAATCGAATTAAACTTCTAGCAATACTTTTCCCCCTCAAGGATAATAGTTTAACAATTAGAAACGGAATAAAAACAGAAATGAACAAGTCACCATATTCCTAATTTGTTTTCATTACCAAGTTAAATTAAAGCATACATATTGAGGTTTACTGTCAATTTAGGGGCTTTTTTCATTCTCGGGAGGATCAACAACGACCTGAGATTTTGTTTGTTCGGCGGCGTCATCATCATCGGGGTCAGACTTGTCGATGGCGGCTCGGGCTTTATCAAGCCATGGTTTGAACGCAAGCTCTATCGCCAGCCACCCAAATGCTAGGGCTCCGAATACCACTGCTGTCGATTTCAACGACTTACTCTTCCCCATTGAGAACGCCCAAGAGTTTCCGATATACGTGCCGACGAGGGTTTTAGGTCGCAGCTTTCGAGACGATTTACTACCGTCAGTCTTATTTATACTGCAATGAGAAGAGGAATTATATGGGTTAACAAACCCCCCCCCCCCCATTGGGCCCGATTACTTTGGGCCTCCAATTCCAAATTTGGTTCAAATGTAGACTGGTAAATATGACCGACTCATAAGTCATAACAGTAGTATACGACTCAATTCTTGGTTTTATTCTTCTTTATCTTTTATCATTTCAATTGAATTACTTCACCTAAAGAGAAAAATACTCACTATTAGCAATTGTTTTTAGTTTGGTTAATGTGATCTTGGGTAATTTGGCCGTAGATGATTTATTATGTGTCTTACATAACTGAAAGATACGTGAGATTTCTTTTTGTCTTACAAAAAAATAAATCTAAAGTTGGTGGAGCCGAAAATGTATAATTTGGATTCACCTTTTTCTAAGACAAAAGAAAGCTTCACATCATTAATGTCAACGATGTGAGGCAATTAATAAAAAAATTAGCAGTTGATACACCCTTTTAATTTTTTACAGATAAACAAGTTAAGATAAGATTTTCGAGTTTCACACATACACATGCACGCAACCTTTTGACACTAATTACGAAGTAAATGTGCGCATTACGGGGGTCATTAGTACAAATAACCTTATTTTGGGCTGGTCTTTAATTTTTGTTCCTCATTTCTCATTGTTTTAGTTTTTTAGTGGACGAAATTACCCCTCCCATCCCACATGGATTAGATTTCTTCTCCAACTCATCTTCTTCCCCAACTACAATAGAATTTTTTTTAAAACAAAATGTAAGTCAATCAGATGGCAAAACCTAATTATGTTTTTTTTAGCAAAACATGAATTTTTGGATTCTGACAAAACTTTAGATGCAAATTAAGTTCAAACTAAGGAAGTAAGATACAATCGGGAACCAATTTAAGATGATGAAAAATATAAGTCAAAATGTTGATAATTTAATTGATTACCTTGGAGTTTTTCCAGGCTTATTTGGTGAAAACTTTTATTAATTCAAAGATAGAATAGCAGTGATGATAAGAGATCCCAGAATTTTCAGTCGTTGAAGTTTGGGGAAAAAATGGAGAGAAATATATAAGGGTGTGTTTGACACGACATATTTTTTATTTTTTGTATAATGTCACTAACAAAATAAGGAACATATATTTTTTGTTTGGAAAGTTACACAGAAAGATAACTTTCTAATTATTTGATACAAAACTAGCACTAACTCCCTCCGCTTTCTTTTACTACTTGCCTGGCATACTAAAATTTTCTCTTGTTATTCATTTTAACAAATTAAGAAAAGATTAATAACTTTACTTTACCGTTAATATTAATAATTATATAAAGTTAGGCTGTCAGATCTAACTCACTAACTTTGAAATCTAAAGATAGACCTTAAGATCTAACTTGACTAACTTTGAAATATAACGTTATGTCTTAAGGCCTAACTTGACTAACTTTGGAATCTAACGTTAGGCCTTAAGACCTAACTTGACTAACTTTGAAATTTAAAGATGAATCTTAATGTCTAACTTGACTAACTTTGGAATCTAAAATTATGCCTTAAGACCTAACTTGACTAACTTTGGAATCTAAAATTATGCCTTAAGGCATAACTTGACTAACTTTGAAATATAAAATTATACTTTAAGGCCTAACTTGACTAACTTTGGAATATAAAGTTATGCCCTAAGCCCTAACTTGACTAACTTTGAAATATAAGATAGGCTTTAAGACCTAACTTGACTAACTTTGAAATCTAAATTTATGCCTTAATGCCTAACTTGACTAAACTTTAGAATCTAAAGTTAGGTCTAAAGGCCTAACTTAACTAATTTTGAAATATAAAGATAGGCCTTAAGACCTAGCTTGACTAACTTTGAAATCTATAGTTATGCTTTAAGGCCTAACTTGACTAACTTTATTTTGGAATCTAAAGTTAGGCCTTAAGACCTAACTTGACTAACTTTGGAATCTAAAGATGAGTCTTAATGCCTAACTTGACTAACTTTGGAATCTAAAATTACGCCTTAAGGCTTAACTTGACTAACTTTGAAATCTAAAATTATGCTTTAAGGCCTAACTTGACTAACTTTAGAATCTAAAATTATGCCTTAAGGCCTAACTTGACTAACATTGGAATATAAAGTTATGCCTTAAGGCATAACTTGACTGATTTTAAAATATAAAGATAGACCTTAAGATCTAACTTGACTGATTTTAGAATATAAAGATAGGCCTTAAGGCTTTGACTAACTTTGGAATATAAAGTTATGCCTTAAGGCCTAACTTTACTAACTTTGGAATATGAAGTTAGGCCTTAAGACATAACTTGACTAACTTTAAAATCTAAAGTTATGCCTTAAGGCCTAACTTGACTAACTTTAAAATCTAAAATTTTGCCTTAAGACCTAACTTGACTAACTTTGGAATATAAAGATAGGACTTTAAAGCCTAACTTGACTAACTTTGAAATATAAAATTATATTTTAAGACCTAATTTAACTAATTTTGAAATATAAAGATAGGCATTAAGACCTAACTTAACTAATTTCTTGTTTATGCAATTATTTTAAGATGAATGGATCGTGTACAAATTAAGTCGTGCCAACTGCCAATATCATGATGTTTGCTTAAATTAATGTAAGTATGCCACTAATTTGAGCCATGGGTGACAGGAGTGTTATAAGGATAAACTTGAGTTTTCTTTGCTCAATTGTTAAGTTGATGTTGTATCTTGTGAGACTGTTGCCCGACAACGTAAAAGGAGATATACGGGGTGATCTTGTCTTAAAGACATAGTGTCATCACTCGACTCAACAAATCACACAAGGAGTTTGTTTCATTATTGATTTCCAGTTTTGTTGTAATCTTTAATTTATCATTTCTATCAATTATAATATTTACTTACTTTTCGTTCCCTGCAATTGTTGTATCCCACAAAAACTTGGCATTACAGAGGTTTATAAATGTTAATGCAGTAAAGAAGCTTAAAAGCATGTTTGGCCTAGCTATAAAAAATTGCTTATTTTGAGAAATATTTTTTTAAAAAGTTCTTTTCAAGAAAGTACTTTTAGTAGAAATTATTTTGTGTTTGACTAATTCATTTAAAAAGTGTTTTTGAATAAGCAAATTGTGTTGGACTAATCTTCTTTAAAAAGTGCTTTTGAGCGTCAAATTACGGAAAAGTACAAGTATCAATGAACGTTTACTATCAAGATTATTTTACGGAGAAAAATTCTTTTAAATATTTATTATGAAACACTTTAATTAATTTTTTACTTTTATTTAACTAAAATTTAAAAGTACATATTAAAATTTTCAATTAATATAATACGTAGATAAATCAAAAAGATATTAAATAAATTTAATATCATCACAATGATTTGAATATACTAAAACATCAACTCAAATAAAATTTAAAATTATTACACAAATTAAAATTTAACACAAAAATAAGTAGAATCCTTCATGCATTCACGTAGATTCTCAATGATTTCATCCCTAATTTTATCACATGTCTCTGTTTTATTTCAGGTGACTTTAAAGTAATTAAGTATTAAATTAGATGATTAAAGTAATTATTATAATTTAATACTGTAATATTTATGCTACGACTATAATAGTAAGGAAATAATATGTATCTTTAGATAAATCACGTGAGAAGGAATTAATGTAAAATAAAAACAAAGAATTATTAATTATTAATTATTAATTAATGAATTATAGAGGGATATACTTGGTAAATATATATTTATGATAGGAATATTTTTGTCAAGCATTGAATAGACTGGGTATTCACCTTATTAAGATCTCAAATCAATGATGGATCTGTTTGGCACCTCCTAAATGGGCGTTCAAATTGGACCGAACCTTTTGTCAGGCTATGGTTCCCTCAAAGTTATGGAGTAAGACATCAATTTCAAAAATAATTTTCTTTTTCTGCTTCTCCCCGATCCCAGAAAAACTGCTTCTGCTTCTCCACAATCGCAGAAAAAATGCTTCTGCATCTATTTAAAAGCAGTTTTACTAATTGACCAAACACCTCAAAAATTCAAAAAATAAATAAAAAAATCTCCAAAAAAAAACACTTTTAACCTAAAACCGCTAGGCCAAACAGGCTCTAAGACGTAGGGAATATCAAAAAGGCGAAATGCAACTGGGCAGATGCAAAAGTGGCCTATATAGTTCGGTGAATTGACTAGGCGGAAAAAAATAGAACGAGATACAAAAGTAATGTTAGTAGACCATATGATGCAACGAAATAACGTGCTCCGACTTTAAAGATCCACAATAAATTATTGCTTAAGTTCGATCTTTTTTCCGCTGGAAAACTAAGAGCGAATTTCTCAATCCGTACATATGTTTACATGGGCAATACTGCAAAAAAATAGAGCAGCTGGAATGCATTTAGCGGCCTCGACCACGTCCACGACCACGACCGCGTCCACGACCACGTCCCAAAGGCTTCCCTGAAGGAGAAGAATCAAAGGAAGAAGATATTAGTAGGATGGCCAAGCATCAAGGATATTTAACCATACAGCCAGAAAGGCATAAAAAACTTCTGAATATAGTCCTTAAGAATATGACAATACCAGCTGTTGGCTTCTTTGGCTTCACCCTAGGTGTTTCTTCCACCAGCAGCGTCTCAAGATTTAAGCTGTCAGGAAGGATGTAATAACGGATGTTGTTACCCCTCACACTCAGGTGATCCAACGTCACTGGATTCTTTCCCTTTAGTGTAATTTTGACAGCCTTCAGATGTGTGTTCATGCTAACATCCACACCTATAAAAATACAATTCCCTTTAGAAACTTTAACTTACAGCTCTCACTCATGTAAAGTCAATACGGAGACGGATTTAGTAGCCTTTGTGCCTAGTGAATACCAAAACACATACTGATAGGCTCGAAAACAAATTTCAATATCCCAAATATATCTAGCAACTTTCTGTTAGCATAACAACCCCTCACGGAATAAAAGTTAAAAGCATGGAAAGGACAACCAACAGGGAAAGGAAAAATGCATATAGGTCTTTAAATATGAGGAGGGTAGGGGAAATATTAATTCTCGACTACTCTAGTTCTCCAAAATGGAGATAAACTTCTGCAATACAGAGATAGCCATCAACTAAGCTTCCATGCAAAATTAGGACCCATAATTTGGATGGTGCAGTCCCTGTTTCGCATGGTAAATACATGCTCACGTTTCCTTCTTTTTTTTGTGAGGGGGGTGGGAAGGGGAGAAAGAAAGGGTGTCCCCTCACATCTTTTCTGCCCTTCTGGCGATTGGCATTTTTGATGCATCCCATAAGTAGCCTATCTAAGTTTGCTAAGAGACCATTGCTAAGTAGCATTCACTATTGCCAGACAAAGATGCTACAGTACGATGAATTATATATAGCACTCACAACAAGATCACAACAACAGCAAAGTATACATGCAACACTAAGAGTTCTTGTCATAAAACCTATGTACAACATAATAAGCTGTATGTTGATTTCACGCCCGCTAAAGCTCAATCATTCATACGTACTCAGTGAAAACAGGAATTAGACATTCACCATTTCGCACACACAACTTTAGCTCCTTGTCCAGTTGAATCTAAGATCACGAAACATTGCAATATTAAAAATGACTATTGGAGTACACAACATCGCATATGCCACTAGTTCTCACACTATTCTCTAGTTCAACATGGCCAAATATCAAATGTGACCTGCCTATAGTACTCAACATGATGTGTCTAGTTTCTGATCTTAAGTACCTAAAACTTTAACCTCAAGCTGGGAACTAATAGCTTACTCACGCCTCACATAAACAGTGACAATCCACAAACAAGTGAAGGCATCATGGCTGTTGCTTATATGATCAATTATACAAGATAAAACTTAAGGTATAGCAACAACTAGGTAATCAAAATTTTATACAGATGAAGTTGATCATTGAACATAGGTTTTGTTGATTAATGTTATATTTGTGGGGATAAGAGCAACTAATCAGATCTTGTGACAGGTGAAGACAACAGGGTTTTGCATAGAAAGTAAGAAAGCTCTTGGACTAAATGACTCCAGCATAGAACTTTTCAGTTGTAGGGAACTGAGAACAATGGTAGCATAATGATCTGTAACCATGTGCAAGATAACCTAAATTTCTGAAGAGCATCACCTTATCGACCTATAGTATACACAAAATGATGGTGAGATTCTTACAACAACAATAACAACAAAGACATCTCAGTTCCAAACAAGTGGGGTCGGCTATATGAATCCTCACTGATCCATGTTACTCCATTTAAACTCATCTCGGGCAAAAATTGTACATAATAAAAGTAAAAAGCACTAGAAGTTCTTAATATTTTCTACTGCTGTATAAAATTGTGGGATAACACTTGAGTATGTTGTTGTTGATGTATAAAATAATGGCAACTGTCTTGCAAGTAAAAATTGAAAAGTATTAGAAAATACTATATCTCAATCTCAAGTTGTAATTGATGGACGGGTACCGCAGGAGATAGATTCTACTCATCACCTCCCTTAAGTGAACCATTGGTCATTTACTGGTTTACATCCCTTAAGTGGAGTATTGGTTATTCAGTGATTTACATCCCTCAAGTGGAGAGAAGCGGTGTACTTTTGGTTGGAAGATCTACTTTTGCTTCCTATCCCTTCTTACTTACAAAGAAATTAGCTCTTAGCTTTCCTCTCTTAGACTCTTACTCCCATTCCTCTTATGCTTCTTTTTTAAACCCAACCAAACATAGTTTAAAGTTTTAAAGCAAAGAATTTGTGAATGGATAACATATGAAAAATATTAAGAAAATGACAAAAGAATATATGAACGCCATGTTCACGCCCGCAAATTTCTTTTGTTTTTTTTGTTATTGTTTAGAGATTTGTATGTCAGTACATGAAGTGTGAATTAATGAAATAGTCCGACTAGAGCTTTACAAATATAGGATGCTCGTACAGGTGACCCAACTAGTTTGGGATTGAAACATAATAGTTGTATTTTTTATAACAAAAAATAAAGGTACTAACAAACATAATAGTCGTATTTAAATGCATAGAAATTCAATGAAGACTTGGGTTCTTGACCGTGTCTCCTTGCATCATTTTCTTGAAAATGTATTATTTCGGACTTGGAAAGCCTAAAAACAAGTGTCCTGTGGCACTGGAAATTTTTTTCTTATGAAGGAATTGTTGAACTATTATAGTGAATATACAACACTTCAATTTTGTCGAGTTTTGTGATAATCCAACTTTAGAGCCACGGAAAGTCAACGAGTGATATAATTTATATCGAAACAGAGTACAATTAGAACATTAAAAAAAAAAGGCAGCCTGATGCACTAAGCTCCCGCTATGCGCGGGGTCCGGGGAAGGGCCGGACCACAAGGGTCTATTGTACACAGCCTTAACTCACATTTCTGCAAGAGGCTGTTTCCAATTAGAACATTAACAGGAGGAAATTACAACACTCTAGACATAAACTACAGTTATGATAGGCAGAAATAGCACTGCACTAGAGAATGAAAACTTATTGGTGTTTGAAAGAAACTTCAGATCGGACAGGTTACCTCATAGACTTTCTATAGCTTCTCTGCCCTAGTTTCCATGCATGTATAGACATACATTGGGACTCGTAATGGAAGTGAAGGAGAGTGAAATAAGCTATTACAGTTACCATTCATCTACTATGAACTAACTCAACTTGTAGCATTAACCAAATTCAGTTTAGCAACTTGCATATCCCTCCCAACAACTACACTTTCAGTTAGCGACAATTTCAAATGACTTCTCTACACAGAAAATTAAATTCATACAAGCACATTCTTCAATTCAGCTATACCTAATACGTAAATATAGCTATACAAATATATACTGAGAATAAAAATCCGAAATAAATTGACAGAAAGCTAGAGAGAGTGACCTGTAATGGTTCCATGAACAACGGTGCCGTTTTTGAGCTCAATTGAGACAGTCTCGTTGTTCAGCTTCATCAAAAATCTGCACAGAAAGTTAAAAGTTAAATTCATGACTAAGCACACAAGTGAGAATAAATTGAAGATTTCGAATGAACCTGACGAGCTTCATTGTTGCTCGAGAAATACAAGACACCCTAGGGCTCAAGTCGAAGCACAGATCGAATAGGGTTATTCAAAAACACTAGCTCCCGTTATAACGGCGTCGTATTTTATGTGCACGTAACATATGGGCCCGTCTCATCTTTTAAATGGTAGGACTTGCACCTGTTACTCAGTTTTCACCCAGCTATTTAAGTGGCAGGCAGTTTTTCTAAATTTTCAACTTCTAACAGATTTGACATACTTCATACAAAAGTATGTTTCTCAGCTCCTCCTTTTCCTCCTACTGTGTGGGATAGAACCATATGTAATGCTCTTTTTGCTCTTAGTAATTCAATTATTGTATTACAAATGAATAAATTAAATTGAGTTAAGATTAAATGGATGAGGTACCACGACTAAGATGAATGAGGTGTCATGAGTGAGATGAAATCGATGAATAAATTAATTTAAGACTGAGGTGGTGTCAAAAGTATGTTGGCTTGCTGCAATGTGACCAGGAGGTCATAGGTTCAAGCCGTTAAAACAGTCTCTTGCAGAAATGTAGAGCAAGTCTGCTTACAATAGACCCTCGTGGTCCGACTTTCTCCGAAACCCGTGCATAGAGGGAATTTAGTGCACGGGATGAATAACCTTTTGAGGCTATACTTTAAATTATGTCCCTCGTTAGTTTTAAATGGTTAATGCAAAAAATCCATCCAACTACTTTTAAAGGCAAATTTAGTCCCCTGGGATCAAAAGAGGACAAAATTTAAAGAGTGGCACCAAAGAAGGCCATGTGGTGCAAATAATGTCTTTTATTAATATTAAATTACTACAATATTTAATTATGATATTCCTACATCTTTTACTTGTGAAGTTGATTCTTTTTCATATATATACCTGTGGACTTCTTACTCACTCTAATACAATTACATCATCTAAAAACTTAAATAGTTAGAAAAAATATATTTTTATAAATTATTTAATTATGTTTTGAACAGGTACGACTTTTGTTTCCTCTGGGTCGACGTGTCCAAGGACGTACTAAATTCTAGTCTATGTGAAGGAGTGGACAAAATGGTCGACAAAGGAATGGTGAATGAGGTAAGAAACGTGTTTAATCCAAGGAATCAAGATTACTCAAGTTGCATTCGAAAAGCAATTGGCGTCCCAGAATTCGATCGTTATTTTTAGGCAGAATTATCAAAGATCATAGACGAGGAAACACGTGTTAAGCTCCTTGAAGAAGCCATAAACGAAGTTAAGATCAACAATTGTAAATTAGCAAGCCAACAGTTAAAGAAAATAAATCATTTGATTAATGTGAAAGGATGGAATGTACATCGACTGGATGCAACAGAAGTCATGTTATAACGTGTATCCTATTGTGACTAAAGTTTTGTGTGAAAATTATAATAAGAGCTCAATGGGTTATTGTAGTGATGGGACAGGCATTAACAGAGATATATTGGCTATGGCAGCGGCATCTTATAGCTAGATAAAAAAGAGAGATAAATAAGCAAGTTGTGCATTATGTTTAATGTGTATCCTATTGTACGTCAATAATGGCATTGGCAGTTCTGGGAGATAACATTCTTATATGTCTACCTATGGCATACACTTAATTTTGTTATTTTCTCGATGTTTGTAACTATCAAGGCCCCGTTTGGTTCAAGGGATCATGTGGGTTATCCCGGTTTAAATTTTCTAGGTTGTAGTCTTGATTTTAATACCTAAAATTATAATTTTAAAATATCCCGATTTGAAATCAAACGACTGCCTTTAAGCTGGTCGTTTGAGCTGCTTCATATTATCAAATTGATGCGAACTACATCTATTTCCTCCATTTCATTTTTATGTTGCACTGTTTGATGAAATTTAAGAAAAAATGGAACTTGTGATTTGATTTAACATGTTATTAAGCGTAAATTTGTAAAAATTTAATTCATGGTACTTTGAAGTTTTCAATGATGCAAAAATCATGTTAGTCTGACCTAGCTAACCTGCACGGCTGCACGCACCGTGCATGAATATTGTGACCTTGAGAAAACACCATGACAAAGTTGCATGGAGTCTATACAACTTTAAAAAAATATTTATAGATAATTTTAAATAATAACCATTGATTGTTAACTTAGAATAAATGGTAGTCATTTTAATTAGTAACCATGTTAAATTATATTGAGAATGCAAATATTTACGTATTACAATATCAATGTAGTTTAACTTGTGATAGCAAACACAATTACATATTTACACTGAACCGTAAAAAATATTCACGTGATCAAGTCACCTAACTAGATAATTATAGGTAAATCTCTCCATAAGCATTAATTGGTAAGATGATAAAAATGATAGTAGCTAATGAACATGGTATCAAAAGTTAAAATTCACTGATTTTGTTAAAAAAAATACATGTGCATATAACTTAAATCCTATTATTATTAGTCAAATGTGATTGAATTGTACAAGTGAAAAATATTCAATTTTTAACATTGGGTTCTTAAAGTTTTATTTACTTATCGTCCAGTTAGGATGTGTTTAGCTGTTTCAATTGCTTCGTACTTTTGTATACCCCTAATTTATATCGTTAGCTGATTAAAAGAAGTGTTGTTAACATAAAAAGAATGAGTCCTACTCAACTCCCTTTTGTCTTCTTTACTTACAAAAAATACCTAACCATGAGAACATACAAAGATTATGAATGCAACCTTGGCATTATATAAGTCTAACATACGATTAATGCTGAATATGTAATCTACTTTCTCATTGCTATTAGTGACAAACATAACAAGCAAAATGAACGGACAAAACATGATTCAAGGAATAGTTTCAACTTTGTTACTCCTAGTAATCCACCTAGGAGGATCAAATTGCCAATTTATACCTTGGCCCACTATTGTCAATCGTCTACCTTGTCTCAACCAATTTGCACTTGTGAACCATGCATGTCGATTATTGCCATATTCTCCTTTGCCTCCACCATCTCCGCCATCTCCACCACCAGCACCGGGGGCTACACCTTCACCCGCGCCCTCACTAGAAGATGAAGAACCGTTACCTACTTCTCCTCCGAGCCCTGCTTACGTAGAAACTCTCGTAGAAGAAGAATGCTGCAGGTGGATGAAATTGGTCGATAGCGAATGTGTATGTGCCTTATTGGCTTATTTGCCTACTTTCCTTGCTAGGCCTATCCATCAGTATACTACTGTAGTTGATCCATCTTGCAGTGTCACTTTCATGTGTAGTTCGACGATTAGGTTAAAAAATGATCAGAAGTCACCGCGTTCTGAAAATGATCAGAAGTCACTGCAGGCTGAAAATGATATGAAGTCACCACGGTCTCCATGATGCTCATATCTCATTACTTTCGTAACATAAGTACGTTCAAGATAATTATGTTTTTTTGTTTTATTATTAAAACGTCATGTGGCATGGAGTTTGGTAAACTCCTATTACTATATTAATAACAATATGTAAAGGTATTTAGGAGGGGATATAGAGCTTAATTAACCTCCTAAAAGGTCTAATGTAATATGTCTCGTTGTATTACGTTTGGTTATATAATATTTAATAAAATTCTGCTGATCATTTTTGCAATCAAAATTTGTTATCATTTGAATATTGTAATTTAGTAGTAGTATTATATTTGGACAGTTTAAACTGCAAGCCATAATATTTAAGTAATATTAGCTGCAACTGCTGTGTGATGTTCTCACCATGAATGTGCCCAAGAATAAATACAATATAAGTTGTATGTTTTTTTTACCATGAAACAGAGACCATATGTAGTATTCAATATAATTTACATTGAGGAGATAGGGATAGGGAGGAGGAGACGCAAAAACTGAAACTTTGTTCCCCAGATAACACTATGAACAAGAGAACATGCAGGTTGAACAAACAGAATATGCAAGAAATCTCCATCTTCTGTTTATATTTATGTAACTGAGTTCATCAACTGAACTGTCTGAACTTGATAGCCTCTCACACCTCCCCTAGAGCGTTTTGGATATCGGCCTGAAGTAAATCCAAGGAAAACTGTCAAAACCACCTCAGAAATGTACTTCTTGATTTGGAGTCATCAACCAAAATGATATTTTAGAAAATCTAATAGTCTTCCATTAGCACAACTGCACAAGACTAATGGAGATCTTGCTTATCAAAAAAAATCAACGCATGTTTTCTACTACTTCATAGAAATGAAAATCATATGCAAATGTTAACAAGCTAAGCTTTAGTAATTGGAAACCATTAAGCCTCCTCATTCATGTGTACATCATAATCTCCAGAAGACAACATTCATGATGGCAAACAAGAGATGCATAGCTTTCTATTTCTATACAAGAAAGTTTGTTGACTTTCATTGCTCCTTATTCTTTGCTTCCATTTCCTAAAAAATCTACCTTTTCCAACTTTCGCATATGCTCAAGTCAAATATTATTATTCTTGAAAGCCGACATCATCAGCTCATACACAGTTCTCTTCATCTCCTACTTTTCTTAGCCAACCACCCTTCCCCCTCTAGACAAAGTTTTAACTTTTGTTTTCCTGTAACAGATAGATTCTGAAGTATTTCTTGTCATGGAACGCAGGACAAGATAGGGTTTTTTTTACTGAAAGATAAAGGAATCCTTGTGAGAAATTTCTGTCTGGTGGAATATAAACGGAGATCTTGGATAAGGTTTTTTCACATGACACCAAGTAAAATTAAGGAGATGCTCTGGATAAATTTGTCCACAAAATTATTTTGTACAACCAATCATGGCCATTCGAATAGAAGAAACACATGCAGGAAGGACCAGTATTTTAGCTTGATTAGGAAAAAACAACCATAGAGGACATAAGTTTTTTGTCATCCTAGTGGAGAATTGTATAACTATTTAAGATGAAAAGGCAAGGGCAAGTAGAACCATATAAACTTCTGTGTTTAGTGGGTTGCTGCCCCAAAGAGAGAGACAGAGGCCAACCTCAATTGCCAATGGTGTAGTAGTGGAGCCATAACGCTTGATAACTTTCCCTTCCTTATCAATCAGAAACTTGGTGAAATTCCATTTGATGCTGGAACCAAGAAAACCACCTTTGCTTGATTTAAGGAATTGGTAGACTGGTGCTGCGTCCGGACCATTAACTCGCACCTAGTTTGATTTCAAGTTTGTTATTAGGTCCACAGAAGTGCAATAAAACAATAAAGGAATTTCTCACTAACCAGCTGTAGATAGATTCTTAAAAATCTTGATATACAAGACTGACTAATACATGAAATGCAAAAAGGTCATATAGCAGAGTGGCTGCTTCCAACTTTTGGTACAAGAGCAGAAACATGTTCAGTGATACAACAGAACTGACAAACCTGAATTATTGCCTTTAAACAGAAATAATGGAAAAACATGAAGACAAATGGCTAAAAAGTAAAGGAGCAGAGCAAACAAAAAGCAATTGCTACCACACACATTCTCTTTATACAGTTCCTTCTGATCTGTGGTAAGTCTCCAGACTTAGATTAGTGAAGTTCCATACCCAAAATGATAAAGAGATAATGAACCAGTTACAGCAGTGGCTATCATTTCCGAATACATTTGATCAGCTTTTTGGTGTTTCAACGAGATTTAGTCTACCAAAATGATAATTTTTCAGTAGGATAACTCTAATAACCATTTCCTTGTTCAATTAAAGTACTCACCAACAGAATTACAAACAGACACCTAAAAAGTACTCCCTCCGTTTTAATTTGTTTGTCTTACTTCCCTTTTTAGTTTGTTTAAAAAAGAATGGTGCTTTCTATATTTAGTAACTCTTTATACTCAACATCCAACATGGCATATTTAAGACCACAAAATTCAGAGAGCATTTTGGTACATTACACATATCTTTAGTTTAAGACCACAAGATTCAAAAGTCTTCTTTATTTTCTTAAATTCCATGCCGAGTCAAATTAAGACAAACAAATTGAAACGGAGGGAGTAACTGATGTCTGAATGGTAGATGACCAAATGGCAACAAAAAAGAATCCACAGAGAAACACTGACATATGGTATGGAAACTTATACAGAATGTAAAAGGTACACAACTGGTGGAAATTTGCCTTTGGCGGGGAGGTGCGTCCACCCATGTTTGATGAACTAAACACTAGTGTTCCGCATGTTGGAGACTTTGTCTCTTCACACATGCATGATCTACGAAGTGAGTAGATGACCGTAGGGCCAAGAATCGTCAAATTTCGTTGAGAAATGAAAGAGATATTGGTCCACAAAGTAAGGTGTTTGAGGCATGGAAATATGGTGTGGGACAAATCTACCACATCGGTGGGAATAGGAAGAATCGCTCTCTATATAAGTCTCTAATGTGGTAAAGGGTTTGGGACCCCAAGGGGTATCCCATGTGTTTAAAGGAGGGAGGACCTAGATGTGCTTGGGTTCAAGGCTAAGCCCACGCGCGCCGCCGCCGCAGCCCGCCCGTGTAGGCTGTGGGGACTTTCTGATATTATCTTTTTGGCCCCCAAATTGCTTAATATTTACAGTTTGGTCCCCAAAGTTTTTGGAAAATTGATTTTGGGGTGACGAACTTTCTGCCTACCGTTGGACTGCGTTTTGGAGCATTAACCAGCCATTACTTGGCTGATTAACTCCTCCATTAACAGCCCATTACTTGGGCAGTTGAGCAGCCTCCTTCAATGGCCATAAACATCCATTACTTGGCTGTTTAATGCCCTCCTAATGGCCATTAACAGCCATGTTTTGGGCAGTTGTTCAGCCCCTCCTCCATGCTATATATTGGTGCCTCTTTTGGCTCAATAACGTGAGAGAATGCACACGAAAATAGCAGCACATTTCAGTCACAAAAGAGCACAAAACAGTGGCCAAAATCAGTACAAAACAGTGGCCAAAATCAGTGCAAAACAGTGGCCAAAATCAGTGCAAAACAGTGAGCAAAGACCCTCATATACACAACAGAGACACACTATATACACAGAGACAAACGAGGAGAGTAGATAGAAACTCTTCCTTCCTTTTCCATATCTTCAGCAAGTCGATTCATATTTGTTTTATTCGGCAGGCTCAATCTATTGGCTTTGTAGCGTTGAGATTAAAGTGTTGTTTTATCTTGGAAGACTATTGCTCGCTAACGTAAAAGCATATATACGGGGCAATCTTGTCTTAAGGACAGAGGGCAATCCCTCGACTTAACACACAACGTTGTAACCATCCAGATTTAGTTATTTCTTGATTTCAGGATATCAAGATTCAAGACACAACAAGCTTGCGACAGTTCTCAACATTGGCCTTGCAAGGTTATCAACATTCAAGACACAACAAGCTTGCGGCAGTTTTGAAGATTGACCATTTATTTATCCTTTCGAACACTTATAATAGTTATTTACTTCCCGTACTGCTTTATAAAACACAATAGAGTACCAACTCTTTATACTCAACATCCAACATGGCATATTTAAAACCACAAAATTCAGAGAGCATTTCGGTACATTACACACATCTTTAGTTTAAGACCACAAGATTCAAAAGTCTTCTTTATTTTCTTAAATTCCATGCCGAGTCAAATTAAGACAAACAAATTGAAACGGAGGGAGTAACTGATGTCTGAATGGTAGATGACCAAATGGCAACAAAAAAGAATCCACAGAGAAACACTGACTTATGGTATGGAAACCTATACAGAAGGTAAAAGGTACACAACAAACACAGATGGGGATTACTTAGGAAAAGTTTAGATAGAGATAAACAGTAGACAACAAACACAGATGAAGATTCTTTTTGGAAAGTGGTGTCTAGGGCTGCTTATGGGCACCTCGACTCTGCCAACCTTACATGTCCCAAGTAATTCTTCCCTAAGGCATAGGCAAATAGGAAGAAATCATGTACTAAACTTTTGCCTCTGCTGGGACTCAAGCCCTGGTCCATCATAGTGTTGAGTCCAGCTTCATTGAACGTTAGGCCACAGACCTGGATGCAACACAGGTGAGGCTTACTTATGGAAAGTTTAAACAAAGGTAAAGAGTAGACAACGAACAAGAAGTAATACCTGGAAATGATGCAGTCATAAACAATTGAATGATTGGATTCAAATACAGCAAGGTCCGACACAGATGAGCTAAATGCTAAATTTTGCAAAGAACCTCTACCATGCTTCAATTATACCGATTTTGCTACTGGTCTCATTTGTTTTACATGTATCTTGTTCTAGTTCATTTCTACAGTCTTGATATTTGTACATTTTCAGCATCCAATAGAGAAGATTATGAGCTACTTCTGTCACCCTTAGAGACCACTAAGAGCATCAAAGCAATTGTAATGATAACTAAATACATGCTATTAGACCTCAATTATATAAAAAATTATCAATTATGTCATCTTACCTTTTGGAAAATGGGATATTCTGCCTTGAATCTTGTGCAAGCAAATTGTTGTGCTTCCTCACTTGTAAGAGGCTCTTGCTTCAAGAATTGGTTGCAGGGAAAGGCCAAGACCTCAAAGCCTGAATTTCAATTAAAATATATATGTTCGCGTATGTATAAAACATACTTCAGGGAGTACAAACTTCAGAGAAAAATAATGAGCCAAGAGTATTAGTACTATATTTAATATGAATATGTCATCAGCTTGAGAGAAAATTAGGATCAAATGATGCATACACCTATAACGTATAAATTACCTTTATCCTTGTATTTGTTGTAGAGTTCAGTCAACTGGGTATAGTTCGAGTTTGTGAATGAACTGTTTCAACAAACACGCAAACCATCATCATATGTCTAAGGAAGTATAATATCATAAGAGTGATACTCCTTTCCAGTTGATGTGACACCAATTGCTTATACAACAACAAACAACAACAACATACCCAGTGAAATCCCACACTGTAGGGTCTGGGGAGGGTAGAGTGTACACAAACCTTACCTCCACCTTGGTAGGTAGAGCGGCTGTTTCCGGGAGACCCTCGGCTCAAGACAAAGCATAATAACAAGCAAGGCAATCAAAACAAAGCAAGAGTAAAGAGTAAAGCAAGAGAAACGGTCAGACTCAGATAAAGAATTAAAACAGTATAAAGTGCATTCGAACAAGAGGGGGCAATAGCTAACACAACTAAATAAGCTAAACAAAATACACTAAAGAACACATAGCAGCAAATCAAACTACAGTGGATTATAAAGCAATATTGTGCCTATAAGCGTGATAGGCTAATCGGACCTAAAATAATAACACTACAACTATCAATTTGTAAGCATAAGTAGGACTACGCTCGAGTACCTACTAATGTTCTACCAATTGCTTATCGAGAGTTAATTTAATTGAGAGTCAATTTAACTCATCTTCAGAGCTAAAATGGAATAGATTACCTCAATATTTTTAAATTAAAATTTGGATATTCAAAAAACTATATGAAAAGAATTACTCCCTCTGACTTTTCCTTTTTAGTTAATCCCAAAAAGAATGACGCGTTTACTTATTTGACAATAATTTTACTTTAAACTTTAAAAGATATAAATTTATAACTACACAAATATCTTTAGCTTGTTTTAGACCACAACATTCAAAAAACTTAATTCGTTACTTAAACTCCGTGCTCAGTCAAACTACATCACATAAATTGGAACAGAGCGAGTATAAGTTACAATATTTCTCATGTCAATATGAAAAAAAACTTATATTTTAAAATATTGGTCAGCGTTCACGTAATTTAAATATCGAGAAGTCAAAAGTGTCACATAAATTGTGACAAAGGGAGTACAAAACCATTGTGAAAAAACAAACAAAAAAAGAGAAACTTGGGTGTACATAACTAACCAATACAGATAAATACAGCTTAAAGTTCGAAACTTATGAAGAAAAAATGAAGAAAAAAAAAGAAGGGAAAAAGTGGAAACCATTTGGAAGCAACATTAACGACAAGAAGCACTTTTCCATTAAAGTTGCTGAGGTTTACATCAATTCCTTTGCTATCCTGTAAATTGGAAACAACCCCACCATAAAGATTTTTTTTTTTTTTTAAAAGATGAAGAAAAATATATCCAACATATGAGAATGATGAGATGAATTTGTAAAAAACATTCACCTTGACGGTGAATTCGTGGATTGATTTTTGTGGGACTGATGGAGAAGCACCCATACTTGATAGGGGAATGAATATTATAGGTCTCTGTGTAGAATTATGTGTCCCCTAACTCTCAGAACCTCATCAATTATTAAATTAATTAATGGGGTTAAAAGATGACTAGTTTCCAAGAGTAGGGGAGAGATTCAGGCAGCTCAGGCAAATGAAGGAAAATGGGGAATTTATTTAACAAAGAGGAAGGAGGAGGCCACCATGATCAAATAATTGAGGAAGTCCACAAGCTACAGCTTGGCAGTTGGACTTTCTTTAATGTGGTGCCACCCGAAATAATTTGGTAGGCCTTGCAATAGGTAAGCTTAAATTAAAATAGAGGAGTATATTAATAACACACTCAAATCTCTCTATAATTATCATTCGTTATAATAGCACTCTGAAATTGATTTTTCATGTTATATTTTATTTCTTTATAACAACATTCTATCTATAACAACAATGACATTCATTAACACGATACACTCATTATAAAATTACATCTCTATAACAATCATACTCAAATATTGTGTAATAATATTTGTAAGAAGCATGTTATGTAAAAATTTGATACTTATTTACTTGATTTTGGTAGATGTAATCAATCTATTTGGAGTGTGTCATTCACTTATAGCTCAAATCTCATCTCATAACACCAATCAAACAATGGATGCTACCACCTATACGGAGTTTGACGCAACTCTTCCAATCCTTGAAACTTACACTGATGAAGAGATTATTGCACAAGTAATTGGAGTGGAAGAACAAGAGACAACATATAAAGAAGGTGACAACGAAAGTGTTTATGGAGAGTCTCAACCTATTGCTACTTTGGGTGAGATAGAAGAGTCAATTGTTAAGCTCTTAGACAACTTTCAACGAGAAGCTATTGAATTCTCTTTTGCTGAAATTTTGGACAAAATTATTCGTCAATTCAAGCGTTATATTATCGCTAAGAGACTGGAATTTACGAAATAACCTACAATTGTAGAATTCTTACGTCAAACTTGAAATTGTATTTAATTCTCAATTAATTTTAAATGCATATGTTCCTTAGATTTCAATTATTTATCGGTATGGTACAACTAGTCATGAATTTATTTGTAATTTATTTTTTTTAAATTTTAATTAATAATATAAAAATCAATTGAAATTTTAGGTTTTTCCTTTTCGTCTTCATATTTAAGAAGTGAATATCTTTACCATTACTATTTTTTAAGGCTGCCGGTGGGGGGAATCGATCCACTCACCCAACCAACTCAATTAACCCTCGTGGGTCGTCAATTATGTATAGTTTGTTTGATATAATAGATTTTTTAAAAAAGTTATATACTCCAACATCAATGTAGAGGACATGCTTAAAGCGCGTATATTAAAAGTACAAGGGACTTTAAAAATATTGATTGAATTTTTTTTTCCTTCATCAAAAGACTCTACAATAGACAAAATAATCATGTATTATATATCTGAAATCAATATACATAAACACTAATACTTATGTATTTTCTTTCAAATAAAAAATGGAATAAGAATCTACTGTTGGTTTTAGTAAATTCCCCTGTTGTAAGTACCGCGGTTTGATAAAAAGGATCCTAAGCTAAAGTGGATTCTACACCTAAAAAAACACAATATATGAAATCCAATTAGTACTAAATATATGCTTTATAATGGTCTCTAATTTTCACGAAGGAAAAGGGAAAAGGGAAAAGGAAAATTGCAAAATAAATACTACTCCCATAAAAAACTACCAACAAAAAGGAACCTTTCTCTTTTACAATAGTGGAAAAGGACTTCACATCAAGCTCTTCAAAAAGAAGGATAATACATAAATACCGCGTAAAAATTTCATTCAATGTAATCTTTCTCTCAAATTAATTATTAAATTAATGTATATACGTCAATTTCTATAATATTTTCCTAAAAATTATAATTCAATCTTACAGAATTGTCCACGTTTTGACTATCTACAGTTCTTAATTCATTATAACCACCTAAAATTTAAGACTACTAAAATAATAAATTATCGATGAATTATTAATTTATTTGTTAGCTATAGTAATTTAGTGACGGATTAACGACGAAGTTTGTAGTTAAGTCTAAATTTTTTCTGTAGTGTTTGTTGTCAAATGAAGCACACGCTTTGATCAAGCGCATTATATTCGTCAATCATTGTGACTTTCCAATTAGGGTCGGACAAGGCATCCTTCGGATTTCGAGGGACGGGGGAAGGGACAACTGAAATGGATAGGTTAAACAACCGTTTAGGTTTATGAATTCAGTGCATGACACGGGTTTCCATGGTCCGAGAGCGTGTCTCGGGACGCGGAATAGGAGGGGTGTGTGCTGCGGGACTGCTGGGAAAAAGAGGAAGGGCAGTGTCACGCCCCGACTTTTCTCAAGTCTTCCCTTAGGGCGTGATGACATCTGGGCAACTATCCCTTCCCAGGCGAACCATTAACTTCTTTTCTTCCTAAATTAAACATGTATCTAGGTGCAAAAATAGTAGAAACATGTACTTCTTTAATGAAAGCACGAGTCCATACTCGTGCATCCACCAATTTTCTAGACTCGATGGAAGTTCAAATACATGATAAAAACATCTGAATCTTAAAAGAAAACAGTCTCATGTGGGGCATTCCCCGAGATAACAAAACCTAATTCTTCAACATACTTAATCAAGAAAGACCACCACCAAATTCGGAGCAATGAATTGGTGGAACCATGAGGCTGCGGGACGATCGCTAGCCCTATTGCGGAGCTTTCCCCTTATCATGCTTTCCTGAAACATGTTAGATAAAAGAGTTAGTCCTACCATCCGTAGCTGAGTGAGAACCTCACCCTACGATTCGAAGTAACCTCACAATATTCTAAGTGCAATCATATTATGAACATAATAAGCATGTCATAACAACATATTTAAGCACTTTCAGAGTACAAGCCAATAAATATTCACACACCAAATCTCCTCCCAAATCATCTTAGGGAATACTTTGTTAACCAGTACACCTGCTTTATCCCATATAACATATTATATATTTATTGTGGTGCGTGCAACCCAATCCAATGCATTTCAATTATAGCTCCGAAGGCAAGTGTATTTGAATAGCCCTGAAGACAAGTGTATTTGAATAGCCCAGAAGGCAAGTGTATTTAAATAGCCCCGAAGGCAAGTGTATTTGAATAGCCAGAAGGCAAGAAATGTGCAATGCTATAGCCCCGTAGGTGATAGCAAAACTATTTACATTATCAGATTTCTATCATCTCGACTGTACGGCTAAACTTATACACACACCCATATATTGTCATATTTTCAGAAGATTCAGATAATAATCCCCTCTTTCAACTTTTCGTCCTCCCCACTTGTAAGGGTTATAACTCTCAAACCGTAACTCTGAATAAGGTATTTCTCACTCCGGGTCGAAGGTAATGCGGGGACCTATTACTATCCCAAGTTTCCTCTGCATATACTTAGTGAAACTAGTACAAATTCACGAAACAAACAAACCTATGAAAACTGCCTTGCCGGAAATTTTATAAAAAGGGACCAAATCTTAAAACAGTCATAACTTTTTATCCGTAAGTCGGATTAATTCCGGTAAAGTCTCAAACTGTCGAAAAAATAGAAATCTATAACTTTTATTCAGTACAGATTTTCTGATTCTTTATGCATTTGTACAGTTTTTCCGTTATACGTTTTGCTTTCTGGATTTCGATTGATCCGAGGCAGAAACTTTAAATTGTGATAACTTTCAAACCGTATGTCGATTTTAGCCTCGCTTGGACTCAATCTGACCGTGAAAGAGAGAATCATAAGCCCATAAAATTTAGTCCAATTCTAACAGGGATAACTCAGCAAAAAATAGTTTGTAATTTTATAACCCGAACTAGCTACTAGATAATCTATTAGCAATAAATTTACGCTAATTCTTTCAACATCCGGATTATATTCTAACATGTATTGTAACTCAAAACAAGGGATTATACTGAGAATTTTTTAGTGAGAGAACTCACCTTTTGTTACTTCATAATTGTGAATGAACTTTCAAACTCCAACCAAACCTTTTCGGAACTTCTTAATTGCTAAAGTTAAATCTTGGTTTCTCTGAAAATTCTAGTTTTCTCCCCTTTTTTTTCTGGGTTCTCTTCTCTCCAGTAAATATGCATATAATGTTTGCCTATAAAGATGTTGTGATGTGTGTGTTTGTAATGGAGTGGGAAAAGGAGTTGATAGACTTTGGTTAGGAGTCTTAAGGGATGAGGGGTTTGGAAGTGATTAGGATTGGTGTAACAAGAAGGGGGGGGGGGATTTGGTTGAGATTTATATATATATAATATTTATTTATTTATTTTTATTTGCTACGGGACATTACAGGCATGGGTGGCGGGACCGGCTGGCCGATGCTCGGTATGCCGAGAGGTGGTTGCGGAATCACCCTGAGGCGGGCTGTTTCGGGCCACCGTCAGCAGAACCGGGTGGGCAGTGTGTCCCGGATGTCCTAATCTAGAGTGCCATAAGAAAGACGAAAGAGCAGCAAAGGTTGATGGAACAGAGGCTGGATTGTTGATGGCGTTTGAAATAGGGTAGAGATCTCCGATGCTGTCACATCTCATTATTAGTCTCCCTGTCGTAAAATCCTTCATAGAAATATCAAAAGGATCAAAGTAAAGGAAAACATTATTATCAGTTGTGAAACGTCGCACAAAGATTAGATTCTTAATGAGAGTATGGGCATAAAGGACATTTTTTAAGATTAGCGGTGGATGTGGTGGGGATAAGGATGAATGACCAAAATCGCAAATGAGAATGCCTTGTACACTACCAATAATAATATTTCGATTTAAATTACTCAAATTGGAATAAGACAAGAGAGTACATTGTGATGTCTTCACGTGAGATGTGGCGCATGTGTCCATATACCGATTTTCGTCTGATGCATTGAGTAACATTGTGTTCATAGCTGCCTCAATGTCAGTCGGTGCATAAGTTGAGGGCAGGGACTGCCTCTTACCGCCGCCGTTGTTGCCGAAATTCCGTCCGCCGCGACCCTTGTTGGATTGCATGTTCCTACAGTTATTGCAGGTGGATACGGGTTGTTGCGGGTCCTCAGGCTGGTGGTTCTGGTTGCCAGAGTTTGAGGCCATGTCGTCGGTGGACGGCCCGATGGTGGTGGTGAGGGCGGCGTTGACAATGCTGACTTGAGTGGTGTTGCACTTGATTTTCCGGGTTTCCTAAAAAATAAGCTTCGAAAGGGCCTCATAAAATGTAGGTAACGACGTGCATTGCTGAAGGATGGTGGAAACGCCGTCATATGATTCGTTCAAGCCTGCAATAAATTGCATGACCAATAATTGATTACTGACTGATGTGCCGACGTTGGAGAGTTGGTCGACAAACATCTTGAATTCTTGACAATATGCAGACACATTTGGGAAATCATCCTGATGAACTTCCTTGAATTGATTTTCAAGGTATAACACTCGTTGAGTTTTGTTGTCGTGGAAAATACTTTCCAAACGTTCCCACGTTTGGCGGATAGTGGAATCGGTCTCAATGATGGTGTGCAACAGATCATTAGAGATTGTGTCGTATATCCACGGGAGGACGGCTGCGTCCAAACGAGACCAGAGTGTATTATAAGAAGTCGAAGCCGAGGGTAGGTCTGTAGACTTCGGTGTAGGAGGGATGATGTGGTCGATAACTTCATAAACATAACAATGGATCTGAAAAAGCTTTGCCCACGAGGAGTATTGACCAGTTTCCATCTCAAGGGTGATAGGGATGAAGTTTTTGATATTGTTTACTGATGAAATTTGGTTTTGTCTGGCATGAAAGATGAAATTTAGGAAAAGAATGGAGAGAGAATGGCTGGAAAAAACACTACGGTTCCGTGAGGGTGGCGGCCGAGAGCTATGGTCGGCGGTGGTGGAGGTAGTTTTAGGCTAGTGATACCATAAAGAAATACGTTCCTTGATTGTATTCATCAATCATGTATAATATATATAGTAGTACAAGCATAATTAAACTAGGAAATTAATCAACCTAGTTACAATATGAAATATAATTCTACCTAAAATAGGAGACCTAATTACAATAGGAATACAATTCTACCTAAAATAAGAGATATACAATTAATGAAAGAATATTTAGAAAATATTCTATTATATATATATGTCACCTGTTACTTCCTTTTGCCTTCGACCAATTACTAATTTACGAGTAAGGGACTCCTCACTAAAGTATAAGACGAGAGAGTACCTTGTGATGCCGTTATGTGAGATGTGACGCATGTGTCCATATACCTATTTTCGTATGGAGTGTTGAGTGATATTGTGTTCATAGTTGCCTCAATGTTAGTCGGTGCATAAGTTAAGGGCGGGAGGGGAGAGGCTGTGTTGTGTAGGCCTGTTGGGGACGTGGGTCGAGTATGCCATGGTAGACCTGTCGGTTATGAGGTGGAGTCCACGAGGATGTCGGATACGGGCTAGGAGGAGAGGCCCATGATGGTGGGCCCATGCGGACCATGACTGGTAGGCAGCCCACGACGGAGGCTGCTGGTTGTTTCTTGCCGGCGGGGACTACCCCTTCCCCCCGCTGTTATTGCCAGAATTTTGTCCACCGCGACCCTTGTCGGACTGCCTGCTCTGGCAGTTGTTGTGGGTCCTCGGGCCGGCGATTCTGGTTGTCGGAGTTGGAGGCCCTACCGTCGGTGGAGGGCCCGATGGTGGTGGTGAGGGCGGCATTGACAATGCCGGCCTGAGTGGTGCTTCGCTTGATTTTTTGAGTTTCCTCAAGAATAAGCTTCGAACGGGCCTCATAAAATGTAGGTAACGACGTACATTACTAAAGGGTGGTGGCAACGCCATCATAGGATTCATTCAAGCTTGCAATAAGTTGCATGATCAATCGCTGATTAGTGACTAGTGCGCCGACGTTGGAGAGTTGGTCGGCATGCATCTTGAGTTCTTGACAATATGCAGACACGTTTGGGAAATCGTCCTGATGAACGTCCTTGAACTGATTTTCAAGGTATAACGCTCGTTGAGTTTTGTTGTCGTGGAAAATACTTTCCAAACGTTCTCACGTTTGGCGGACAGTGACATCAGTCTCAATGATGGTGTGCAACAGATCATTAGAGATTGTGTCGTACATCCATGGGAGGACGATTGTGTCCAAACGAGACCAGAGTGCATCATAAGAAGTCGAAGCCGAGGGTAGGTCTGTGGACTTCGGTGTAGGAGGGATGATGTGGTCGATAACTTCATAAACACGACAATGAATCTTAAAAAGCTTGCCCACGAGGAGTATTGACCCTTTTTCATCTCAAGGGTGATAGAGATAGAGTTTTTGATGTTGTTTACTGCAAGTGCAGGATGAAATTTAGTTTTGTTAGCCATGAAAGATGAAATGTAGGAGGAGAAGAGAGAGAGAGAATGGCTGGAAAAAAAACACTAGGATTCCGTTGGGGTGGCGGCCGAGAGCTATGGTCGGCGGCGGTGGAGGTATTTTTAGGTTATTGATACCATAAAGGAATATATTACTTGATTGTATTCATCAATCATGTATAATATATATATAGTAGTACAATAATATTTGAACAAGGAAACTAATTAACTTAATTACAATAGGAAATATAATTCTACCTAAAATAGGAGACTTAATTACAATATGAATAAAATTTTACCTAAAATAAGAGATATACAATTAATGAAAGAATATTTAGAAAATATTCTATTATATATATATGTCACCTATTACTTCCTTTTACCTTCGACCAATTACTAATTTACGAGTGAGGGACTCCTCACTAAAGTATAAACTCACTTCTAATCAATGTTTAAATATAATCCTACTTTTCAACCATGTTTAGTAGCGTATGAAAGGTTATGAAAAAGTTCCACAATCGAAACAAGTAAATAAAAAGTTATCTAGCACATGTACGATAGCTTGAAATTTAGGAATTTCTTTTTATCTTCGATGTCATATAGAGGAGTACTGATAATTAATAAATTGTTACCGTTAACTATTCTTGTTATGACAACAAGCTTGTTATGCTCACTTGTTGGAGCTATAGAAGCATTTTAGTATTAAAATATTAAAGTGTATTGTTTACCTCAAAAAAATAACAGTTGAATTTATAAGTGATTTTAAGAATACGTGGATAGATTTGCAGATAAGTGAAATAAATAATTAGCAATAAGTAAATGAATATAATAAGCAAAAGAACTAGCCTGAATTTGTGAAGTCTTGATTGAAACTTGTAATGAACTTGGTCCGACCTTAGCTAAATTGCTTCGAGCCCGAGCCTATATTGAAAGCTTTTACAGATTTAATTATAATGGATTGTGCAAGTAAACAAAAGTGAGAATCGGATGCCCTTCCAACATGAAGGTTGAACTCCTTTTATAGCTAACAATACAATGCATTTATGCCCAAGAATCACTCCCTCATTAAATGCAATTAAATTATAAAAACGGTTACTTAATGAGTAAATAATAATGATTGACGCCATATTCGGAACGGGTAAGCGGGGAGCTCCTTCGGTCTTTCACCCAATGTCACCTAGTTCAGTCGCCATTTGATGTCACATGGTTTGACCGTCAACCGACCTTGTTACGATACTTGAACCTATCACCGATACAAATTGTCACTTCCTTTGATTTTTAATTTCGCATGCCACTTGTGACACCAATTTTCACCATATACATGCATGATATATTAGTGGGTAAGGTGGAGGAGGTGACTATTATTTTTTGTAACTCATGTAATCACTGTGGAATATTTTTTCTATTATCTTTTATGGAGTATTAATTATCACACTACACCTTAAATTATTACCCACTATCTTTACATTTACTATATGAAAGAAATTCTACACCTATATAAAAGATGCTTGTTTTCTTGTGGTGAGTGGATGAGAAGTATTATGTTGCAAATGAAAAATAACATTGTATTGTGCTTATAATTTGAGTTTGGTGTCGTGAAAGAGAGAGTTGAGACACAAAAAATATTCTAAGTCTCCAATTTATTCTCTAAAAAATAGAGTATTTATTTTATTAAAGGAATGTATTCTTTTTGAAGTGGAGCTTTGGAGTCAACAATCGACCCGGAGTTGATTCAAGTCTCACGACGTTGTTGGACGTTATTATATCCTGGAGGGGACAAGTCAAGAGTTATACTGCAATGAGTCTAAATCTCCTAAAAAAAAATGAGACATAGCCCCTCAGTCTGAATATTTATCTATTTTTTATACATTTTATTTTTCAACTATAATTTTTGTCTTTTCACTAACATCACTCAACAAAGAGAATAAAATTATGGAATCAATGGAACATGAAGATAAAAAGGATTAAGTAAAGTATAAAAGTTCCATGTCTCACTTTGGTAATAGAAATTCCCAGAATATAACCATACTCAAACACGAAGGAAGAAAAATTCTCATGAGATAAAAGCAATATATTTTTATAGCATGTTCGGCTAAGCTTTTAAAATTTACTTATTTTAATTATATTTTTTCTAAAAAAGTGTTTTTCAGAAAAGTACTTTTAATGAGAAACAGTTTGTACTTGACCAATTAATCTAAAAAATACTTTTGAACAATAATTAATGTTTGGCCAAATGTTTAATCTAAGCATTTTTAAAAAGAAATAAACACTTTTGGGGAAAATTAAGCTTGCCAAACAAGCTATTCATGAATTAAGGTTAGATTCTTTATCATACAGGAATTGGGTCATTTGCGCAACTTCTCTCCCGCTATTCTTTCAGATTGGGCCGAGGCAAAAAGGGCTATGCTCTCACACAACAGTTGACAACTTGCCCATTTTAATTTTGTTTGTTAGTTTAATGATAATCCTTAATGGTTTAAAGTTGTGGCTTAGTTATACTTGCACCTATTAATATTGAGTCAAATCTCAGAGCAAACCAAAGAGTAACATGGCCTGTAAGCATAACAAAGTGACAAATCTACATTTTAAAATCCTATGAATTCTGTATTTTGTGTGTAGGGTCACATACTCGTTGTTTGGATCTGTAACTGAAGAAGGCTCTCACCCTTATTTGTATATATGTGTTCAGGTACTTGAAACATCTTTCAACTCATAAATAAATTACTACAAACATCTTTACTATTTCCTACACAAAATTACAACCTTTATCTCACTTAGGGATGGCAATTGGGCGGGGCGGGTGCAGGTACCCCCTCCCCCGCACCCTTACTTGTCAGAAAATTTTATACCCTCCACCTACCCGTCACCCGTGGCGGGTACAATTTTCAACATCCATATCCGCCTAGGCGGGTATATTTCTAAATCTACACCCGCTCCACCATCCAAGTGGATATCCGTCACTCGCCTGTACCCGCCTGCCATATTTTGTAATCAATTCATTTGTGATCAATTAGTGATCAACATGATCCCAAAAATTCAAATTCCAAAAAATATCCCAAAATTTTGAGTCAAGAATCATTATTGTCACGGTCTCATTTTCTTTGGGAGAGAGGGAGGAGAATTCCAGATTTTTTCACCATCAGAATTCCCCATTTTTTTCACCTCTTCCCCATTGCACAACAAAGAATCAAGAAAATCCAAAAATTATCCACCCAAATAGCTATATATTATAAATGTAGACAAAACCCAGATATTATTTCAGCTATATAAGCTAAAGTTTTTCAATTTTTTCTTCACAAACCCAATAGGTAAAACTTAACAAACGCACAAAAATTGACCTCACCAAGACAACCCAAAGCACAAAGCAAAGACAATAATATTTTTCAATATTTCCCGATCAGCACCTCCTTTAAAGAAAAAGGAAGAGACGTCGAGAATGAGAGAGGGATAAGAGACGGCGTGAAGGGGAACGAGAGAGATGGAAGCGTGAAGGACTAAAGAGACGAAGAATTTTGAGTTTTGTTGGAGAATGAGAGACTTGTCGTGACTTATGGGCTGAAGGCACGACTTATGGGCTGCTAATATTTTGGGCTTGGGGCGGGTGGGTATGACTGCAAATCCACCACCTACCCGCCTACCCGTGACAGATACATTTTCAATACCCATATCCGCCTATTATCCACCAAAGTTATACTCATATTCGCTCCAACTAGAGCAGGTGCGGTCTCACTGCTCTAAACAAGTCAAAACGTGTTACGTGTGACACACTTGTAGCTACATCACTTGTACAAAGCGTCACAAACATATATTAAATCCCAGATATTCACATCCCTGCCACGTATTACCCAAGATATTTTCGAGCCACAAAAAGATATTTAACAAAAAAACACGTGTCATTAGATCCTTGCTTGCTTCTACACGATTACATTGACCAAAGAAAAATCATATCCGCATGGTCTCTATCATCCAATCAAAACTCAAAGCGTAGCAAATATTTTCTATTTTCGGAGGCAATGATAGGCAGTTCATTCAACTTAATACTGTATATCCATTCTTAGCCGTTTATTTAAGTTTCCCCAAAACACCACATTCTCGTCGTTAAAAGTAACTATGAGTGACCACCGGAGCCAAAGACGACGGCTTTATCCAGACGGAGAGTCGTCAGTATCAGAAGATTCTGGAATCTACGATGAAAGGATTCTAATCCTCGTATTTAGGTCGATTAATTGGGAGATCCGTACACTTTGTCAAACGGCGTCGGTTAATAGAAAACTCCGTGCACTAGCAAGAAGGATATTATGGAGAGAGTTATGTGTTTATCGAGCTCCACAAATGATAACGGCGTTAACTAACGGCGCACCAAACGGTAGAATTGGTGGCGGTTGGCAAGCGATGGCAAAATTAATGTTTTTTTGTAACGGATGTCAATCGACCCGACATTTCCAAGTGGGTCAACCCACACCGGGTCACTTTGTTAAAACGTCACGTTTTTCGAAGACATCGGGTCGGAGTTTTTTGGTTAAGAAATGTAGGAGTGATCTGCTGTATGTGAGTGATCCGTGTGAGCATCCAACTGGGGATGATGATTTAGGGCTATTTAGAGGGGTATTTTGGGGATTTATGAAGTCTAGAACAAGGGCGTGTTTGATTAGAAGAAGAGTTGAACTTGAAGAAGGAGGGAAATGTCCGTTTTGTGGAGCTAGGGTTTGGAGTATGACGGCGGCGCGGCTAATACCTAAAGGCGCGGCGCGGCGGCTTGGTTCGATGGAGAGTGGGTTAGAGTATGTTGTGTGTGTTAATGGGCATTTATATGGTGCTTGTTGGCTTGTTCCTTTATCGTCCGATGAAGAAAAAGATGATGATAAAGAAGAGGATGGCAGTGAGGAAGGTTATTTTAATGGTGGTAATGAGGTAGTGATAAATGGGTCTTCTCTCAATGGTCTGAAATATGGGCTTACTTCTTGATATTATTATTATTATAGAGAGAAGGGATGAGGGAAATTTTGTAGGTTAGCCTGTTAATATTAACTTGAAAAATATGAAATGAATCAGTTTTTTCAGTTTATTTGGGGATTTTTTCGGTTTGATTTCAGTTTGCAATTTATCATTGGTTTAATTTTCTATTTTTAAGATGAATCTTTTTGTCATTCGATTCTACTTTTCAAGGCAGGGTAATATCTCTACTCTTCCTAAACTGAGTGTGTTGTTGTTTCATCACTAGATTAATTTGAGAATATGAAGTGATTCTAATTTAAACTCTAGAAGACGAGAAACCTTAGATAAACTAATCCCCTTTTCAAGCAAGGATTATTTGCTAACGTGTGCCAAATCCAATATTCAAAATTTTGACTAGATGGGATTAATAAATAAACTAATTTTGCACTAGATAGATAAATGCAAGACATATTTTACACACATGACATATACTCTTAATTATTTAATTAAATTTAACTTAGAATCATTTAATTTGATGTAAACCTTAATGGCAAATAATTGTTCTTCGTGTAACAAAGCTAGCAAACAAATTTGGTCACGCCTAAGTACAGTACTCAAGATTTGTTTTCACTATGCATTCAACACACATTAATTAATCATGTTAAGTGAGTACGCAAAATTTTATACCAAAACTATCTCGCCTAGTACCTCAAACTAATCGATCCCAAAATAAAACAAAGTAAGAAGTAAATTATGTATACTTTGGCATTGAGTATATATAGAGACAAAAACATATATCGATTCTCAAAAGTAATCCCTATAAGATAAGTACTATTTTTTGTTACTTGTAGGATTGGCAATATCCCAGCTTCTATTAATCGGTCTCTTGAGCACCAAACATGCTTCCAAATCAACTCCATTGCTGATAGTACTTACAGTTCTGACAATCTGGTCCATAAATTTTGCAAGGACAGATTTGAGTCTGTGTTTGTCAAATTCCCCTTGCAGGTTAGTGTTCTTTAACTCTTACACTTGATGTTCTAAGCAATGAGACTCCATGTTTGGAATTATATAACATATTCTGTTGAAATTTGCTTTTGTTACTGCTGATTTACTAGAATAATAAGTAGTCTACTAGGAAAGGTCTACTATGTTTAAATTTAATTTTTTGTTAGATAGATTAGGTTGTTGAGATATTTTAGGTTTTTGAAATTATTCTGCAGATTTTCTGTTATTAAGTTGGCTATTTTATAGCCCTCTATGCTTAATAAAATGAGAAAATTTCCATCATTCTTCCAACCCTTTTTGCTGCACCATCTTTTAAATAACCAACTATGCTTTTAGAATAAAATCATTTTACAACAACGCCTCAGTCCCAATATTGCGCTAAGTTATGTTTAGGACAGTTGTTTGGGTGCTAGTAGCACAAGGTTATGGTTGATATATTCCACTATGATATATTTAGTTGAATGCACTCTGCAGGACGCGGTGATGAAGGATACAGTAGAATGGACTACAGAACCAAACTTTAACTTGAAAGAATATCTCCAGGATGCTTATTTGCATCCCGTGCTCAAAGGGGTTGAACTTGAAATATCAAAAGAACTTGATGAGGAGGAGAATAATCGACTTGTTGCTACCAAGAGGACTTCTCGATGGAGTAGTAAGACTGTTTCTAATGCCACTTCTGAAGATCAGAAAACGGTCTCTGAGATGCAGCTCGTATAATTTGTTCGGTCACCAAAAGCAGTTAAGAATTACAAGCCAAGCATTCATTTGTTTTATTTCCTTCTATTAGCTTGTGTTAGGCCTTCTACATCAGACGGTCAAAGAGGGCAGTGAAAATGTCATGTACTATACTCATGATCAAAATGCACAGAATGTCATTCTCTTGGAATAGAAGGCTTTTTTGTTGAAAAAATAGGTGTTTTAACCTTTTCATACTTTGTTATGAAGGGATTTGGGGCAACAGTATGAGTTACTGTCACGTGATATGGGAGTTTATGGTGTGAAAATGTCTCTAGCAAAAATATAGGCTAAATCGTATTTTCTTGGATCATTGACATAGCAGCAGCTTTGTGTACAGAACCTTT
Organism: Anisodus acutangulus; assembly: GCA_029783415.1. Lineage (NCBI taxonomy): Eukaryota > Viridiplantae > Streptophyta > Magnoliopsida > Solanales > Solanaceae > Anisodus > Anisodus acutangulus. The sequence goes on along the minus strand of CM056494.1, from coordinate 538,301 downwards.
TTTATCTTCAAATTCAAACTTCTGTATTTGTAAAAATAGAATAAATTAAAATTTGTTATACGTAGTTTGTAATAAACAAATGAGTATTTGCAGATAAACTTGTCACTTGACCATATGTCACGTATTCTCACTTTACTTTGTGACTATCAAGGTTAAATTATTTGATGTGATGCACACATAGGATGTGACTTGTGAATAAGTGTTTTCCTTACCTCAACTTATACGTTTAGGCAAAAGAAAGCAAACAAGAAAAAAGAGTAAGAACATAAACAAGCAGTATCACAAGTTGTAGAGTACTGCATAACTTCTGTGGAAAAAAAACAAACTAAAATTTTGAACTAAATAATCTTCACAAAATATAACAGGAGACCTAAAAGAAATTTGTTACTTTACATAATGCTGCAAGTAAAACCCTTTCCCGGAACTCTGCTAACACGGGATGTTTGGTGCACCGGGCAACCCTGCCCTACAAAATGCTGCAGGTGCGAGAATCTTGTTTTTCAAAATAACGAGTGAAGTCATTGACCCCTGACATGGGCTGGGCCGGGGCATAAAAATCATAGTCTGGCCCATAATATTGATATGGAGGTTGCATATAACTAACTAGCTTGTCCTAGTCCATTGAAAAATCCAGCAGGGTACTGAGCTCCCATTTGCATAAACATAGCATACTTTTTCTTTCTTTCTTCTTGAGTTACATAGTCTCGAATTCCTCCACCTCTTCTATGTATTTTGCAGTAGTGATCCCTGCGAATAAAGGTGGTAAAATAAATCCATTTTTTTAGTACTCGTCCAAGTTTAAATGGGTGGGATAATGACCCGTTTGTTAACTTGACCTGACAGGTGAAGTTGGAAATGACTCGTCAAAGTATTGGGATCAAATGATACTTAACTCAACGGGTCAAGATGCAACTCAATCTTGACATGCTTATAACTTAAATTTAGAGATAGGAAATTATGTAAGTTTGAAAAGTTTAAGCTAATAATTTCAGAAAAATACATATTCCCTAGTTTTCCCCTTTTTTAGTATTCGTCAAAGTTTAAACAGCAGGGACATGATGTTTGTTAACTTGACTTGATAGGCTGAACTTGAAATGACCAATGGGTCAAATGCAACCCAAACCCAAACATGGCAAAAAAAGATCTAGGAAATATGTAAGTTTGAAAAACTTCAGCTAATAGTTTAAGAAAAATATATATAGTTTTCCTATTTTCTGATAAGCAAAACAGAAAATGATGGAAGTTTGGATCATGATGGACAGATTGAGGTGTGACCTGTTATTTGACCAATCTTGATTCAACTCGTTTTGATCCAAACAAATTTTAGAAGTATAGGATGATGACCTGTTTTAACCTGTTCAAATTTGACCCAACTCGCTCATACATACCTGCAAATGCTTTCATCAACTCCTTGAGGGGCCACATAAGCTTCAGCTTTATGATATTTTTTCTTGTTTTTGGTTGACACAAAATCTTCACACTTTTTATTCTTTGCTGACACATAATCTTCAGACTCATGAATGTGATTATGATCATCAGAACTCTCATCATCACTACTATTCCACCAATGTTCATTTCTTTTCGTGTCATCGCCAACTTTAGCTTTGCCCTTGTCCTTGGAATAAGCTGCAGCATCTTCTTTATTGTGTGCATTTTGATCAGTCTTCTCAAAGTGGTGGTGATTTGAATTTCTACTTGTGCTATTATGTGCTTGATCATAAAGAGGATTCTTGGAATAAGATATATGCTCTGCCTTCTTCCCCTTTTCCTTAATGGCCTCAATAATCATCATAGGATCAAATTTGCCTCTAATGGTAGCCAACTTTGTTGTTGGATCATAAGAAACTTCCAAGACACCTACCACAAGATTCCAAAGTAAATATTAAGTTATATACGCGTACAAAATAAAGATTTTTTACATTATCAGTGTAGTTTACAATAACCTCTAATAGCAAGAAATATATACCATGTTTACAAGGTTAATAATAGATGTTTACCATAGTGATTTGCCGGTAACTACCTTATAAGTGATCTGATTGTGTAAAACTTAGATGACTACAATAGCCACAACTATGCAGGAGTGGCAGCCTAGGCTTCGGCAGCCTAGTAAATTACTACTAAGCATGTACAAAAATAAATTCAAAACCTAGTAACTAATAGCACTTGGGAGGTTAGTGTCCTAAAATTAAGAACTCATAAGATTCAAATTTGACACCGCCTCTACAACTACATTTCAATTCCAAACAAGTTGAGACAGCACACTGAAATTAGTGCATAGAAGTTGGACTCAAGAGATAGTATTAGTGACAAAGTAATACACATTAAGTACTTTTAGCGATTTTAAACAGTATTATGTTATTGTTCAGTGACCTAATTATGGGTAGGATATCTTTTAATGTAAAAATGATATAATAATTTTCCTGAAATTTAAATATTTTATTATTGCTATATTTTAGTTAGAGAAAATTATTATATCATTTTTACATTTAAAGATATCCTACCCATAATTAGGTCACTGAACAATAACATAATACTGTTTAAAATCGCTAAAAAGTACTTTATGTGTATTATAGTATTAGTGACAAAGTAATCTCACAATAAGATATACCTACTTAATTAGTGTAATACAAACTACTACTATCGCATGAGCTCCGCTTTTGTTTCTTTTTACATTAATGGGATACTGTATTAAAAAGCTAATCAAATTAATAAATACTCTTGCTCAAATTAATAATAAGAATATCGTACCACTGGTCCTTAATAGCAATTTCCTCAACTTTCTTTGACATGCTGTACAACAGGTGACTTCAACTTTTATGACACAGACCTGAAATGTTTAAAAGCAAATTCAAGAAATTAAAGACATTTATCTTTTAAATGAACCTAAATTAAAACAAATTACTATAATAATAATAAATTTAAAAAAAAACTGTGAAAGAGTGTACAGGATCATCGGGACTATGTTCCATCAAGATGACCTGATAAAGCAGACATAGAACAACTGACTTCTCCAGTTTGTCACCTACACAACAAGATCTAAAAGTTTAAAAACAAGATCTAAAAGTTTAAGCTGTTAGATAGAACACACTTCTAATATTTATTTTCAACACGCCCCCTCACGTGCTGGCCTGATTTTTTTTCATGGTCCAAGCACGTGAAAATTCTTTTTAAGAATGTGTGGCTTTGAGGTTCGATCCCAGGACCTTTTGGCTTGTTTTGATACCATATTGAAGTGTGACCATCTGATCTAAAAGCTTAAGTTGTTAGATAAAACACACTTTTAATATTTGATTATATTCTCAACATAGATGGTCACACACTTCAATATGGTATCAAAGCAGACCAAAGGTCCTGGGATCGAACCTCACCGCCACCCATTCTCAAAAAGAATTTCCACGTGCTTGGACCATGAAAAAAAATCAGGCCAACACGTGAGGGGCCGTGTTGAGAATATAATCAAATATTAAAAGTGTGTTCTATCTCACACACTTCAATAATAATTGATAAGAGTTGAAATTTGAGAAAGAAACTTAAAAAACAAATATAATAATAAAGTTCTAATTTGTTTTTGCATACAAGTGCAAACTAGGGCTGGCCAGTGGGTCGGGACAGCCCGACCCCGACCCGACCCCGTCCCGAGCCCGCCCCGGTCCCGCCCCGACCCCGCCAAAAAAAAAAATAAATAAATAACGGGGGCGGGACTCGAACTCGGGACGGGACGATGTCTCGTCCCGCGAGACCCGAGCCCGCCCCGACCCCGCCCCGAGCCCGACAGCCTCTTTTCCTCTTTGCAAAAATGACCAGTTGCACCAACGATCATTTTAGATTATGGCCGTTGGTCAACGACCATTTTAGGCCCCCCCTCCCCCAACCCCCTACCCCTTAATATTTATTTTTAACCCATAAGTTATTATATTTACACTTTAACCCAATTTTCCAACTATAAATATATATAGATTTTATCAACAAGAAAATGCTAGTAACTTACCAGCTTCCATACCATCTTCTTCATCTTCAACACAACCTCACAAAAGACATGCTGTTTCTGCGGCTAGTATTGAAAGCCTCAGAAATAGAATGTGCGGTCGTACCTTTACTACTAACCAAATTAGAGAGTTGGATATTTTTGTTTTGCAGAGTTCTGTACCGTATCAAGAAGTTATCAATGAAGATGGACATGAAGACTTGCTGAAATACTGGAGGGGGAATGAGAAGACCTTTCCGACACTTTCATTGATGGCTCGAGATGTTTTGAACATTCAAGCGTCGTCAACTGCGTCTGAAAGCGCTTTTTCTGCAGGCAGATATCAAATAGGAGACCATAGACACTCATTAGCCGGAGACAGCTTGGAAATTGCAGTATTATTCAGAGATTGAATACGAGCGGAGCGGAGAAGGTGCGGTCAACCGGAGATCAACGAAGATGATGATGAAAACTACAACGAAATCTTAACCGAAGGTAGTGGAAGCGACGTGGATCAATTTGACCAACAAATACCAATTCCAACCGAAGAACCACATGAAATCATCAAGCAATTAGAACATGTTTTTTTGAGAATATAATTTTTTTAATTGTAATTTTATTATGTAATTTGCAACTTGGACAACACCACAAAGTTGCAATTTAGATTTTAGACAATTGTATTTGTATTACAAAAAAATCATATGTCTATTAAATAATATAAGAGGCACAAAAACAGCCTTGAGATGTTTTTATTACACTATCTTGTTTTGTTTATTGAGTTTTTTTTATACATATGTTATTTAAAAAAATGAAAACCCGCCAGATCTCCGCCTCGTCCCCGAGCCCGCCTCTGCCCCGAGCCCGCCGCCCGATACCGACGACGGATCGGGATCGACGGACTTGCTCTAGTCCCGCCAGACCCGACCCCGCCAGAGCCCGCCAGACCCGACCCCGCCCCTTCTCCCGTCCCGCCCCGACCCCGACCCCGACCCCGCCAGACCCGGCCCCCCAGACCCGAGCCCGGCCCACTGGCCACTCCTAGTGCAAACTCCACAACTACAAAAAGTACAGGATCTAAGAGACACCTCGAATGAAAAATACCAAGAAATTAGAGTAAGACGAAACACAACTTTTGATCTCCACAAACTTGACGAAGAAGGCGAGACAGAGACTTTAAACTCTATTAATGTAGTTTGACATGTAATAAAAGGTTAGTTACCATTTTTAAGATATTACAAATTAATGCTTACTATAGAAAAGTTGCTTGTAATTACTCTGTGAAAGTTATATAAATATTGTGTAAATATTTTTTATATCGAAAATGTATAATAAATAGTTGTAACTTGTAACCTAGCGCTCCTAGGCAAAATCTCTTGCCCATATATCATAATACAAGATCCGAGATAATGATTTTATTTCCATTAAATTATTGCTTCCATTCTTGGCAACTTATTTAAGGAGCTCATTAATTAATTGCACGGTCTTGGGATTTTCTTTGGGCAAAATCCTAAATTCATAAAAGAACAAAATGAGCCAACAGCCATCCAACCTTCATTGTGTATGTGAGGATTCGATCCTCATATGTATTTGCCTCCTCATTTTCCCATTCCACTTCCTCTTACGTATAATGAAAAATATTTACATGTAACATATTCATCAAAAAGGGGTACTTGGAGGCAAAGGCAGAGCTAGGTAGAGCCAAGGGGGTTTCAATTGCATTCCCATCATCAGAAAATTATATTGTATAAATAGGGCAAAGACAATTTTTTGGTTATATATAAATCATCGAATCTCTTTGACATAAGAAAACATTAATGTAGTAGCTAAAGGGTTCAAAATCTGCTTTAGGTCATTGGTTCAAATCACAAGTGACATTTTAGATTTTTTTCTGAATCCCCTGACATACACTCTTGGGCTCCCCTCCGCTACCCTGTAGGTAAGGGATGAAGAGTCCCACACGCTGGGTCAACATTCATATCCAAGGCTTCACCACACAGTTACGGGAAAATGAGAGGAAAAGCAGAATAAAGAGCAGTGCATGATCTTGAAATACATTTAACAAAGAAAATCAGTACATGCTGATTAACCCACTCAAAATCTTTTTGTTAAAGTCCAGATTTTAGCCACCACGAGCTTCTCTCCTCGTAGCATCATGAAGAAGATCTATGTCGACTCCATCTGGAGGTAACTCGACGTATCTCACCACTGAACCTCTGATGAAGCAGTTCCTCACTGAACGCTGTTACATCAAAGGAAGATGAAAAATGTTAGTGGTAATACCAAACCGAAAACATATCACATGAAAAGGAAAACATTATCGGGAAAAGGAAAATGGAGAAGGTGAAAGGAACATGAACCAAGTAAACAAGAAGGTAGTTAAAAAAAAAAGTAAACAAAGAGAAGGTGTGACTGCTAAAAACATCAATGTGAACCAGTAAACATACTGTGTTGCTCTTCTTTTTTTTTTCAAAACTTCTATTTTTCTGTCACTTTGCATGTCTTGTGCTCCTACAAAGGCATACATGGTCCCTTGCATACTTGGGAGATTGATCTTACATAAGAATATCCACTGGCAATTGTTACTCCAGTTAAAATTTGTGCAGTTACAAACCTAAATGCAAAGATTGTCTCGGTCAATGACATTGGAGAGTTAGCTGCAGTACCATCTTGGTACTGTATTTTAATGAAACTACCTTATCAAAAAAATGATACTGGAAAGGGCAACACACTGGGGACCAACCTTTGCACATATATTTTAATTCTGAGTTTGCAAGATCACCAACTACAGAAAACCAATATGTTAAGATACTAACTCTCCGTAAGAGTAATCTAAAGAAAGAGAAAATACAGTGATTTATTTGGAATGGTTATCATCATCTCTTACTACATCCACAGGCTCATAGCAGGTACCAAGTCCTTGTAATAATACAGAAAGCATATGCTATCACACATGGCCTTGACCATTCAATCTAATACTTTTGATGTATGACACCACATTTGCATGCTAGGTAACCTTTTTAAACCACCTACTAAAAAGCTCCCACTGATTGGAAATGGCATTACATTCATGTTCCTAAACAGGCAATACCGCTCTGGAAATAACTTAAACAGTACCTTGGAATAATAAATAACATATTTAACCATCATGAATGTATACTTTTACCAATCAAAAAAATTAACCATCATGAACGCTAGATGATCAGTACACTGGATAATTTCGAGAAATAACAATACTCCTATTGCTTATCATTTCTTACTTCTAGTCCTTAGTGTGCAAAGGTTCAAAGATTCTTTTCTTGCTTTATATATATGGTACCCTACATGGCTACATCTACCTTACCACCTAACCCTTCCTCCCCATGTCATAGTGGCCCTTCTCACTTTTCTCCCTTGGTGACTAGGACCGCCAACCTCATGGATGAAGGCAGCGGGTGCTTTTCTAAAGGTTCAATACCATCAAAATCTTAGAAAATAATATTCACAAATCCTCATGATTAACCTTTCCCGGTGCACATATCCAACCAACAGTCAATAGTTTTTAAGAAAACTAATGGTTCGTTGGAACTACAATCATAATATTATGGAACAGATACCAACCTTCCTTCTAGTGCATACATGCAGAAAATAGAATGAATCTCCACAGTATAATTAGAGCCAAGTAGGATAGCAACTCTTGAATATGTGTGTGTGGAGAGAGAGAGAGAGAGAAAGCAGTGAATACCACTTCTCCAAAAGAAATAAGTATAGCAAAGATATGGAGAAAGAGCAGTGAACCCCTACAGCATTTCCTAGTGATCAACTTCCTCACCAATGGTCAGAGGCCAAAGAAAATTCTAACATGCTTAACGATCCAACAATTGTAGGTTATCCATAAAATATACAAGTGCAGAAGTTACCCTTCCTAATCAAGAAGCATTACTTTATCCACCCACCAAAATCCGTATGAAGGAGAAAGGGGTGCAATTACCATGTGAGGGTACTTGTCTTCATCAACGACCCTTGTGTTTTCGAGCTTAATGTTGAGATACTGATCAACTGAATGGAGCGTGCCTCGGATAGCCAAATCATTCTTCAGTTCCACTGTCACTTCTCTGCCCACCATGTCCTTGAAGTATGAGAAAAACAACTGGAAAGGGTGGGATGGGAAAAAACTCAGTTAGATACAAGTCAAAAACATAAAGCTAAGAAAGGGATTGATTTTCATGAAGGAACCGGAGCTTCCAATATACAACAATCAGAATTTTTTTTTCCGTAGAAGACTTCAATGGAGATAGAGATTAAAGGGACTAGACTGAATAGAGAGGAATGAACAGCAAAAAGAAAAGGATAAAGTAACATTACCATTTTCTATTTCTATGGGAAAATCTCGTCAGTTCGCGTGTCTTTTCCAGGTTCAGCTGCCCAAATCTGAAATTTCATAAAGTTTGTATGTTAAGTAACACAAGTGTTCCTCTCCTCATTCCAATTTATATCAGAATCAGACAATTCCATTTCTCTACAATTTTTACAATTTTCGAGAATTCAAATTCATTAAAGTATTAGAAGTTCAGATTTTGATATGATGTTTTGTCCATCAAACTAACTTTTCAATCATTAATGTTTTCTTCCTTAATGACACACATAATATATGAGTCAAAGTAACTGCTTAATCTACATACTTCATCAAACACCATCACATAAATGCCACGGAGGGAGTATCATTTACAGGGATATTACCTATCAAGTTCTCTAGGATATTAACCTTAACTCGAGAGCCTGTTTCAATAGCCTGATTTGAATTTAAGGAGCAATTTAAATCAACTGAAATCAAATTCATGCATTTGAGAAATGGATTTCATATGAAATGTGTTGTTCTATTATGAAAATTTTAATATTACAAATTAATATATTAAAGTGCCACTATTACAAGTTGGCAACAAAATTTGTTCCACTATTAAATGTTGGTCATAATAATTTCTTCCACTATTAAAAGTGGAAATAAAATTTTCTTCCACTATTAAAAGTGGAAATAAAATTTTCTTCCACTATTAAAAGTGGAAATAAAATTTTCCTTCCACTATTAAAAGTTGGAAATAAATTTTCCTTCCACTAATAAGTGGACATTAAAGTTTTTCCACTATCTATTTAAATTATTTCCCCACTTTTTTCCATTATTATAGAAGGATGAATTTCTCTCCTATAAATTTATTGTCATCCTTACATTGACAAGTGAAAAAAATATAAAGTGTATGAAAATTTGAGATAAAATAGAATTTTATTTAGTTGAAGGAAGGTGTTCTTTTGGACTCAACATCTTGTCCAGAGTTTGTTGAGTAGTACGACGTTGTCGGGCTGTTGTATCCTGGAGGGGACAAGTCAGAAAAATTATTGTTGGACCGGTAAAAATTTGCTGCAGTGGGCTTGAATCTCCTTAAAGAGAGCGAGATATTCGCGCCTCAGCCTGAAGATATTATTTTCTTCATTTTATTTTTCAATTCTAATTTCACCAACAATTTTTAAGGAGAATTCAATGGCTATAATTGAAAAAACTGCGGATGTCAAGTTGGGAGATCTTAACAAGCCATTTTGGTTCAACGATACTCATTTCAAAAGATGGAAGGGTAAAATATTTTTCTACTCAAGTCTTCTCGATGTTTCTTACTTATTAACTGAGAAAAATCCAAACAAAGTAGACAACTCTTCCATGAGTGATGAACGTATTTCTCTTCAAGAGAAAGTGGAAAAATATGATGATGATTCATACAAGTGTCGGTATTATCTACTTAATTATCTGTTTGATAATGTTCATCATTATTATGATAGAACTTACTCTAGTGCAAAGAAAATTTGAAAAGCATTGCAGAGTAAATATGATACCGAAGAGTCTGGAGCGAAAAAATATATTGCTAGTAGATTTTTTCGTTTTCAAATAGTAGACAACAAATCAGTAGTAGACCAAGTTCAAGACTATAATGATCGTTCGAGAGTTCAAGTCCGAGGAAATTAAAATTGGAGATAACCTTATTGTTTGTAGCCTAATAGATAAACTTCCACCTTCTTGGAAGAAATTTCAAAAAACTATGTGCCACAAACAAAAGGAAACCTCTCTTAAGACAATGATAATGGGAATCCGCATGGAAGAAGAAGCAAGGGGCCAAGATGCACTTATGCAACCGGAAGAGAGCAATTTACAACCCGTCACAAACAAGGTAAATTTAATTACTTCAGATAATGTTGCTCCTAATTCGCACAAAAATACTTCTATGAAGCCTAAGAAGAAAATATTCAAGAAAAATATTGGTGTCAGTAACCGAGCACAATATCAACATGTTCAAGATTTAGTACCATGTTTTGTTTGTGGCAAGAGTGGGTATATTGCTCGATTTTGCAAGTTTCGGAAACATGGTCTTGTACCTCAGAAGAAATTAGTGATTCTATTTCATCATTTACAGTCTCTTTCCAAAAAATAGCATCATTAGAAGATAAATCTTCTTGTAAAGTGAGAGGGTCGTCTCCAACATTAAAAACATAAAAATTAGGACCAAAATCTTTTTCTACTCTAGCTCTTTTACTTCTTCTTAATTCAAAATCATCATTTTTTTTAATTTTTCAAAACAGAAGTAGAAGAACTAGGTAGTGACAAAATATTTTCTTTAGTCCTATGACCCCCACTATTTTTAGAATCAAATGGAAATTTATTTTCATGAAAAATAGCATCACCTTATTCTATTATAATATTATCTTCGAGACTAAAAAATCTAAAGGTTGTACTATTTGAAGCATAACCAAGAAAAGCACAAGTAGTAAGTCTTTTACTCAACTTAGAAATTTTGGGATCCATTAACCTCACATAGGCTAAACAACGCCAAACTCTTAGATATCCCAAATTTGGTTTGTGACCTTTCCACAACTCAAACAATGTTAATTTGGTCTTTTTATGGGGCACACGATTCAACACAAAACAAGCAGTCAAAATAACTTCACCCCAAAAATTTAGAGGTGCACTTGACATAATAACCATGATATTTGTTAACTCAACCAAAATTCTATTTTTTCTTTCCGCTACACCATTAGATGTAGGAGAATAAGTTGTAGTAGTTTCATGAATTATTAAGTTGGAGTAGTTTCATGAATTATTCTCAATGATCTAACAAAGTAATTAAACTCATTAGATTCATATTCACGGCATCTATCACTTATAATTCTTTTTATTTTTCTACCAAATTAATTTTCAACTTCATGGAGAAAAACTTTAAATTGTCAAAAGCATAACTTTTATTTTTCATCAAAAAAACATATGTATACTTAGAAAAATCATCAATAAAAGTGATAAAATATCTATTTCCTCCACGAGTTAAAATTCCTCCAAGCTCACAAATATCAGTATGAACTAACTCTAACAATTCAGTTTTACTTTCAACTTGAAAATGAGGTCTTTTAGTGATTTGGCTTTACTACAAGCCTCACGCTTTTCAAAATCCTTTTTAATCATTGGGATTAATCCTAAACTACTCATGATTCCCACATAACGATTTATAATATGACACAAACAAGCATGCCAAAAATTAGTAGAAGAAAACATGTAAACAGAATTACCAACATTCAACCTGAACATGACATCACATGCATACCCCTTTCCAAGCACTTGAGTGGTGTGAGAATCACCAAGCATGATGGTTTTGGGCTCCTCAAAAGGAGTACACACTTTGAACCAATCTTTGACATAACAAACATGACGGTTTGCACCAGAATCAGCTCACCATCCATCAATATTTTTCACCATGTTTATGTTTGTTATCACCGCCACCAATGGCTCTTCGGTAACGTTCACCTGAGATACAGGACCACGTTTCCGAAACTTGCAAAATCGAGCAATATGCCCACTCTTGTCATAAACAATGCATGGTCCTGAATCTTGAACATGTTGATATTGTGCTCGGTTATTGACACCATTATTTTTCTTGAATATTTTCTTCTTAGGTTTCATAGAAGTATTCTTGTGAGAATTAGGAGAAGCATTATCTGAAGTAATTAAATTTACCTACTTTTGTGACGGGTTGTAAATTGCTCTCTTCCGTTTGCATAAGTGCATCTTGGCCTTTGCTTCTTCTTCCATGTGGATTAGCATTATCAATGTCTCAAGAGAGGTTTCCTTTTGTTTGTGGTGCATAGTTTTTTTAAATTCCTTCCAAGAAGGTGGAAGTTTATCTATTATGCCATAAACAATAAGGTTATCTCCAATTTTAATTTCCTCGAACTTGAGCTCTCCAACGATCATTATGAAGTCTTGAGCTTGGTCTACCATTGATTTGTTGTCTACCATTTACAACAACATATCCAGTGAAATCCCACAACGTGGAGTCTGGGGAGGGTAGAGTATACGCATACCTTACCTCTATCTTGGAAGGTAGAGCGGTTATTTCTGAAAGACCCTCGGTTCAAGACAAAGCATAAGCACAAGTAAAGCAAGAGTTGTTGTCTACCATTTGAAAATAAAAAAATCTACTAGCAGCATATTTTTTCGCTCCAGCCTCTTCGGTATCATATTTACTCTGCAATGCTTTTCAAATTTTCTTTGCACTAGAGTAAGTTCTATCATTATTATAAACATTATCAAACAGATAATTAAGTAGATAATACTGACACTTGTATGAATCATCATCATATTTTCCCACTTTCTTTTGAAGAGAAATAAGTTCTCCAACACTCATAGAAGAGTTGTCTACTTTGTTTGAATTCTTCTCCGTTAATACGTAATAAACATGAAAAAGACTTAAGTAGAAAAGTACTTTAACCTTCCATCTCTTGAAATGAGTACCGTTGAACCGAAATGGCTTGTTAAGATCTCCACCTTGACATCCGCAAAATTTTCAATTGTAGCCATTGAAATCTCCTAACAATTGTTTGAGAAGTTACAATTACAATTGAAAAATAAAATGAAGAAAATAATATATTTAGGCTGAGGCGCGAACATATCGCTCTCTTTAAGGAGATTCAAGCCCACTGCAGCAAATCTTTACCGGTCCAGCAGTAAATTTTCTTACTTGTCCCCTCCAGAATACAACAGCCCGACAACGTCATACTACTCAACGGACTCTGGACAAGATATTGAGTCTAAAAGAACACCTTTCTTCAACTAAATAAAATTCTTTCTTTTATCTCAATTTTTTTCATTTTATTTTTCAATTGTAATGTAATTTCAGTAGTAATTTCTCAAACAAATTTCTTCCTTAATGACACATAATATATGAGTCAAAGTAACTGCTTAAACTCCATACTTCATCAAATGCCATTACATAAAATGCCACGGAGGGAGTATCATTTACAGGGATATTACCTATCAAGTTGTCTAGGATATTAACCTTAACTCGAGAGCCTGATTTGACTTTAAGGAGCAATTTAAATCAACTGAAATCAAATTCATGCATTTGAGAAACGGATTTCATATGAAATGAATTGAAATCAAATGCTCGCAATAGATGATTAAAAAATGTCATATTTTTCCAGCTTTGTTCATCAAACTTTTTTCTTAATAAAAATAAATCACAAACGAAACACATTTTTGGAGCAACTATCACATGGAAAGAAATGAGAATCACATAGAACTATGATAAGTTGAATTTAATATTATATTTATACATTTGGAGCAAACACAAAGTGCTACAAACCCTATTTTTCAGATTTTCGTAGTTTACCATTAAGCTCATGGAAAATATGGACTAGGGTTTTCGTTTCAGAAGAAACAAGTGTCGGAGAAAGGAGAAAAGAGAGTACGAGAGACGAAAATGGCAACTTACAACTCGAATTCACCGGAGAAAGAGATAACTGACAAACGAGTTCACTGCCGAAGGAGAATGGTGTTCTGTTCAATGACTTTAATTTTAATTTGAAGCGATACCAGGGTCCGAATTCGGAGGCCCTTCCTCTAAACAAATGTATTTCTAAAGGAAAAGGGTCCAAATTTGTTCCCTTAAATTTAGAGATAAGGGTTAAACATCTCAATTACTACCTTTTTTTTTTTTAAGTGAGCGTTTCATACCTAAACAATCATTATATAGACAGTAGAACATACCTAAAGAAATATATGATTGTGCGTGTACTGCACTCTCTTTTTTTTATTTAAAAATCCTGCCAAGTGGCACTCTAACGGTGATCTCGTTTCAGTCGTGATTGGTGTCTTGCTTTTACTATCCCCAGCTTGTTTTACCCCATTAAGCTCCAATTTCGTTGTGAATTCTAGGTTAGTTATTGATTTTGTTAAAAAAAGAAAATTAGGATTCTTCTTGTCAAAAAATATTGACGATTTTGTATAAATTTTTTGGATTGTTGTGATTTATTTCGTCTGAAAAGAGTTGAAAGGAGTAGAAATCGTTTCTTCACTCACAAATTTCTATATTTTAAATTAGTGTTAAATCTGAATTTTTGAAAACTAGCTTAGTTTCCCCTATTTTTTGTCCTAATTGCTGTCTTTTATGTTAAAAATCAGTGCTTTATAAGGATTTTGATGCTGTTTTTATGATAGTTGCTTATTAAAGTTTGCATATTTCTATTGTTCCAGGCTAATGGCCGATAAATACATACATAAATTTGAGGTTTCATATTGGTGGTATACTTGTCAGTTTATATTGGGGGGATAAGGAGTATGCCTTTAATGTTGATATGGATCATTTGTCTATTCCGGAATTGAATGATTATTGTAGGGATTTTGGGGTTACCAATGTAGAGAAAATGTTTATTGAATCTTCTGAATTTGATAGAATTGGTGAAAGATGGGGATTTGTTGGCTAATGGAGGTATTATGGACATTTACATATGTTTCATTAAAACAACACATGTGACTAGTGAGTTTTTTGAGAGCACATGCAACAGGGTAGATGCACCTAATAAAGAATCTACCAGCAAGGTTGGTGGAAGTCTCAATACACCTTTAGGTAAAGAAATAGAAGTTATTGATGATAGGGGTCCAACAATCATATCTGATGGAAAATGTTATTGGAAACACAAATGAATTTGGGTTGTCTAGTGAAGAGGAAGATGATGTAGAAGCTATTGAGAATAGTGATGCTGAAGATAATGAAAATATTGATCTTTCTGATGGTTATGGAAGTGATGTACATGAAGAGCTGAACATAGTTAAGGCGGATTTGAAAGCATAAGAATGCCAAGAAAAGAAAAGTTACTGAATGTGTTGTGGGAGAAGTTGGCATAGATCTAGATTTTGAAGACATTGACAAATTCAAGAAAAATCTAACTGGTAAGCTATTAGATAATGAGCCTTTCTATGATAGTTCAGATGCGGACAGCTTTGACAGTGAGAGTGGGGGGGAAACAAATGTTGACAGATCTGGTATTTTAAGAGCAATGAAGAAGGACAAGAGGATGGCATATGATCCAACATGAAAATATGTTATTTGGCAACTAAATATGATATTCGGGGATGTGAAAAAATTCAGAAAAGCAGTCAGTAGGTATGCAATTGAGAGGGGTTGTCAACTAGATAAGATCCATAATGATCAAAAAGAGTTAAAGTTAACTGCAGAGCTAGTGGATGTCCTTGGTTACTTTATGCTAGCAAAGACTCTAAATCTCTCAACTTCATTATAAGAACCTACAATCCAAGACACAAGTGCTATAGAAAAACACCAATACAATGTGCAACTACAAATATTTGGCTAAGTACAATAGAAATAGAATTATTTCTCAACCTTGCATAAAGGGGTAAAAAATACAAAATTTGGTCAAGGAAGACATGAGGTTATATGTTGGTAAGTTTGTGTGTTTGAAAGCAAGAAAAATGGTGTTGAAAAAGGTAATGGGTGATCATATTGCTGAGTTTAGTAGAATTTATGATTACAGAGATGTGCTTCTTGAATCAAATCCAGGAAGCACTTGTGTTTCTACATTTGCTTTTCAACTTTAAAAATGGGATTTAAAGAGGAACTGAAAGTAAAGATACTTGGACTTGGTTTCTAAAGATCTTGAAATCTGATTTGGATATCAATGATGATGGAGCAGGATTGACAATCATAAGTGACATGCAAAAGGTAAGATTTTTAGCCTTTTGATTTCAACTTTTTTAGCTACTGTTTTAATGAATTTTTTGCCTCTGTTTTCAGAACTTCTTAGCTATTGATTTCAGCTATTTTAGCTATTGTTTTAAGCATTTGAATCTTAAATTTTGCCAAGTTTTAAATTGAAGTAGTTATCTTAGTTATATACACCTGAAACAAAAGTTAATGCATCTCAAATACTTGTAGTTTTCAGTTTTTAGCTCTCTTGAAGCTAATTTCAGCGGTCTTTAAGCTAATTTCAGCTCTTATTATTGCTGTTTTTAGCTGCTATTTTCAGCTGTTTTTAGCTCTCTTGAAGCTAATTTCAGCTCTTATTTTCCCTCTTTTTAGCTGTTGTTTTGAGCATTTGAGTGTTAAAGATTGTTGTTTTAAAAGTTGTAGTTGCTTCACATGATTCTAACCAACAATAGTAGTCCTTTTAGCTATTGTTTTTGATTGATTTTAGCATCTGATTTCAGCTGTTTTTCAGGAATTACATTCAGCTATTAAGGAATTGCTTCTAGAATATGAACAAAGAATGTGTAATGTAGAATTGTATTACCTTCGACGACGACGTTGAAACCACCATCCATCTACAACAACAAACAACACTCATGTCAACAAGGAGGAATGTACTAACTAACTATCGAGCGACAAGCTCGTTCTATAGCAAATCGGCCAGTATCTCCCCTATATTCTTATCTCCTCCAAATCAAGGACAACATCCACAGCAACAGCAACAACATAAATAACTTATTCTTCAAAATTTCCAGCCATCCAATCTCAAGGAATTACTCTCAAATAACTCAACACTTCTAATAACATAAAACTCAACTTTTACATGCTTTCTAGTCACTTTTTTCTTTAGCTTGTGATGAGATTCTTAATCTTCAATACCAATAATTAGACAAGCACCAAAACATCATAAACATCATATCTAAGCTACTTTCAATGGATTTTATCTACCACAAGTTATAATCGTGGCTTTAAAACAACCCAACAACAAGACAACTTCATCTCATCTTTCTTCAAGCTCTAGTTCATGATTCTTTATCCAAACAACTCATCTAACACAAGATTAATCTTAAACATAACAAAGAGAGTTTTATACATACCTTATCCAATAGATTTGACTTGAACTCCAAGCTCCACCTAGCTCATAACAATCCTTAACTTCATATGGACATCACACAAGCTTCTTCTTGTGATTTCGAACATCTTCATGCTAAACTTGGGTTGATTTTCTTTGGAATGACTCTTGGACCTTCAAAATATGTTAGATAAAATCCGGTCACCGCCTGATAAATGCGGACCCATCTGCGTCGCATATGACCATATGCGACCGCATATCATTTCAGAAAATTCCTTCAACTTTTGCTTCCCTTTTGCGGCCCCATCTGCGAGGCGGATCCCATCCGAGACGTAAAAGCTTAGCATATCACTCTTACTTTGTTAAACTTCATCGAGGGATGGTTTCTTCAGTCCCAATGGCTTCCAACCTTCCGTGCACATTTATAACACCCATCTAAGCCTCACAAGGGACCCTCGGAAAGGTCGAACCACCGACTCACGCCGTCTAACTATGCCCTCATCCGCGTACCAAACTCCGGTGTGTAACAAAAATACGATTTATAAATTGTTTCTGAAATATATTTTATATCGCGTTTTTGCAATATAATTTGTACAACTAAGATTTGAACTCTCATTTTATGGATTGCAACTATTTCATTGATTATTATGTCACACCTTTGAAGGTTCTATATACTAAATATATTCATTTTATTCCATCAATATTTTTAAATTTTACTCTTATATTAGCAAATTGTCACTTATCCTTAGATTCTAACGAAGCTCAAATGCGAATTGATTGGATTCCACGTGTTAAATATTTTGATTTTTTCTTAAAAATATTCCTTCCATTAAGCTTTGTATTGAAGTCATTGTTAGGATTAAGGAAGAATACGAGATGATTTGCAGATTGTGAATAACCAAAATTTAAGAGATGATAAAATTAAATATTTTTCGTGCTGATAAAAAATAGCAGGTCATCCATAAAATTAATTAGATGCGCGTAAATTAAACTGAACACCACAACTTCTACAAAGAACTTGAAAGATAAAATTACGAATGCTTGGAGATCTACCTAGAATAGCATGGAAACGATTAGTGTATCATAATTTAGATAAATCAATATTAATTTTCATCATATGGTTACAAGTTGAAGGCACAAAATACAAAGAACATTTGCTGCTCACTTTAAGAGTGCATTCAACGAAATGAAAATTTGTCACTAATACATTTGAGCCAAATGGTTACAAGAGATTTTAAATTTTATTTAAGATTTTAAATAGTTAAAAATAAAAAAGGAAAACAACACAAAACATTCATAAAAGACAAAATATGTATCTGCTCATATCCTCTTATAAACTGATTTCGTTTCTACCCAATCCGGCCAAAACTATTTACTTGAGTATCCCTCGTCCAAAATCTTCGTTCATGATACAATTTCAGTGTATTTATATATTCTGATAGTATCATGGAGGACTGAAAGAGTGTTTCATTAAAGAACTGAATCATTCTTGTAATATCTCGTACTTTCGCATTAAGTTACGTCATAAAGAAGTTAAGATGAACTCGGAAGGTTGAGAAAGTTTATAAATTAGTTTTAATTACCATAACAGATTGAAATTATTTTCTCATAGGAAAAGTTATCTTTCCCGTTTTGAGAATTAATAGTATAAATAATTTTGTACTTTTGATAGTAGGTTGGAAAAAAATTAAAATTTGATGAAATATACTTTCTAGATATCACAATTTTTGTGAAATATTATTATAAGTATTATCTTAACTTTATATGACTTATTAGTAATTTAATAAGGTATTAAAATGGGAAATCAAGTGGATAAGTGTTTAGTAGACAATGCTTGGTACTTTTGTAACAAGTAACTAATGACACCTATCAAGTGTATATGAATATGTTGGTGGCTTCTTTATAGCCATGTATTTAATAATTATGTAAAGGTTTGATGGTGGACCCCATTGACTATAAAGAAGGATTATATATAAGTTAGCATTTATGTGTTATAGAAGAGAAGGAAAAAAGGGTCCAAAATCTTCTTTTGCACTCTTGGGCAATAGATTATTTGAGATCTCATTTTATTATCACTTATGATATATATGTACATTGCAACGTTTTCCTTCTAAAAACAACCATAGCAGCAACGTTTTGAGAGGAAATTTCTCTCTTCCTTGTTCTTTTTAAAGTAACGAAGTGCATAAACATTTTACTCTACATAGATTTTTGTTCAAGAGTTTTAAGTAAACCAGAGATTACTTTGTAGTGAAGTAAGGTGATGGAAGCTTTTATGAAGGTGACCCAAGTATGTTCCTCGTCTACAACCTTTACGAGCCCGTACGAGCATCAAAGGTTAGACGTCTACCGGCAGAATTGACTCGTTGTAGTCATTCGGAGGTCGAATCGAGATATGTAAGGCTATTCTTTGATTCACCACTACGGCACGACGTGTGTTTACTTGATTTCTATTAGAATTATGAGGTCTGGTATTTGCAAGTGTAGTAATCATAGATTTAAGAGTCTTATGAATCTCTTAAAGAAATGGTGTAAGTTTATAATTAGTTGCTACTCAAGTATGTTACTCTTGAAGTCGAGTTTTTAGTTGTGTGGATGAAAGCAGAGTTCCCCTTAGGTGGACCCACGTTAGCAACCTATAGGGTATGACTAAGAGAGCATATCGAGTGTTGGTTAAGATAATTGTTAGGGTGAAATGGTATGATAATTCTCAAATGATAGTTGAGTAGTTGTAGATCTATGGTTGAGGTATAGTACTTGATAGTTGCGGGCTATAGGCATGGGATTGTAGAACACTACTTAAGGTAAATGATATTCTGCGGTTAACGTCTAAATGATCATTATGGGTTGTAGAGCACAAAATAAGGTGAATCGGAGTGTTGGTATTTGCATTATATCTATCTGATCGTAGAGCGTCTTTACAGGAAAAATTGTGTGAATATAGATGGATTCAAACCCTCACGAGAGTGCAGTGGTCCTAAGAGGTTAGAGCTTATATTTGAAGTATTAGGCGAGTATTATAAAAGCATAAATGTGTACATCCCTATAGTATCTCTCGATTTGAACTCGAGTCATTTATCATCTCTTTTATGTGAATTCCACCAGATAGGGAGTATAGGTTCTCCTCTCCAACTCAGTTGTTCCTCCTATGTGATGTCAATTGTATCGCATCAAGCTTCTGTGTCCACATATAAATCTGTGTCTAGAGTAAACAACAGTTTCGCTACTTGAGTAATCCGTAAGCTATTTGAGTATCACATGGATCAGTCCGCACTTGAACTATCACATTAGAGTCATAAATAACGACTATTTATTTGTCTTATCTAATAGAGATCCGTAACACTTGTACTTTGTTGTGAACCAAGAACTCTTAAGAAGCAATGAGTCATAAGAGCCTGGTTCAGATATGTGATAGGTTCTCGGCTCATCCAGTTAGTTACACTCATGATTGCTAAGTTTGTATTTAATTGCATGAACTTGATTTTCTTCTTGAGAGTGTTTAGACTTTCTAGTTATGTTACCTTCAAGTGTAGTGCGGGTTGTATCCTTAAATCATTTGTAAGATCCCCTCTTAAGTTATAAATAATCAGAAAAGAGTTAATTATGTGCATTAGAGATAAGTATTTGAGTATAATTATCGTCCAAAGTATGTGGCCTATCGAAGCTTATTTGTTGGCCCACAATGACTTATTTGTTGGCCTATCGAGGCTTATTTATTGGCCTAGAAAGGCCTATTTGACGACCCATAGGGGATTATTTGATGGCACACAGGGGCTCATTTGATATCCTATCGAGTCTCATTTGCAGAGTAAGTATTTGTCGTCCTTATATGTATTAGATCCTGTTATGGCTCGATATATTACTTGTTATATTATGTGCTCATTTGATTCATGTGTTATGAAGGAAGGTAAAGAACAAATCTAATGTACCATGACTCCAAGTGTTATATCATCAGAAATACTCTAAAGAAGATTCAGAAAGACAAATGTACAGTAAGGTTCAATAAGTGTTTCCATGGAGGTTACAGAGCTTCCAGTTGCATTTGTTTGATTTTCATTCCAATTGTCTCTTCTATGAATTTCAGTTTATTGTATTTGTTTCATGTCTGCTTTGTGTACTCTGTACAATCTTTTCTGTACTGACGTCCCTTGGTCGGGGACACTGCATTTGCTATGTTCACATTTGCAAACATATACATGTTTGCAGACACACTTGCTAGTTGTTGCGGACACTCAGCGAGAGGGTGTAGGCTCCTCTTCTATCAGGAGTTGAGTCAGGTCTAGTATTTGCGTACATAGAGATTATGGGTAAGTCGGGGTCGGTGGCCACATTTACATACAAAAATTATTTGTACTTGCATATTTGTCTTTTGAGTTATGTCATATGACTTGTACATGTTTACAATAGTTGCATATAGAATATTGTTCATCCCGTCCGTATTTGGGGCGTGACAAGTCCTTTAGATTATCATATCATTATATGTATATATACATGATGGTATCAGATTTTTGTTTGTTTGTTGAGAAAAATGTTTTTTTTTGGATGAATGAATATTACCGTTTATAATACACTATCAATATATTATATATAGCAGATAAGTGTTTTTTGAATAAATGAAAGAAGTTATCATAATAAATAAGAGATATCATATTAGTATTATAGTTATGGAGGTATTCTGGTAAATAATTTTAGGGCATGAAAATAAGGGGACATACCGGGTAATTATTTTGTATGCGGTTGACATTTATGTTTTTTTCCAAAGAAAAAAATGTTTTGTTTGATCACAACAAAAAGAAAAAAGAAGAAAGAAGTGGGTGAATTATGGACTGGGGTCTCAACTCTCAAGTAAAAGAAGCATGGATGGATCAAACATAACTGCACTTTGAAGTTTGCCCGGTCACCCTCTCAACTACTCTTGGCATCTTGTGGAGTGTCTTCATCTTCAAATTCCATTAATTTTTTAATCTTTAATCCCATATAAACTACACCTTTTTTTTCCAAATAAATTCTATCTATTTAGTTTTACAGTCCCAAATCCACATATTGTTGTGCCCCCTTTTGTATTATCGTAATTTCTCTATATAAGTTTCATATTTTATTTCGAATTTCATTCATTAGGGCAAAACTTAGGTTTTATTCCTGTCAATTTTGTTTGTTTAATTGGAGCTACTGGAAATGGCTCCATGGGGCGGGTTATCTTGCTGTTTAAGTGCAGCCGCTCTTTATCTTCTCGGGAGGAGCAGTGGAAGGTTTATATCTCTATTTATCCACTTTTTTTTTTTAATTAATTGCTTCTTTTGTTTTTTGTTTTTCTTCTGTTTTGTGGTTTTCGAATTTAGTTGCTTACATGTCTGTGAATTATTCAAATGGGATTGTATGTGTTGTAATGCAGGGATGCTGAAGTGCTTAAATCAGTTACAAGGGTTAATCAATTGAAGGATCTTGGTAAGTACTCCTTCCGTCCCATATTAGTTGTCCACATTACTAAAAATATTCGTTCCAAAATACTTATTAATTTACAAAATCAATATAGATTAATTAAAATTTTCTATTTTGTCCTTAATATTAGTAATTTTTTTTTAAAGTAACCACTATTGATTAGAGTGCAATTTATCGTAGAGAGATAAGGGTAATGTAGTAAAAATATACTTTTATTTATAATTTCTTAAGGGGCGTGCAAAGGGTAAAGTGGACAAGTAATATGGGACGGAGGGAGTAACTTTTTTGTTTTTTAGATATGGATGGCTTAGTTTCTCCAGTAATCCCTTTCAGTAGATATCGAAATTGCCATTAGAAAGAGTCCTCAAAGGGTTGCATTATATCTGTACAGCAGGGCTTTACTGTATTCATAGTTTATACGAAAACTCGACCACTTTATCTAAAGAACAAACTTTCATATTTATTCATAATTTATAAGAAAACTCAAGCACTTTATTTAAAGAACTAACTTTGTATCCATTGGGAAAAGAGAAGAGGGGTTTGGAGGGAGCAAAGAGGCTGATGGATTTGTAGTTGAAGTGTGGGTACCTCTACATTAGTTACTCTTTTGTGGTAGTATGTTTGACCGCAGGGAAAATTGATATTTGCGCTCCCTCTACATCTTCCATTAAAAGACCAAGGGGGAGGGGGGAGGGTGGGGGGAGGGGGAGAGACCTTATCTCTTTGTACCAATTATTTTCTGATGCAGCTTACCTTACTAATTTAAACTGGAAAATAGGAGGTTCTAACTTATGTGGATCTCAAATATGTACATTGAGCGAGTACCAAATGGGAGTCAGGTCCCATTTGGTACAGTTAGTCTGTGTTAGATAAAATAATTAGGCACTTCAGTCCCATGGTAAGTTGAGTAAATTGGGGATACTATACAAAGTGGATGCTGAAAAGGTGTATGACCATGCAAATTTGAATTTCTTCTTATATGAAGGAATGAATTTTTCATCGCCAATTCTGCAGGAAGCTTTTCCTTTAACGTCCATAGATGTCCTCTCGTTACTTTATGAGTAGTAGAGATGAGGATATCCCTATCTCTCGTGTGTTCCTTTTAGTTATGAAGGCGCTCAGCAAATTACCGGAGTAGCTGAGAACTTGAGGGTATATCTGGTTCATTGTGCAGGAGCAAGAGATATTAGATACTTGTTCAAGAGAGATGTTGGTATAGTTTGAAGCAGTTCTGGAACTACGAGTCAACATGAGAAAGTTGGAATTGATACTGGTATGAGAAATGCTTAGTATCTAGGACTTCATGCCGATGAATGGATGAAAAGTTGTATCATTGGCTTCAAAAGTTTTTGGATTACCTTAGGGAGGAAGTTTAAAGCACCGAGTAGTGGAGTTCGATGATAGAGAAATTCGAGAGGCTGGAGAGTGGGAAAAAATAGTTCTGTCAAACAGATTAATATAACCCCTTGTAAAGCCTGCTTTGTCCAGATTTTGTAAAGTCTCTTTTCTCAAAAGGTCTGCTTTGTCCAGGATCCATACCTACTACATGTCCCTGTACTTCTGTCTTGATTCTGTCTTGTAGTGACAAATGAAGTATCATTTAGTCGAATGAAAGTAGGTGATGACCCCTTTGGAGGAGGGACTGAGGTGTTTGCGACATTTCAATCTTTTATAATCACTCTTTAGGAAGTGATTATGGTGTCTTGCGAATGAGACAGTAGCTCTGTGGACAGTGGTGATTGCTACTAAAATATGGAAATACCAAGCACGTTGGTCCACTAAAGATGTTGCTCCAATTTATGGAGTTTGCCCGTGGAAAGGAAGAATAAAAGGATTGACATACTTCTCAAATTGCATTGTTTTCGGAAATGGAAATTGCATATGATTTTGGCAGGATAATTTTTTTTGGGGGTGGGGGTGGGGGGTGGGGGGGAACTAACCATAAAGGAGACCATTGCACGGTTGTAATCTATTGCAAGGAAGAAAGAAGCTATTGTGACAATTTGATCAGGAGTAATGGTGGAATACTGTGGGACATAGTTTTCAGAAGATAAGATGCATGATAGAGTGGAAGTGGCCTCGTGGAGGATAAGATGCGGAAAACGAGATTGAGATGGTTCGGACATGTGCGGAGGAGAGGCACAAACGCCCTAGTGCGGAGGTGTGAGAGGTTGGCTATGGACGGGTTCAGGAGGGGTAGAGGTAGGCCGAAGAAGTGATTAGACGGGATATGACGCAGGTGCAACTTACTGAGTACATGACCTTAGATAGGGGGTTGTGGAGGACACAGATTAGGGTAGTAGGTAGTTTAGCGTAGTCCTACTTACGCTTACATATTGGTAGTTATAGTGTTACGATTGTAGCCCTGCCTAGCCTATCATACTAGTTGGCGCAGTATTGTTTTATAGTCCCCGTCCTTTGGTTTCTGTTGTTGTATGCTCAACTACCTACTTTGTTTCTCTTATTTACTTGCGGTAAGTACTGTTTCTTTTTTCAAGAATGCTTTATCTTGGCCTGTTAGCTTTTGGTACTCTCATTTTCATAGTGCTTTAAATTTCTTGTCCGGGTCTGACCGCTTCTTTGCTTTTGCTTCTGCTTATGCTTATGCTTTTTCTTGAGCCTAGGGTCTTTCAGAAACATCCTAAGGTAAGGTTTGTGTACACTCTACCGTCCTAAGATCCCACGTTGTGAGATTTCACTGGGTATGTTGTTGTTGTTGTTGTATAGTTTTCAGAAGAACCATCCAAAGTTGGGAATGGGATGACATGGAAGAATTTCTCACTGGAATCTACAATTATTTAAGGAGGGATTGGGGAAAGGTTTTTCAGTAAGATCTTGTTATAAATGTCTAATGAACAGAGAAGACATTAAATCTCTCTTAAGGAAGAAGACAAAAGCTCCAATTTGTGCCCAAGTTTGGATGCCATTATCACAGCGAACAACTTAACAAAGAGACGGCAGGTGGTGATTATTGATTAACTGGTGTTGTATGTGAGTGGTGAGGAACATACAAGATTGTGCTTTTCCCACTACTCTGTGCCTCTGTGGAGCTCCATTTACTCTGATTTTTAACATTGCTTTTGTCACATTTGTGTGGGTTACATCCAAGGACTGGAAAAAGGCCTTGACAAGTTGGAGGAGGATCAACATCGGGAAGATAAATTAAGAAATTAGGAAGGTAGCACCTTTATGTATAATTCTGGTTGATCTGGAGATAAATAGAAGATTATTTGAAGGAATTGAAAAGTGCTTGTGGAGAACATGAGTTATTTACATTGTCCCTTGTATTTTTGGTGTAAAGATGGTATCCTTTATGCATGGATAGTTGGATGGAAGTTTTGGATGATTAATATAATATTTGTTACTGTAATTCAGGCACAATCTTGGTGTAATTAGTTAAATGATATTTGAAAGAGGAACATCTGTTTGCTCCGCATCATTTAGAATTTTAGAGTTTAGAACTTAATATTGGATAGTTATACATCTTACTGTTGCCTTTTGTTAGTGAATTCTCTCAACCTTGAATGTTCTTTGTACTCCTATTTTATTTTAGCACAACTACTAGATACTGCATCCAAGGTGTTGCCACTGGTGGTTACTATATCTGGAAGGGTTGGTT
Organism: Anisodus acutangulus; assembly: GCA_029783415.1. NCBI lineage: Eukaryota > Viridiplantae > Streptophyta > Magnoliopsida > Solanales > Solanaceae > Anisodus > Anisodus acutangulus. Next base: position 512,160 of record CM056494.1, on the reverse strand, counting down.
CAGATGCACCAATTAACTGTGAGTACAGTGGCCTACGAGGCGTGATTGTGGAAGAAACTGTATGTTATCTCGTTCCTTAAATAATAGCATAGGATGTCTGTATTCCTTTCAATGATCTATCAACTGTTCTTGCTATTATTACAGGCCGAACAACATTTTCTGAAACACAATGATGCAGGCTCTTGGATACAGGATTCTGCTTTGATGCTCTCGATGTGTAAAGAAGTTCCGTGGTACCTGGTTGGAATGACTTCCTCTTGTCTTTCTATCTTAATAATCCTGTAGGCTGTGTATATCAATCCTTAAGAATTTTGCGGTACTTTGATCTATGAATTTCTTACTAGTTTTTGACTTGTGTACTAGGATGATGGCTCAGGTCGCACTTTTGTAGTTGGTGGCCGTGGTGCCACGGGTTTGGTACTGACAGTTGGAAGTGAAGTCTTTGAGGAAGCAGGACGATCATTTGTGCGAGGGACATTGGATTATCTCCAAGGTCTTAAGGTCTGTTTTGACATATAACTGACGTTCAACGTGCAATTCATAGTCATGCTTGGGTGTGGTTTCATTGTATAGTTCTCTTTTAGGTGAACAAAGAAGAGGAGAAGTAATGGAAGTGGGAGGACGTTAAAGAAAAGGGAAGGACAATACCTCTCCACATTTTTCTCCACCAAATTGAGGAGTGAAGAGATGAATCTTCTTTGCCAATTGTATCAAATAACATAAGGGGGATAATAGATAGTTCCCATGGAGATGACGAACAGTCTGTTCTTCTTTCGTTTTCCTCTGCTTTTCGCAACCAGTGATAGTGCAGGTTGTAATTGTATTTTCATAACTCTGCGCGTCTTTTGGTCAACCTAGCATACTCCTAAAGTTGGTCTCTAAGTACCTTATTCTTCCTTGAGTGTGGCCCCCGGGAGTTGGGACAGATGAATAGCAAAACTTCTTAAAATGGTAATTTTGGTACCACTGAGGCGCTAACAAAGATGCAACACCTCCCAGCTTAATATTCAAACTATAAATTTTTGTTGATGGTAACTTTGACTCTGGCCTATTATTTTCATAAGTAGGAGGCCGAAGCCATTTTTAACTAGCTTCATAAGTGTAGAAGATAGTGCATTGCAGGAACCCACTCTCCTCAGTCACTTGCATATCTGTTCATGTGTGTCCATGTTTATATGTATTTTGGTGAAGTTAATTAACTGATGATTACTTTTGAAGATGCTTGGAGTGAAGAGGATTGAACGTGTGCTGCCAGTTGGTACTCCTTTGACTGTTGTTGGCGAGGTATGATATGCCTTTTGAGCAGAAATAGTTACAACATTTCCATAGAAGGGAGTAACACAAATTAACAGAATTCAGATGATGCTAATAGCAACTCTCTGTCAGCTTATTGATTAGTGCTCGCTATGTATTCCTGACACTGATGTTGTCGAAAAATGTATTCCTACCACCAACTGTAAATAAAATTGATAACAGCTAAGAAGAAAGATAGTGAAACAAAACACCTTCTATGTACTTATTATTTCTCAGCACCTTCTATATAGTTCTTTATTTTCTGTAAAGTAAGTCTTAGTAATAATTTCCAGAGATTTTTGTTGCATCACGTAATTGTGGTTCTTGGTAGGAAAAAAAGAAAGAAGAAGAGAAAACTTCCAGAAAGGATTTAACTCTAGAACAAACTCAAAATGATTCAAGAGTCATATAAGAGCTGTTTGTATCTGTATTAAGTTCCTTTTCCTTTTTGATTGTATCAGGCTGTTAAAGATGACATTGGGACAGTTCGGATCCAGCGACCACACAAAGGCCCGTTTTATATCTCTCATAAAACTATTGATCAACTCATTGCAAATCTTGGAAGATGGGCAAGGTTGATATGCTTTACTTTCCAACTGTAATCACCCCTATATTTCCCCTAGTAATTGTACATACTTGTTCACATGCCCGCATCCATTGTTATGTGAAAACTCATCGACATGAGTAGTCCTACTTCAATTAGGTTGGTAGTATATTTTGTAGGATCTGTATGGAGTATCCTTACCACTATCATATCTTTTCAACAAGATGTGCCTAGAAAAATGGAAGTTAATGAAATAACTTGCATGAACATATCAATTCCTCCATATGTCAAGGTGCCCCCAGGAGTTTTTTGTGGTAGTCTCGTACATAGTATTGATAAGTTCTTTTCCTTTCAGGTGGTACAAGTATGCTTCAATGGGGTTTACTGCCGTCGGTGTATATCTACTTGTGAAGCATGCTTTTCATTATGTGATGGAAAGAAAGCGTCACTGGGAATTGCGCAGGAAGTATGTTTAACCCAAGACTCTTAAAACTGCAGTTTTTTTCTCATTTCCTTTTTTCCCCTTACTAATCCTTCCTGCTGAGCCGTGTATCTATTAAAGCACTTCATAAATGTTTGGGTACGTTAGATATGCTTGTACAAATTACTGCAGGGCAGGAGTTGTACCTCACTATGTTTTCTGCTCATGTTTGATTTCAAGGATAAGCTGAGATGGCAACAATTTAAGATGCCTCTTTCTTCTTAGCCTGCGTGCGTTGCTAAATTAGGGATAAAATGAGTTGCCGGGAAAGATGCTTTTGGAGATGTCGAGGTGCACGCAAGCTGGTCCAGACACCACAGTTATATAGAAAAAAGATGCTTTTGGAGATGGTAAAGCCAGATTGGTAATTTAGAGATGAGGGTTTGATGCAGTAACAGAAAGAGGCCAGAGGGACGGGGGAGAGGATAGAAAATGAGAAAGGGGAGAAAGTGGGAAAGTTTACAGGAGAGCGAGAGGAAGGACAGAAAGCTATTACTAGGAGATATTCATGAAGTGTTTGTTCATCAACTGCATTAGAGTTTAGTGACAAGAAATGAGAAACATGTGATGACAAAATACAAGGAGCTTTCGATGCATATAAACAATGGTTGTGCATATTCCATTTCCACGCACAAAATGCACTATGTCTGTGCCGAAAGGAGACATAGTTTGGAGATAACACCGATAGGGACAGGAAAAACCTTTAGGCCTTACCTGTCGACGGTCTCTGATTGACCTGAAATTCTACCGGTCCATCACAAACAGGCCGGTGATCGACATCCATTACTTTGTTATATCCGACGTCGCTTATTATTGCATTTTTCTAAGCCCAAAAACTAGAATTCATGATTTTTTGCACTTTCGATGGGTATTATTAGCACACATATTTTCTAGAATCCTGTCGACGGTCTCTGATTGGCCTGAAATTCTACTGGGCCATCACAAACAGACTGGTGATCGACACCCATTACTTCGTCATGGCTGACGTCGCTTATTATTGCATTTTTCTAAGCCCAGAAACTAGAATTCATGATTTTTTGCACTTTCAGTGGGTATTAGCACACGGATTTTCTAGAATCCTGTCGATGGTCTCTGATTGACTTGAAATTCTACCGGTCCATCACAAACAGGCTGGTGATCGACACCTATTACTTCATCATGGTCTCTGATTGGCCTGAAATTCTACCGGTCGATCACAAACCTTTAGGCTTGGACCACATGTTATATTGAATTCTACTAAAAAGTTGAGGAAGACATGTTATACTTAATTCTAATAGAAGAGGAAGATCCTTATATGCATGTTCTTTTTCACACGGGAGAGACGGAACTGTTTCCGGGGGCAACAATGACGACGTGCCCAAGAAATAGTCTATACATGTGTATTTTATTTGGATGTTGTCAGTTCATTGAGTACTCACCCTTCCCTAGAATGGTGTAAATTACTAAGAATACAGAATTTGATGAGTGCCACAAACACCAAACTACACCACCCAATTCTTAAGATAAGCAAAGTTCTAGCAGGCTAAGATGACCATTAGTCCCTTCAAATATTGTGACCTATTATTTTTCAGCTTGAGGTATTTTTCTTGGTTTTTACTTCCTTCCAACTTCGCGAATAGCTTGGAATTTAGTCTCCATGGCACTTATTTGAGTGTTTTGGTGGAAAGGAATAGGAGAGTTTTTGAAGGGGTGGAATACGACTTTGCATATCTTAGGCATGTCTTTTGTTATTGATCAACTTTTGGTGCACCCATAGGGTCCCTGTTAGTATATATGATTTTTATCTTCTATAGAGAACTAAGGAGTTCTCTAATTTTTGGTAGACTTCTTCTATACAGGGTTTTTTTCTCTTAACATCAGTAAACTACTATTGCTTTATTAAAAGAGTTTTGTGTTAGAGGTTCTCCAGTTATGGAGCTTGTTAAACCTGGTACTAACAATGATGGCAACACCAAGAAGGTACAAGAGCAAAACTACAAAAATGACAAGTTTTGCATTCACATCTATTTCAAGGGAAGTTCAAATTCTCAAAATAATTGAACTTCATCTCTACTTTACCTACAAATACTATTAAATTCCCACCTTATTACCTGTGTTGTCACTCAACTAGGAAAAGATAATGTGGAGTATGGCATGCTTTTGTGCATTTTCTTATGTTAGTCGATTCATTACAAATCTAGCACTTTTGTATAAGGTCCTTTTGGGGAATCTAATTTAGGAAGTGAGCTTGCCAAAAGTTCTGGTGTTTGATCTAGATCTCTTAAAGCTTATGACTTTGAACTTCTTGAAATATATTTGTGTAGTAATTTCTCTTGGAGTAGGATAGATTGTGTGCCCTTATTCTTAGTGTTCTTATGTTACTGGATTTCTTCCGTTGATGTTGTTACAATTCTGTTCATTTCAAGTGAGTTTTATCTTTTCTGTTTTCCCTTCTTTTGGGTGATAATCCTAAATTTGATAAACACTTGATCGTGCAGAGTTCTTGATGCTGCTGCTAAAAGAGCAGGACATGAGGATGAAGGTAACTTGCTTGGTTTACATTCTTCTATCTTAATGTCTCAACCTTTTGGTTGCTTTGCAGTCAAATTGTTTAATTTTGTTTCCTTTTTATTTTTAGGTTCTAATGCTACAGCTGAGAATGGAGTGGATAATAAAAAGGACCACTTAATGCCAGATCTATGCGTTATATGTCTGGAGCAGGAATACAACTCTGTTTTTGTCCCGTAAGACCCTTGGCGAAAGCTCTTACTTAACCTTTTTTTTGATTTTTTTATTTTTAATATATTATACCGTTAAAGAAAAAAGAGCATTGGGTTCTTGCATTTAGAGATGCGGTTTCAACGCCCTCCTCTGTCAGCCCACTTCAAATCTTCTGTCCTAGTTTCTGGCCCATTGCCTATATAGCCAGCAATAGGTTGTTGCCATGTTGAAGCTGAGGCTTTGGAGGAAGTACGATGTTAACTAAGATGCTATGCAAACTAGTGGAGTAATAAATAACCAGTCTAGCAAGTTGATAACCGAGTTCCTCTCTTTTCCTTAGTAATGCTCTTCGTAAACAAAGATGCCTTCTGACCATTTATCTTCAATCACTACCTGTTCAAAAATTTAGATTTTTGGGACATTACTATGCTACAAAATTTGGGAAATTTTCAGGAATCATATGCCAATCCCAACTTGTTTAGAATGTGGTTTAAGTTGATGACTAACCAATCACAATAGTAGTAGAGTTCATATAAGCAATACCAACTAATTCAAGATAAAACTACTGATTGAAAAAAAAAACTAATTCAGATAAAACTAGTTTACCCGAACAAAGATCTTACAACAAAAACAATATACCCAGTGTAATCCCACACCTGGTGTCTAGGGAGGGTAAGATGTACGCAGATCTTACCTCTACCTTTGTGGGTTAGAGAGACTTTTTCCGATAGACCCTCGGCTCAAAGGAACGTAGTCAATTCAGAAATTGAAGGAAAATAAGACAACAAGATATCACAACAACAAAACAAATAAAGCAACACATAGGAATGCACACATAAGAGTATGGAACTACGCGAAACCTAAATAATACTACAAAGAAAGGGAGAAGAGGAGATGGAGAGATCTTAAAGGGCAAATTGTTTAGTATCGCAATGGAATGTCTAAATATAGCGAAATTGATATAGAGAACTCATGCAGCCGCCTCAACTTATTTTAGATTGAGGGAAAGTTTTCATTTGTTGATTAATGACGGATCAGCCTCTTTTTCGTCCATGTTTAGGCTGCTGAATGAGATTCTGAAAAAATAATAGCATCTCCTAGATTTGTCATCAGATTTTCTTATTTCCAGTTCTGTTCAAGTGTTTTGCTGCGTGGTTCATTCATCCCATTTGGACAAATCCACTTAAACACACTGCACAATTTAACTTTGAGGGGTAAGAGTAGAACACAAGGAAAAAGCTGCAGAATGTTTGTTCTGTCTATTATTCTATCAATGTCTATCTGTTGTTTAACATCGTAATACTGCCCTTAAGAGTGGGCTGGCAACACACTGTTACTTGGAACAGGAGACGGGATACTGAAGGTGCAGTTTCCACACCCACCAATATAATTAAATAACTGCTGGAAAGCTTGAGCTCTTTATGTTGGTTTTCACGCGAAGTATACACATTGTGCTGAAAATTGTGATTTTGCTCGATACAATGATGCTTTTGGTGCACTTACCTGTTTGTTTCGCAGGTGTGGTCATATGTGCTGTTGCATGACGTGCTCTTCACACTTGACAAACTGTCCGCTTTGTAGGAGACGGATCGAGCAGGTTGTGAAAACTTTTCGTCATTGATCTGCACATTGTGTCATAGCCTTAGGTAACAGCACACATGGATGTACGCAAGAAAGCTGATTCTCTCGCTGCCTTGTTGAAATCGTCTGCTGAAATATCATTTTCTCGCTGAAAATATCAAATTTATGGTTCTAAGAATAGCTCATGCAAAGGTTTATATGTTGCCCTTTTTTGAAACTCGGATATTAACCTGTAGATAGTATTAAGCTGGAATTAGTCATAAATTGAAGACTTTTATGCCATTATGATGTATAGCTTCCATTCATGAGATTATCCTCCATCTCAACGGTTAAGCTTATGCTTCTATTTCACATACTCGGACTAACATTTGAACTTTCATTTCTGGTTCTTGACTTCGACCATAACGTCTATAATACTTAACTTGGCTCTGCAATGAGCAAGAATGATTTTCTAAGAAAGCTGGAGTAATTTCTTAAATTTTAATTTAAATAACTCATCCATTTTGACGTAAGGTTATTGCAGACTGTAGATTAATTCCATTTCCATCATAGGTCTCTAAATGTTTGTCCGTTAAGAAAAAGGACTTTATATTTGACGCATCTAAGGTCGTATATTTGGAGCGTGAACAATATAATATGAGAGTTTTAACATTAAAAAAAAGGATGGATCAAGATTCAAGACTATTATGTTAAAGAAGATGAAGAGTTGACTTACATATTTGACTTGACACACCCTTTAAAAGAAGCAATAAATAAAATGATAATTTTATGATATTACCCCTAATTATTATAAGTCATCTCACTCATTGAGAAATGAATTGGAAACAGTTAGCACTTCATAAGAAGGGTAAAATAGGTATAAAATGATCATTTATCTCTTGATTTTTCAATTTGGACAAGTAAAATTGAATGGAGGGAGTAACATTCCTTCAATTAATGCGGGACAAGCTAGCACATTTCTGCACAATCAAGGTTGTATATTTGGAGCATCAACAATATAATACGGGAATTTAACATTAAAAAATAAAATAAGGATGGATTAAGACTATTAAGTTAAAGAAAATGAAGAGTAATTCAATCAGCAAAACACACTTATGAGGTGAAGATTATAACAATCCATTCCGTTATTCAGAATTCTCTGTTATATAGTGTCGTACAATAGAGAAAGATTTCCCAATTTGTCACTTGTTCCCCGCGGCTTAGAACCACCATTATTGTCACATGCTAAAAATGATTCTCATTTATTTCAGTGTTTCACATATTCATAGAAGACTTTATACGTACTCCTATTAATTTTTTTCTAATACTAAAACCAGATATTTATATTCATTAGTAGGCGACAACCCAACAAAGCAAGGCGGGAATAATATTATACTCTCTCCGTTCCATTTTATACGAAGATAGTTGACTTGACATGTAGTTTAAATAAAGAAAGGGAAAACTTTTGAAATTTGTGATTTAAAATAAATTTTAGATATTTGTGTGGCTGTAAATCATTTTAAAAAGTTAAATTGTTTGCAAATATAAAAATGTGTTATTCTTTTTGGAATTGATTAAAAAGGAAATTGTGTCATATAAAATGGGACGGAGAAAGTATATTTTTCTTGCTCATTTTTTTATCAGATAGAAAAGAAAAACCAACAAAGATGGGAAGTTATGCCTAAAAAGTTTTTAATGCTTTCTAATCTCAATAAAGGTTTTTCTTTAAACTAGTTAACTAATACTAGCACCCTTCTAATCCAGCCAAACAAATTCTATGTTATCTGGAATGACGGCTGCACATTATTATTTTTTCACCTGTGATTTGACATTTGATGTCTTCCACTTTCTTCTTGTTGCCCAAGGTATAATATATACCTTGTTCTCCTTCTAGTTGCCGTTGATTTTGAAGTTTTGAACACAAGAATGGCCCTATGTAGCTGGAAATGATGTCCTTTTCCCCCCTTTCTAAATCATTTGGTATTTATTAGGCTCGATTAATTTAAATTCATTTCGTGTAAAATTTATTTAAGGGAACGTTGTCTACAAAAATAGTTCTCAGTTTTCAAAGCTCGAACCCAAATCTCTAATTAAAGATAAAAATGTTGTCTCTCCTGACTTCAACTCAAATTATTCCAAATTTACGTTGTTAAGGTCTGTTTAAGGAAAATATTCCAATTTGTCAATTTTCAAAGCTTGGACTTAAAATTTTCCTTATTATGGATGAAAATGCTCTCTCCTGACTTCAACACGAAAATGCGATTCTTACAGCCAATAATCCCGTGTTTTCCCCCCTACTAATAGTCTAAGTCTTGTACTACTTTTAAGACTTTGAAACGTAAATGATAGAATATATGGAAATATATTCTTTTATATGATTAGTGATTTTGTATATCTTTAATTATTGTAACAATCTTTTGTATTAGTTATGTGTATATTTGATTTTCGTAATTATAGTCTAAGATAACTATTGTATATCATGTATATAAGCTAATTACATTAATGAAATCATCAAGGGATTATTCTCTTTCATGGTATCAGAAGTCTAGGGCAAACTTTTCCTTACCCCTACCACTCTTCTGCCGCCGACCTCCTCGACAATCCCTTCCTCGGCAATCCCTTCCGCCGCCCTAATTTTTTTTCCTTCCTCAATCATGTCTAACACAAAGAATACCTTCCATCCCGCTCTTGCAGTCTCCAACATCAAGAACAACATCCCTATCGTCCTTGAAATGGAGAACGCCCAATATGCGACGTGAGCGGAACTTTTTAAAATTCACGCAATGTCTCATCGAGTCCTCCATCACATTGTCAAACTGAGAAAAGGCAAGGAAAAATGCCTTCCACCGATGATGAAATAGAGTTATGGGCAACTCTTGATGCTACGGTCCTCCAATGAATTTATTCCACCATCTCTACAGACCTATTGCATACAATTATCGAACCCGACACCACGACAATGGAAGCTTGGAATAGGCTGCGTGAAATATTCCAAGATAACAAAAATTCTCGTGCCGTAACCCTTGAGCAAGAATTCTCTCACACAACTATGGAGGATTTTCCGAATGCATCCGCATATTGTCAAAGGCTCAAGGAATTGTCGGATCAACTCAAGAATGTTGGAGCGCCGGTCACAAATGATCGTCTCATTCTTCAAATGGTTGCGAGCCTCTCTGAAGCGTATACTGGGGTTGAAACTCTTCTTCACCAAAGCAATTCTATCCTACCGTTCTACCAAGCACGTTCCATGCTCACCCTGGAAGAAGCGGGGTTGGCTAAAAAGGCCGCAACCGGAGCACATTCCGCCATGATGGTGGCCACGTTCCGAGACACCGATGACTCTCAATCATTCTATGAAAATTATAGTCAAAACCGTAATGACGGTGGTGGCAAAAATGGTCAAAATCGCAATAACGAAAAAATTACGGTGGTGTCAAGGGTGGTGGCCGCAGTAGCGGCGGTGGCGGCAGTGGTGGTGGCCAGCAAGGGTCCGGGCCATAGCACCCCTGGCAGCAGCCTTGGGCTAGTGGGCAGTGCCGTGGGGCTTGCCTTGGGCCAGTGGGCAGTGGTCGTGAGGATTGCCTTGGGCCAGTGGGAGTGGCCCATACCGCCCTACCTTTATCCTACACAAAACTGGGCGAGACAGCGACATCAGATAGCCTATGCTGGGCCTCGACAACAATCGGCCTGGCAGCAACCTGGCATGCTTGGGCCTTGGCCACAACAGGCTTTCGCTGCTGCGGGCCCAACTGTCTCCCCAATTCACATGGATATCGAGACAGCAATGCATACACTTGGGCTAAATCCCCCGAATACAAATTGGTACATGGATACGGGTGTTACTTCTCATATGACATTCGCGCAAGGTAATCTCTCGTCTTATTTCAATTTGAGAAAAAATCATGGCACAATTATTCGAAATGGTCATTTAATTCCAATTCGTGGTTATGGTCACACAAATTTGTCTCTCCCAAACCCGCCTTTAGCTCTAAAAAATATCCTTCATGCTCCTCAATTAATTAAAAATTTGGTGTCTGTTCGATAATTTACAACTGATAACTCAATTTCTGTTGAATTTGATCCATTTGGATTTTCTGTGAAGGATTATTGGACGAGGATACATCTAATGAGATGTGATAGCCGGGGCGAGCTCTATCCCATCACCACCACCACCACCATCACCACAAAAAAGTCACACCATCAACGTTTGTAGCTTTAGCACCTTCCTTATGGCATGCACGTTTGGGTCATCCGGGAGCGTCTATTTTTGACTTCCTTAAAAACAATAAATTTATTGAGTGTAATAACACTCGTAGTGCTAGTGTTTGTCCTTCTTGTTCGCTTAGAAAATATTTTAAATTACCCTTTGTTGCCTCTAATTCTATTACTATGTTGTCGTTTGATATTATTTATAGTGAACTTTGGACGTCTCCCGTTTAGAGCTCTTCGGGCCACCGTTATTATGTTTTATTGTTGGATGATTATTCTATTTTTTGTGGACATTTCCGTTATCTAAAAAGTCTCAGGTTTATTCCACATTCCTATCATTTAGAGCATTCATCCGTACTCAATTTGAACGGGAGGTTTAGAAAACTCAATGTAATAATGGAAGGGAATTTGATAATTGGCCATTTAGGAAAATTTGTAAGGTTAATTGTATATCGTTTCGGTTCTCATGTCCACATACGTCATCACAAAATGGAAAAGCCGAGGAAAAAATCCGCACCATTAATAATATTGTTCGTACATTACTAGCCCAAACATCATTACCACATTCATTTTGGCATCATACATTACAAATGACAACTTACCTTCTCAATATACTCAATAGCAAAGGATTAGCCTACCACTCTCCACTCAAAATTCTTTATCAAAAAGACCATTCGTATTCTCATCTTAGGGTATTTAGGTGTTTATGGTATCCTCTATTTCCCTCCACTACCATAACCAGACTTCAAGCTCGTTCTACCGCTTGTATTTTATTGGGTTACCCATCTAATCATCGTGGTTACAAATATTATGATTTATCCTTTAATAAGATCATCATTAGTTGCCATGTCATTTTCGATGAAATCCAATTTCCATTTGCCAAGTTGCATAGTTCCACGTCCCATTCATATAAATTTTTGGATGATGGGTTCCCACCGTATGTGGTCCACCATTTGACCTAGACCACAACACGTCACATGGACCAGTAGGAACAATCAGGCCCACTGCTTGCTGGCCAAAATCTATCCAGTCCACAGCTTCTGCCAGCAGGCCCATTGCATGTTGGCTCAAATGTGTCCCGACCACACCTTCTGCCAGCAAGCCCACTGCCTGCTGGCCCAACACATTCCGGCCAATACCCAGCCAACCCAGACCCTCGACCCACACCGCCTTTCTAATTCGAAACCAACACGTCGGACCTGGGCCAGCCCACAACTCCCACCCATATCCAGCCCACTTCTATTTCGGGATCATGGCCCATTACTCGCAGCCAACGGGGTAATTTTTAGACCAAAGCGACAATTTAATCTCAACTCTAATGGTACTAAATCTCCTATACTACGTAACCCTGTGTCTGCCATTCGTGATCCGAATTTGAAAATGGTTATGGATGATAAATATAATGCTCTTATTAAAAATAAGACATGGGAGTTGGTGCCCCATCCATCTGGTGTTAATGTGATACGTTCTATATGAATTTTTACTCATAAAGAAAAATCTGATGGTTGTTTTGAGAGACATAAGATGTGTCTTGTAGGTGATGGCAAAACTCAACAGGTTGGCATGGATTGTGAAGAGACATTTAGTTCGGTGGTCACACCGACAACTTTTGTACTATTCTCAGTCTGGCTCTTTCAAAAGCATGACACATTCATCAGCTGGACGTGAAATACGTTCTTACACGGAGAACTCAAGGAAACAGTATACATGTGTCACGACCCAAATCGTAGTGCCGCGACGGGCACCCGGATCCCACCCGCCTAGTACCACCAATCGTACATCCAACACCTAATCATAAATAAATACAGACTAAGACGAAAGACTAGTATGTGAAATCTTTATCCAGAAAAGCAACTTATATATATACATACCCTTACCAAGGCCGACAAGGCCATACAAGTCTACTACAGACAGGACACATGTCTACAAGCCTAAGGAATACATGAGATCACAAGGATGGGACAGGACCCTGCCATACCCATATGCGTATGCAAAATACTGTACCACGACCAGAATACAACTCTGAAACAAATAGAGTGCTCCAACATCAGCTGAACCAACAACCTACTAGCGTGAACCGTCACCCTCTTTAACTGAACATGCGGGTATGAAACGTAGCGTCCCCCGATAAAAAGGTCGTCAGTACGACTGACGTACTGAGTATGTCAGGCATGAACAATATCATAATAGGGATATAACAATAACTGAAATAGAAACAACCGACCAGTAGTAAATGCCTCTGAGGACCCTAATACATATGCCTAAATGTTATGCATAATGCAGTATACATATACATCAGCCTCATCGGGCATCTTCCTTGCCATAACAGCCTATGTGGGCATCATACCATATAATGGTTAATGAATGTATGCATGATGCAAATGCGGTTTACATACATATATATTGGTCACACAAGGGCATCTTCCTTCCCATAACTGCCTCTGTGGGCATCAGGTTATATCAACCACACAAGGGCATCGCACCATATTAGCCTCTTCGGGCTCTTTTGTGATAGTCTGTACCAACTGCATGTGGTGTGCGTATATAACGCCTATTCCTTTCCCCATATCCCCTATATATATAATATTTACCATATAGTAGTGTGCATAGCACATCCTAGGTGACACAATATCCTTATACCTTTGGCTAACACTGTGAATATCAACATCTTTTCCATATGCCTTAAAAAGGTCTTGAAAACATATTTAAACATGCTTTTAGCATAGGAATCATTAACATGAATATTCTTACATGCTAGGAGTAGAATAAATTATGGAGCAATATCATGGTTATATTTCATTACATGGAACATACCAAAAGAAAGAAATAATTTGTCTTAACATACCTTGAACCAACCCTTTTAATCCTGCTGGAACGTTGCTTTGCGACAATATTGAAGAATGTTTTGTTCTAACTTAAATTTAAGAAATTTGGTTTGAAAAGGACCATACTACTTCGTGTGTTTTTTCCCAAATCAGAAATGAAGTGCAGGTTGCTAAATCGTTTTTTTTTGTCTTCACGAATTCTCAAACCAATATATGAATTCCCACAGTGAGCACGAAATGAGTTACAAGTTACTGGATTATTGTTTTGGTCTTTGTCTTACTAAAGCAATGAATGCTAGATTAGCATTAAATAAGCTTCATGATATGATCTCCCACTCAGCCAATTCTTTGGCGGTGGGAGCACCCTCTTTCACGCCACCTGCACATTAACATGCACTCCCCTTCATTAATTAAATGATCCGCCTCCGTATAATTTATCAATCACACACATAATTAATTTCGTGATCCTAATTTACTTAAATCTTAATAACTTATAAGACTTTCATATACTCAATGTCATAATTTTGTGATATGACATTAGTCCATAACCTCTTTGTGCACGTACCAAATTATTTATGATTCCCGTCGTCACACTTGTTACATCCAAAATTATTTCAGAGTTTTATCCTTTTATACTAATTTCTTTACTAGCACACGGAAATATAACATAAATTTTTCCAACGCTCGGGTCTATTTACACACGCCTAGCGATTTTACATACGCCTAGATATTTTACATACGCCTAGCGATTCAAACCGTGACTCGAAAGTACGGGATGTTACAACATGCACCAGCCCTTAGAAACATTCGTCCTCGAATGTTGGGGTGACATATCTAATCCTTGTCGCGTAACCATCGAATATAACTACTTGTTCACAGAATCATATATTATCACATACATTACCACATCCACATTAGACTTATAGCATGAAAATAGAATTCACCTCATGCTTCTCTTGGAACCTCGACGTTGGTCTGGAATAGGTATGGATACTTATACATCATTTCCTCTTCCACCTCCCATGTCATCTCTTTCACGTTCTTATTCCGCCAAAGAACTTTCACGGAGGCTACTTCTTTACTATTGACTGTATTGAGGACGAAAAACAACGTATCCCATTGGTTGAGAATCAAATATTTTTGAAAAGAAATAAAAAAATCGATGAAATTCACTTGTAGTTGTCCCACATCGATTTCAAGAAGAACTTATATTTTCTACTAATTCAAGAACCCTTACAAGTCTCATTTTCGAGCATAGAAATCCTAGATTTTGAAATTACGATCTGGAATTTATCTTTTGCCAAAATCCTAACTATTATTTTATTTTTCCAAGGTTTCTCCTAATCTAAAATTTTCTTTTTATGTGTGGCTGAGTTCGTGAGATTGGGGGAACTTTATGTTTGTTTCGTCATATACGAGGCTGTTTTGGGCTTATGGGAGTGAAATTAACAGATTAAGACTTTAAAAGTCGATTTTCTCTGACTTAGTTCTGTTTTTAGATTTAGATGTTATCTTTGATAATTGATTTATGTATTTTTTAGGAGTGGTACGATGGTCCAACTTAAGAAAATTGATGCATTTTTCAAGAGGAAAGCTTCCAACAAAGATGAAAATTGTATAGCTTCAACATCGACACTTGAAAAGCACCATTCCGATGATCAAACGGTTCAACTGGATGAGCAACCTTGCAAGATTAAAAAAGTCACCATGGATGGATTTGATGTCAATTGTTTAGAACGTGACCCCGGAAAACATCCCCAAATTTGGGAATATCCAGTGAATCGAATAGATGAAGTTCGAAGAGCTTATCTCAATTGGGCTCTCTATCAATGTCAAGTTGAAAAGTATCCCCTCAATAGAGATAAGCATCCAAGGCGATTTCAAGCATCTTGGTTCAAAATTTTTCCATCATGGCTAGAGTACTCACCGACTAATGATGTTGCTTATTGTTTGCTTTGTTACTTGTTCAGTAAAAAGTCAAGTGGGCATCCTGGAGCTGATGTCTTTACTAGAAAAGGATGCCATCTGATTCAATTATTAATGATTTCAAGTCTTTAAAAGAACGAAGGCAGCACTTTAATTCTAGGTACGTCTTTCCTTTTATATATTATATTTTTGTTGTGTTGATGTTATTTTGAATCTTTGATAAAATTATATTTTGTTCTTATAAATTTCAATTATAATATTTTTGTTAGTAGTTACCGCCCCCTTAATATTTTGGGCAAGTTCCGCCACTGACGTCAACCGCCCGCTACGACTGCGGGAGTGTGATAGAATATATGCAAATATATTCTTTTGATATAATTAGTGATTTTGTATATCTTTAATTATTGTAATAATATTTTGTATTAGTTAGGTATATATTTAATTTTCGTAATTATAATCTAGAATAACTATTATATATCATATATATAATAATATAAGTTAATTACATTAATAAAATTATCAAGTGATTATTCTCTTTCCGTAAACCCTTCTGCCTCCCCTTTCGAATCTGATGCCATTACCTTTATGCTTATGTTTAGTTACTTGAGCACTGTTACACATATAGGTGTGAGTTTCGCAGAAAATTTCATTTTATATGTGTATGCTTTTTAAAAAATAAATAAATATGTATAACACAAACAACACTAACATCGTCTAAGAATAATATAAAGTAAATATCAAATAAAATTGTGACATCATACTAATACCATTTGTACAAAATTTGTGTAGGTCACCAGTAGCAATAGAACTGGAATTTTTTCGAAGGGGTTAAAATATAAAAAAGTAAATATATGAAAAAATTAAAAGAATTTAACACATAATATATGTACATTAAAAAGGTTTTTATCTATCTAATTTTTCAGCCAATGAATATAGCTCAGATTACGAATATCACAAAACTTCAAATTCTAGATGAGCATATCATTACATGCTCTACCAAAAACTGCTTTCTAGCTAACATTGGGTGCATCCATCTTTTTGTCAAGAAAGGGAAGCATGAGAAAGTCATAAGGAATATGATACTCTGATGGCCACAATCATATTTATAATTACTTGTTAAGCATGGCCCATGAGGAATATCTAGTGTAAATTTCTCCCTTCATTGTGTTTATCCTTTCACATCATAGAGTCCTAATGATTAGAGATTAACTAACTTAATTACTGGTAATATATATACATCCTTAATCTCCTCTTATAAAAAACGTCTTCATCCATCCTTTTTCCCCAATATCTCTCATTTCACATAAAACATAGTACTTCTCAAATGGCAAAGAAGCAAAGCACCACCAAATCAGAAAACCAGTCCCAAGGAGCATTTCGAAATATTTTCAGGGCATTTAGACGCCGAGTTTCTCCAGTCCGCCCATTGACGACACAAAGCCCGATTTCTACTAATCGGGCCGATGTCAAGCCATCAACTGCTTCAAACAAGGTACTCATAGAATATAATCACAACACCAATGCCAAGCGGCCCGAGCCCATGAGGCCCGGCCCGGTAAACATTCATCAGCCGGGACCGAAAGCAGTAAAGTTTCAAGGTGGCTATAGTAATAATACTAGTGGTGCTAGTAATGAAAAGTTTACTGATTTTATTGATCACGTGAAGAACAAGATAAAGGCTAATTCAAGTTTTGTTGCTAATGAAAATGTTGTTAGTAGGGCTACGACAAGAAGAGACAGTTTTAATGATAGAGTTTCTCACTTTATCAATCGGGCCAAACTTAAAATGAGAACTACTACTATTGTTGGTAGTGGTGATCATGGTGATGGAAAGTTGCAGCCCTACATTCCACGTTAAAAAAATATTTATATTTATTTATGTTTCAAAAATAAGGTAAAATATTTTAATTGGTGAGATTGCTTTAAATTAATTAAATATCGGTTGGATACGAATTACGATACGTGTTGTATTTGAAATATAATAATGAGTCGTAGAGAAAGGAGATGAACTTTTAAGGTTGCGTGTATTTAATTATTTGTTTGATATATATATATGAGTTGTATGCTTTAATTTATTCTAGAGAGATATTATGATATGCTAGAAATTATGCTTATATTGGCATTGACGGTTGATATTCGACTCTTGAAGTTGATGGATTATGCCAAAGCAAAATGGAATTTTTCTGCTGGTCACCGCTACTTTGAAATTTGTGGTTTTGTGCATTATATATGACGAGGCGGAGCTAGAATATCAAGTTTTGATTTAAATTTATATTTATTTTAAAATTTTATTAAATATGGATAGATAAATAAACTTAAAAAATAATAAAATACGAATTTTATAAACTTCAAATTGTGACTCCTCCCCCGATGCAAACGCTGACCATTAAATCGTGTTTCCTTTTTGAAGCCACCCACTGTTCAATTATATATATTTTAACTAAATCTAATATTTAAAAATGACAAGTATAACAAATCTTTACGCTAAAAATTAACAATTACTATAATAAACATGAAGTTAATCAGGAAACGATGATAAGTAAATTTGTATAACTGATTAAATTATAGTGGTAATAAACACTCTTTACAATGTTTTAACTTAAACCCATATAAAATTTGGTCTTTAAACCTGTTTGTCCATATATCTTGTTTCAGATTTTTGAAATTTGAATAATTAATTGTTTATCAAACTGCGATATCATTACAATTTTAAATTTGAAATATGAAATTTGTTTGAAAAACTTCTCAGGTTCATTTATAAAATATGGATATACGAAAATGAGGTCTTTAACGGTAAAATATTTGTGCCATATATTTATATCAAATCAATACAACTTATTATGATTAAGTGATTTAATGAAATCAAATACATATTAATTAAATATAATTAAGTAAAAAAATTCTATATATAAACACATGACATATGCATGTGAGTAAGTATTTATTGTCTTCAACCACATGATATTTTGAAAATATATATGGAAGAAACTTTTTTAAAAGATAGTAAAGAATTACGTGGCTCTGGGTTTAAAACATTTAATTTGTTCATCATCGTTGAATTTTTTTTCCTTACATGCAGTTCATCCCTTGGGTTTGGGTTTAAGTTAATTGCATAATCTGGACCATGCCCTTTGATATTTACATGAAACAAGCAAGTGTCAAAAATCTAAATAGGAATATGAGGGAATGGAAATAAAAAGGAATGGAGAGGAGCCCAATCAAATAATATTCTTTCTTGTTCTTTTTCTTATTTCTTATTTCTCTCTTCAATAAATGTACCTTCGCCGAAATTTTATATTGTCATGCAATCTTTAGATCTTGGCTAATTGATCGAAGTGGGTAGCTTTAGTAGACCCATAGATCATGGAACAAATAGGGTGGGTAGGCCTAATCACCACATTACAAGTATAGACGCGAACCATGCTTGAGTTGGATATTTGAAGTTCAGTAAATACCATAGTACTCCTTATTTTGACTAGTTTGAGATTCTTTTTGTTATATTAGTAGACTGTCGTTTATATAGAATTTTTTTAGTGACTAAATCATAGTAATAAGATAAAAACATTTTTGACACTAATGCCTTCATACACATAGACAAGCTAGCTTTCATCATATATAATATCATATTAATAGTCATGCATTATCAAACAGATTCATCAACATATTGCAAGCTCTCGGAACAAAAACCTTGACTTTCAAAGGCAACCAGTCCTTCGACAGCATTTGTAGCAAAACCCATTTCTGCCTATCCAAACTTTGTGAGGGAAAGATGAGTAGCTAAATGAGGCACTAGTGAGAATTGTCTTGGATTCAAGAGATGCATTCAGCAGCTTAAGCCCCTGCATTAACACAACAAGAGTTTAAATTTTATGCTGACAAGGCGTAATTTTTATTTTACACAAGCAATTAGGTCATCTAGTAAATTTTAAAGTATGCTGATAGTGGCAGAACTATTTACTACTCCAATATTAGTATATACGTTTCCTTAGTAGAGTGAATAACATGCATGGCCAGTTTTTACTGTTTAAACAGAATTGCATGTCGTAACAAATTAAATGTAACATCACAAACCTCGTTAATTCCTATCTCGACAATCCTCTCTTCAAGAGAACCAACTTCCTTAATATTGAACTTGTTTAGTATAGTGATGCTGGAAATAGTGGACATTGTCTTCATCATCAAGTCATCCATGACCATATAGGTCACCACCCCTTTCACAATACCACCTTGCTCGTCTTTCACTGATGCATCGGACTTATTATCAGCAGCTCCTTGTTCATTTTGACCTTGCAAAGAGGACAAACTGCATTTGGATCATCAGCAACGTTTAGGTGATAGGTTGAGCACATGTACAACTTCCTCCACACCGTAACATCAGCTGCAGGAAACAGAGGGACAGTTGTGGCACATATTGTACTAACCTTGGGATTTAACAAGGAGTTCTTGTTCATATCGGACTGAATGTAAGTGGAGCTCAGATTTTCAATGCTATTCTAGAGATTACCAAGACAACCTACCATGGATGTGTTGGTTAAAAGCTTAATGACAGTGCCTAGAGGCAATGACAACAGATGGAAGAGGAAGTCTACAAAATCTTTGCTGGCTTCAGCAAACACAACTTTCCTACCTTTTGTGTCAATCAGAAGTTTCAAGCTGACTTTTGTAGAATGAATTAGCAGTAAGGTTAGATTAGTCTTTTCCCTATATACTAGTTATAGTCGTTAGTGAGTTAATGAAGTGATTAACTAACTATAAATGCAGGCTCTATGTACCGTTACCAACAACTTTGATGAATAAGATTGTGAGCTCTCTTCTTCTCCTCTTCTACACCTTCTTGTTCTTGTGATCTCCATTGATGAATACTCATCATCTTTCCTGATATCAGAGCGGAGGCTGAAGTAATCAACCATTACCGATCCTAAAATTCTCACTTCAATCAAATTTCAGTCAAATCTCAATTTCTGATTGGTTCGTTATTTTTCTGATTCAATTAGTGATTTGTAATAGTTCTAGGGTTACAATCGCGATATTCATCTTATAATCTTGTTCAATTGCTCAATTCAATTGAAATTTTCGATCCAAATACTCGATTCAATTACAGTGTTTATAAAATGACAACAAACAATGCTCCAAATGGTGTGAATGTTGCAAATACAGCGGGTAACACTTTTACAACTCCAGTAATCACTCCGGTAGTTAATACACAAGCAATGGATCACAATCATCCTCTTTATCTGGCTTCTACCGATGTGAGTAGTATTACTATCATTTTTTTTTCAATTAAAAGGAAGTGGAAATTATGTGTTGTGGAGTAAGTCTATGAGAATAGCTTTGTTAGGAAAAAACAAGTTAGGTTTTGTTGATGGTACTTGTAAGAAGGAGAATTTTCCAGAAGAATATTGGAATTTGTGGGAGAGAATAAATGCTATAGTTCTATCATGGTTAATGAATGCAGTTTCTGGTAATTTGGTTGCTGGTATAGTATGACTCAGAGGCATATGCTGTATGGGAAGATTTAAAAGAGAGATTTAACAAGATAGATAGATCTAGGACATATAATTTGCATCAAGAAATTGCATCTATTACTCAAGGAGTAGATTTTGTGGCTGTACATTTCTCAAAATTGAAGGGGCTAAGGTAGAATTTGAATCCATGGTTCCTGCTCCTGCTTAAAATTGTGAGAAATCCAAAGATTTTGTGATTTACTTGCAAAGAACGAAGGTTTATCAGTTTTTATGGGACATAATGATACATATGCTCAAGTAAGTAGCCAAATTCTAATGATGATACCATTGCCTTCAGTGAATTCAGTTTATTCTATGATTGTAAGTGATGAGAGTCAAAGGCAGTGACACAATTAGTGAGACACAAGATTACTTGGTGTTGCACCACTTGGTGTTCAAGAGTCTATAGCTATGTATTTAAGTACTGGATTTCAGAAGGGAAAAAGACCATATAACTCAAACTACGATCCAAATGCTTTTTGTGACTACTGCAAGTTCAAATGACACTATATGAAAGATTGTTATAGGTTGATAGGGTATCCACTTGGTGATCCTAAGGCTTATGAGCAGCAAGGTGCTGGTACTGGTTATAAAAACAATGATAATAGAAAATTTGATCATAAAGACGAGCAAAGAAGGACTGGTCCTAGTGCTCATAATGTGGTAGCTGAGGAAAATTGGTGATCACATAACTAATATTCACAAAGTCAGTCTCAAAATCAGTCAAATGCTTATGGATATCAACAAGAGCCACCAAGACAGTTCACTAACTACAATCAAATACAATATGGTTCTACAGCTGTAGATGGAATGAACATGCGAAACATAGGATAAATTACTGGAAATATGGTGATGCCACCAAAGTTCACACCAGAGCAATGTGATCAAATTTACAAGATGGTGGAACAGAACCAAGGAAGCATTGTCTCAACTAACTCAGTCAATATGTCAGGTAATAGTAGCACTGGTATCAAAGATCCACCTGCTTAACAAGAATACTATTGTCAAAATTCATAATCCTAGAAAGGTTTTCCTTCCAAATGAGGATATGTCACAAATCACACACACTGGCACTAGTAATATCTCACTTAGAAGTACTTTGAAAGACGTATTTCATGTTCCCCAATTTAAATACAATTTATTGTCAGTATCTAAGGCAACTAGACAACTATAGTGTTCAGCTAGATATTTTCCTGATTTTTATGTGTTTCAGAATCTCTACAATGGGAAGGTGAAGGAGATTGATAGAGAATGAAAGGGTCTTTACTTCTTGCTCAATCAGAGACTACATGAAAATAGAAACAATAGTTTTATGTCTACTATGTGTGCTGCTTCATCTACAAAGACACTAAATAAAGGGGAGATCAACAATTGGCATAAGAGGCTGGGACATGTTCCATCAACTACTTTGCTCAAGCTATTTCCTGACCAGAAGTCTTATGTAGTTGAGATAATAAATGAATGTACTGTGTGTCCTAAGGCTATACAAACTAGATTGCCATTTCCTGTTAGTAGAAGAGCTTTTGAACTTGTTCATATGAATTTATGGGGTCCCTATAAACTTGCTACTTATGATGGTTTTAAGTCTTTTCTCACAGTTGTGGATGATTTTTATAGAATGACATGTGTATTTTTGTTGAAGCTTAAATCTGATGTGATTATGGTTCTCAAATATTTTATTGCTTATGTTAAGACTCGGTATGACACTTGTGTAAAAACAGTAAGATCTGATAATGGAACTGAATTCCTCAATTCTATGGGTGCTGAATTGTTTAATGACCTACGAATAGTGCATTGAACTTCTTGCTCATATACTCCTCAGTAAAATGACATAGTTGAGAGAAAACATAAACATATTCCAGAAATAACAAGAGCAATAATATTTAAAGTTAATATATCTTTAAGGTTTTGGGGACACTATGTGAAGGCTGCCACCTACTTGATTAATATGATCCCATCTACTGTCATAGGAAATGTTTCACCTTATGAAAAACTACACAATAGGAAACCTTCTTTGGCACACTTAAGAGTACTAGGTTGCTTATGTCAAGGGGGGAAGTCGGAGTAAAATAGTGAATTGAAACCAGACTATGATTTGAACTGGGATATGTCAAATGCTAGTTATGTTCCGAATACCGGCAAGACGAGGGAAGATAAGTAAATAGAAGTAATGTCGAATGAGGCCTAAAGTGGGCATATAGCGGAAGGACAAAATGATCAATAGACCTCAAAAAGCTAAAGTAGACATTAAGTAAAGGAGTTAAATATTAGGGGTGATGAAGTAAGGATAGAAGTGAGCAAATAATGGTAACTTTTGGATTTATAAAACTGACCAAAAACTCTATGTGACAGATGATGTGATCAACGCGAGATCTAAAGACATGGATTGGAAAAGGAACCTGAGCCAAACTATAAATATGAAAGCATTAATTAAGATACGGTGATAGTGGTGAATTCAGCAGATCGACGCCTCACAGACATGAATTCTTTGATGAAAAAAAAAGTAGGACAACCCTTAGCATGAATAATAATGAAGAATAATACGATTATATCAAAGGATTTTCTCCAAATAAGGTATATAGAACACATCCAACAAAAGAATAGTCGAATATGGCGAATAGCAAATCTTGAAGTTATCAGAGTCCAGTATTATGCTCTTAGTGTGAAGTTAATGTTTCTCTCAAAAGGGCACATGTCTGGAGCAAGTAGAAACAGTGGGCGCCTAAGGAATAAGGCCGACACAGGGAAAAAGACAATAAAAAGGGAAAGGGGTGTTCGGTCTTCAGTATGTAAGAAAAAGAAAAAGTAAGATGAATGGTAAATGAGCGATACATATCGAGGAAGGACACTTGAATATAAATGGGGTACGACTAAGGAAAGATGGACCTATTTTGTATTAATCGCTTCTAGAATATCCGAATTGGAGACATTATGAGGAACAAGAGATTTCGACGTAATAGACAAGGACGTAGTTGATGATATGGTCGAGTACCGCTAGTAAGAAGAGGAATATGAAGATTAAATGGAAGGGTAAGGTAACAAGTAGTTAGTAGAAATGAAAGCCTAGTGATGATAATCCCCTAAAGCGAAATGCGGAAGAACCTCATCTTATATTGAGAATTAAAAGAATGTCGACACAAAGGATGTGGAAACAATCCACTCGTCTAGAATATATGGAGATATAACGTGATGGTAGGTAAAGGTAATAATGAAAGCCAAACTAAAAATTAGAAATTGATGGTCGACACATACAAGGATGCACCCTCGAAGCGGAAAGAATTAATTAAGGATTATTAGGTAGCACGAGAATTTCTAAAGTTCATTCCATTGTCATCATAGACCATTATGATCTGGAAGACTGATACATAAAGAGTTTGATGATTCGCCTCATGGTAATTAGGATCACCTATTGACCAACAAAGTTATATTAAGAGGGTTACCCATTTACCGGAAGTTACCTCGAATCATTATACAAGCATTTTCTCTTTGGTGAACAACCTTAAGAAACCAGTTCGAAGAGGATTTTGGATGATTAGATTTATCCCCTTCCTCGTCCTAATGGTCCAGCCAAAACATGTTGACATATGAGACTTTGTGTAAGGAAGACGGATAAGACTTCTATGGAATAACGAAAAAGGAAGCAATATGTGGTAGCGATAGTGAATTGGATACGTTAAGTCGGGAGAAAATGCATGGGTTAATAGAAGGATGTTTTAGAAGACTTAACGATAAGAGAAGAATAAAATTTGAAAATAAGAAATGACGTAATCCGAGACATTAGCGATTGTAGTACCCGAATTGGACCAAGGAATGCAATGACAAGCCAACCTACCTATCCAGTTATTACATTAGATACTAAGGATATTTATTGGGTATTCACTTTAAATTTTACCATGGTAGAAAGGTAGGAGTAAAGAAGAAGTTAAATGAAATAATTATAACTATAAGTGTGACGATATGACTAAGGTAAGAAAGAGATGTATAAGAGTATGAGATAGAGATGGAAGAAAAGAATAGAAGAAAAAACAAACATAGATAACCATATTGTTTTCGAAAACTCCTAACCTATGACAATTATCGCGTAATGTTTTCTCATTATCATTCTACTTATGCTCCATATCTATGAATGTCTATCACACAAATCCTATCATAAGACGGAAATTGTAGCAAGGGACTAAAGGCATAGTCCATATTTTAGAGTACGATGGTTCGAATGATATATAATTTACTAAGTGATATTACAAAAGAAATGTATGACTATGTGGAGTCAATGATGTACTGATAAAATTGTGTTTGTGTAACCCTATGAGGTGATGACTATGGTATCTGATTGCGCGACAGGTTGAGATGGCCCTATGTATAAAAAAAAGCTCTGCCAAAGTTGTTGAAGAATAGAGGAATCACTGTAATCGAGTGATGATGCCCCAATATTTGAGGACGAATGTTCTTAAGGAGGGAAGGATGTTATGCCCGTATATTCGCATATCGAATATACCTTAAGTCAAAAAGCCTAATATAAGTAAGAAGGTACTATTGGAAGGATTAAGGAATGATCGAGTTAAAACCGAAGAAGTCATAAGAGTTTAAAAGAGCTGCTAAGCTCTCCGTGTTTGCAATCCTTACGTTGATTGCGTCGTGTCAAGCCGATGCAAGATGAGAAGAGAATAATGTTAATAAGAGAATAATAAAGGCCTTGGGCCAAGACTGAAAGAACATTCAAAGGATTCCGAGTTATACTCGTCGTGTCGCGCCCGTTTGAGGATCTGATTAATCAACATAAGCTTCGAAGACTCGAGCTCCGTTTCGAGGGTTATATACGACATAAATGAATGTTAAGAAGGTCTAAGGATGATTATAAGTCACTAGGATAAAAAAATTATATTTTGATGAAGTTTGACGAAGATCGGGCGATACGCTAGAGCGTTTCGCCTCGTAGATGGAATTTGCCTCGCGGAAAGGGGAGCATATGCGCCTAGGGATCAGGTCCATCTTACTGCCTTGATATTCTATTGGATCTGTGGCCACATATGGAATATTCGCCTTAGATGCCATCGCATATCAGAGGCAGTGGCCGACTATCTTAGCTTATTTAAGTGATGACTCACCCATTTAACCCATAATTTGACCTAGAAAGATCCCCAACCCCCCCCCTAAATTCTCTTTAGACTTTCTCTCAAGGTACAAGGGTGGTTACTAAGTGAATCTATCTTGTCAACACACCAAAATCTAGCCTAGATGAGAGATAACATTTTCAAGGTGTTGTAGAGTGATCACAGGTGGATGAGAGCAAATCTATGCTTGAATTTCGAGTTGTTTCTTCTGTTTAAGGTAAGTATAACACCTCTTGATTGTACTAGAAGTTAATTTCATGCTAGATGAGTTGTGTAGATGAAGAATCATAGACTAGAACTTGAAATAAAGAGGAGATGTAATTGTTTTGTTGTTGGGCTGTCTTGGACCAATAATTATAACTTGTTGAAGTTGGAGTTCATGGAGGGTAACTTAAATATGTTTTGTATGGTATTGTTGTACTTTTTTAAATGATGGGTATTGAAGATTGATAAGTGAGAGGAAGGAATTAGAAAGAGTTAGAGATATGATTTGGGGTTTGAGTTGCCATTATTGCAAGAGTAAGAAATTTGATGTGCGTTAAGTGTTCGATGAATGGTCATAGTGAATCGACTCCTAGATTATCAACCTCGATTTGATTCAAATAATCTCTATTATGTAGAGTATTATTCGTAGAACAAGCGAGAAATCATCGGAGTGGTATTGATCATCAACAAGGTATTTAAGGCTTACTTTTCTTTCTTTTGGCATGATCGACTTGAATACGACACTTGTGAGTTGCTCCCCAATATAGACTCCACTCCAAATCGTCAAGAGTGTACTTGTGACTTACTCCATCGATTGGTTATTGATTTTGGCTGCTCCTTGTTAAATCTACTATTCGCAGCCTATCAAGCCGTGCTTAATGTGATATAACAAGGTTCCATGTTGACATTCTTGAAGGTTAAGTTGATTGTACGTTATATTGTCCTTATTGATTCCTAAAAGCTAAGCTAATAGTGTGATTTATACGTCTTATGAAGTCATTTAAAAGAGTAACAGGTGATATGTTATCTGCATAAGGTAAGATGGAGGTGTAACGACCTTAAGTCACTCCGATGAGTTCAAAAGAATATTCCATGTCCCTTAAAAGGTCTTCATATGCACGTATTATATATCTATATTTTTCTCAGATGCCTATGGCGTTATATACGCAGCTATACAGATATGAGATTGATATATTGCCCACAGAGGCTTATGGCGCTACTTGCGCAGCTTATACATATATGATATTGATAATACCACTCACAGAGGCCTACGACATTATATATACGCGATTATATTTCATTATGCATATTTTGGCTCACAGTGGCACTTCAAGTACATATTGTCTTTCTATTGCTCTGCCTTACAGTTATACATTCAGTTACAGTTTTAGCTTATGTTTTATTTACAGTGTTATACTTGTTTACAATTTCAACCTTCATATTCAGTACATATTTCGTACTGATGTCCCTTTCTGAGGTACTGCGTTTTATATCCGCAAGTATAGATAGGGATTCAGACGATACCTCGCAGTAGGTGACTCGACTCAGCTGATGATTGTCATGTTCCTTTCTTCCGGAGCTGTCTAATGAGCTGATAGGTATGATGGTTGCATATATGTATATAGTTGGGTATGGCGGAGCCCTATCCCGACCAGATGTTGTTGGGTCTTTTCTGCTTGCAGGTGATTGTGAAGATCAGGTAATCTTCGTCAGAGGCTTTGTTGGCCCATGATTTATTGGAATATGTTACAGGTATCAGGATTGACACGCTCAGGCCTTAGGGCGTCGGGTGCCGGCCACACCCCCAAAGTTGGGGTGTGACATTGGCAGTTTTCATATGCCTTTTTTGGCAAAGAATAACAGTTCTTTTAAGTTTGATCACACCATGCTAAAAGTTTTGCAGTACCGGTCCATTTTGGACAGGCAATCCTTTTGACAAAGTTAATCAACACTGTTTGAGGTTGACGACAAGTTTACACAACCAACAACCCAATGACAGCGAGAAATTTGTGGCATATTCACCATTTCTACTTTCATATTTTTTCCGTGTGGATTAATTAGGTGCAATAAGCCCAAATTGTCGCACAGAAAACAAAATCTTGCAATGTTTTAGGTTTGACCAAAATAGTGTTGGAAATTAGCCTTTGGCGGGGAGATGCGTCCACCCATCTTTGATGAATTAAACACTAGTGTTCCGTATGTTGGAGACCTTGTCTCTTTACACATGCATGATCTACGAAGTGAGTAGATGACCGTAGGGCCAAGAATCGTCTAATTTCGTTGAGAAATGAAAGAGATATTGGTCCACGAAGTAAGGTGTTTGAGACATGGAAATGTGGTGTGGGACAAATCTACCACATCGGTGGGAATAGGAAGAATTGCTCTCTATATAAGTCTCTAATTGGTAAAGGGTTTGGGACCCCAGGGTATCCCGTGTGTTTAAAGGAGGAAGACCTAGATGTGCTTGGGTTCAAGGCTAAGCCCACACGCTGCCGCCCGCCGCCTGCTCGTCCGGTTGCTCAGGGTTTCGGTTCACGGGTTCACGGGTTCACGCGTGGGTCGTGGGTCAGGTGTGGTGGGCTCAATGGGCTTTGTGGGCACAATGGGCTGTCTAATATTATCTTTTTGGACCAGAGAACTCGCCAGATGTACAGTTTGATCCTGAAGTTTCATACGCATGCTTTGGACCGTAATTCTTTCATATGTATGATTTGGTCCCTGAAGTTTCAATATTTACGCTTTGGTCCCAGAATTTCGGAGACGTTTTACGTCTCTTGTTGGACTGCGTTTTGGAGCATTAACCAGCCATTATTTGGCTGATTAATTCCTCCATTAATGACCCATTACTTGGCGATTAGGCGACTTTCAATGCCCTTTAACAGCCATTACTTGGCTGTTTTAATGCCCTCCTAATGGCCATTAACAGCCATGTTTTGGCAGTTGGAAGGCCCCTTCTCCTTGCTATATATTGAGCTTCATTTGGCTGAAAAACAGAAGCAAGAAATAGGCAGAACAGAGGGGGAAAACAGGCAGAAAAACAGAAGAAACGAGCAGCAAAACAGGCCTGAAAATCAGACAAAAACAGCAAGAAACCATCAAAACAAAGGGCTTAAAAACTGCACTTTCATTGACTGAAAATCAGACAAAAACGGTGAGTAAACTCCCTCATATACACAAGATATACACTACAGAGACACACTATATACACAGAGACAAAAGAGAAGAGTAGAGAGAAACTCTTCCTTCCTATTCCATATCTTCAGCAAGTCAAGTCATATTTGTTTTCTTCGCCAGGCTCAACCTATTGGCTTTGTAGTGTTGAGATAAAAGTGTTGTTTTATCTTGGGAGACTATTGCCCGCTAACGTAAAAGCATATATACGGGGCAATCTTGTCTTAAGGATAGAGGGCTATCCTCGACTCAACACACAACGTTGTAACCATCCAGATTTAGTTGTTTCTTGATTTCAGGTTATCAAGATTCAAGACACAACAAACTTGCGTAGCTTCTCAACATTGGCTTTGCAAGGTGATCAAGATTCAAGACACAACGCACTTGCGGCAGTTTTGAAGTTTGACCATTTATTTATCCTTTCGAACATTTGTAATAGTTATTACTTCCCGTACTGCTTTATAAAGTACCATAGAAATACCAGCAAATTAAGACAAGATCGTATTGTAATACTATTAGTGTTCGAAAGATGTCGGTCAAAAGTTGTGTGACCAAATCTGGATATGGAAATGGTTTTCTGGTAGAAGAGAGTGATGATGATGAACGTATTCATATTGTCACCGCTACCAAGACTGGTGGGAACAAGCGCTCTCGAGAGCCTGAGGATGTCAACTGGGACAAGAGGAGAAGACTGAAGATGTACTTCTATCTTGCAGCAGAAGGCCTGTATCTATCCCAGACAAAAGATCCGAATAATGGTAAGAAGGAACTGGACACTCAGTCTGATGAAGTGACTGAAGTGAGCCAGAATCCGAAATTGGGATAACTATTTTTCTTACTTGTCAAGAATAAAGATTAGATGATGAGTATTTTTCTTACTTGTCAAGAATAAAGATTAAATGATGTCTGATTAAAAATGGATTAAAGTAAGGAGGAATATGAAAATAATTTATATTCCTTACGCTTTAACAAATCAGAAGTTTAATCTCATCTTCTTTTCCGTTTAAAGATTGGAGTTTGTAAACGACTTAAAAAGATCCGTTCTTTTAAGTGTAAATTATTTAAAGCGTGTAAAGTATGTTCGCACATACGATGGAGAAAGATCCACTAATCGCGTAAAACTGTTACAACTCTTAAGTAAGCGCCAAGAATTATCTGGGCACCAATCATAACGGAAGAAGTCTAAAAGTTAAAGACGTAGAACTGTCATACTATTTGGCGTAAGATCCTTCATAGGATGATATTGGACACTCAGTCATATAAAGCCTCAGAGGCGTGGAGTGGGCCAAAATTCCTTTGATATGATGTTCTTGGACACTCAGCCATACAAAGCGTCCGGGTGAGTGAAGTGGGGCCATAATTCATTTCATAGGAAAAGTAATGGACACCTAGTGTGGTGGGCCAGAGTTTCCGTGTCTTAATGATCTCAAGGCCTAAAGAAAGGCAATAAAGAAATAGGACACTCGGGCCTGCCAAAGCAACCGAAGTGGGCAGTATCGAGATCACATATGATCCGGTTACGCCTAACCACGGCAAGAGGTTGTTCATGTGAAGCAACGCCACCTCTAAAATCAAAGGGGCTGGAGAGGTTGTCCTCAATAGGACTTCAGGGAATGAGATCACTCTAAGATGAGGTGAAACATGTCCCTAACTTGGTTTAAGGGATGCTGTTGGTCAAGGTGGATTGAGACTAGTCCAACAGTGCGTAATAACTAAGAATGGTACAAGATGTCTCAGTAGCCAAATGAATGATATATTTGTAATCCGTGCATCTATGCCATCATAGATTAAGACACGTTAAATAGCAAGTCATTCAAAAACTAACGATGTTGATATTGTTTCCTACTGTCGACATAAACCCTCAAAATAAATGTGAGGTAGATGAAGAGGCAAAATCACCTTTCCAAATTCCGTCAAGGGAATAGCGAAAGAAGCACCGCTCCTCTAGAACTTAGTCACACCTACTTGGGTGATTTGAAGTTTATACAAAATAGGGGGGGAGAGAAGTACGTTGTGATCTTCATTGATGATGATACAACGTATGGAATCCTTTGTTTGTTGAAAAGCAAAGATGAAGTTGTTGAAGCGGATAAGCGCTACAAAGCAGAAGTTGAAAATCAACTAAGCCTATGGATTGAGAAATTCGTAGTGATAGAGGGGGAGAATGTGAAACATCGTTCATTAAACGATCGCTCATTTTCACCTCACCCAACGGTGTTAGCCAAGCGCAAAGTCGCACGCCCAATTTATGTGGGGTTGCTTGGTAAAAGTTGGAATAATGAAACAGTCAAGTTGTACCTAAGATCGTAGATTGCATATCCACCTGGATCCGCAAATACGATAGTCTTGATCGCCTCTTGGCGTCAAAGAATCTTGAATTCTTTGAAGATAGCTTTCCTTGAAAAAGGAAAAAGGAGTAATTGCTCAAGGTTAACAAGAACCCGCGAGGGCCTGACTGTCCGGAACTAGACGTTCCGTATCTACACGATCATATAGAACCATACTTGCGTAATGGTTGATCTTCCTCAGGAAAAGAACCTTTGGGTTGCAAAATGTGCTCCCCTGTGAGTAGCTTCACATCCAGGGCCACCGTAGTCTTACATGGCGTGGATGTTGAAATGACCTTCCCAACGGAGAGTTGGAAGAAGAGAATCGAGTTGATTTGCTTTGAATCGTTGGGCTTCTTCACGAACTTTCATTTTGGTCCTTGAAATGTTTACATTTTGGTCCTGAAAGTTTCAGATAAAGCGAAACAATGAATCGACCACGAAACATTGACTCACGAAATTAGAAAGCCAACGGTTGGAGAATCAGCGATCGAAAGTAAAAGTCATATTGAAACAAAGTCTCGATATGAAAGATATGGGTATCACAGATGACATCTTAGGAATTGGTTTTCTAAGACATCTAACGGACTGGTCGATAGTTGACAGTCTCGTTGAAGCCACCAATGGATATGAATCATAGAACTGATTGGAATCATGGTGCACCCATAAACAAGGAGCGATATGCTAAGGTCACGTGTAGTTCAATGTATTGTACACACTACAAACGACCTGGTATCGGTCTACAAAGCAGATCAGTTGAACTAAGGTTCATCGATGATTTTAATACATGATCAATAGAAGGCGTTAAGTCGGATATGG
This sequence comes from Anisodus acutangulus, assembly GCA_029783415.1. NCBI lineage: Eukaryota > Viridiplantae > Streptophyta > Magnoliopsida > Solanales > Solanaceae > Anisodus > Anisodus acutangulus. The sequence continues at coordinate 479,705 of CM056494.1, read as the reverse complement.
CGATATCTCGAATTATTCGCTATCTACAGATTATAGTATTCTGGATGTCCAACGGTTCTGGGAGAACATAGTGATGCAAACTGGACATCAGATCTGAAGAACACCAAAGCCACAAGTAAATGTGTATGGTGGGTCTTGGAAAATCCTCTAAGCAAACTTGCATCGGCCGATTCATGATGGAATCAGTGTTTATCGCTTTATACAAAGCATGAAAGAAGTTGAGTAACTTCACGGCTCCTTAGAGGACGTCCCTTATTGGGAGATACCCGTGTCTTCAGCAGTTATACACTGTGGCTAGCCGGTCGGCTTCAGGAAGGACACGGATGACGGCGTCTGGACATATCTTTTAGGATCTGTCGGAGACATAAGACCGTATGGCAGTTGATCATCACGGGTGTCACATCCTTGTTTACTAACTAAGGGACTACCCGGAGATCAAGTGTTACGCTGTCTAGGGAATTGGCTTAAAACCCAAACAATACGAACCTTTGCGGTGGAAACCCAACCATACCGATTGGAGATCCCAAGAATGTGGTTCAATGGGAAAACTAAGCGGCAAAGGTTCGGTTGAGCGCTTGGTGGAAGCAAGAAGCAACGGATGATGATTTCTGTACGGAAACATGAATCCAAAGCTGTTCCCGCGATAGACATTAAAGTGCTGCCTGCATGGTGGGTAAAGGTTAAGCTTCCAAACCTTTTAAAAGATCCTCAAACGATTGAGGTTAGGGTTGTGGAACTTTTAATGATTCCTAACACTTGTGAAGTGGGGTATAGCAGGATACCTTGTAGGAGATCACCTATTTAAGTGCGAGGATGGCCGACTCAAATGAACGCACTTAGGAGTCCAAGTGTGTCCATGGCCACTGGCGGACAGAAACGTAAGAAGGAAAATGAATAAGAAGAGTTATTGTGTTGATATCGTTGTCTTGGCTTACACTAAACACTGACGGTTCAAGACATCACGTTCACCGCGCAGTAAGTAAGTCCGATGGTATTCAACTAGGGAAGGTTCAAAGCGTAAGCTACCTCTCCTGATGCAATATCTTTTCGCTGAAAGATTGCTGAAATGTAGGCACCTTGTGTGTGCGCCACAATCTCTCTTTCATAGAGGGGATTGTTGGAAATTAGCCTTTGGCGGGGAGATGCGTCCACCCATCTTTGATGAATTAAACACTAGTGTTCCGTATGTTGGAGACCTTGTCTCTTTACACATGCATGATCTACGAAGTGAGTAGATGACCGTAGGGCCAAGAATCGTCTAATTTCGTTGAGAAATGAAAGAGATATTGGTCCACGAAGTAAGGTGTTTGAGACATGGAAATGTGGTGTGGGACAAATCTACCACATCGGTGGGAATAGGAAGAATTGCTCTCTATATAAGTCTCTAATTGGTAAAGGGTTTGGGACCGAGGGTATCCCATGTGTTTAAAGGAGGGAAGACCTAGATGTGCTTGGGTTCAAGGCTAAGCCCACTTGCCGCGCCGCCGCCTTGCCCGTTCGGTCAGGTTCAGGGTTTCGGGTTCACGGGTTCACGGGTTCACGGGTTCACGGTGGTGGTGGGTGTGAAATTTGTGGGCTGTGGGCTGTCTAATATTATCTTTTGGACCAGAGAACTCGCCAGATGTACAGTTTGATCCCTGAAGTTTCATACGCATGCTTTGGACCGTAATTCTTTCATATGTACGATTTGGTCCCTGGTTTCAATATTTACAGTTTGGTCCCAGAATTTACGGAGACGTTTTACGTCTCTTGTTGGACTGCGTTTTGGAGCATTAACCAGCCATTATTTGGCTGATTAATTCCTCCATTAACGACCCATTACTTGGGCGGTTAGGCGACCTTTCAATGCCCTTTAACAGCCATTACTTGGCTGTTTTAATGCCCTCCTAATGGCCATTAACAGCCATGTTTTGGCAGTTGGAAGGCCCCTTCTCCTTGCTATATATTGAGCTTCATTTGGCTGAAAAACAGAAGCAAGAAATAGGCAGAACAGAGGGGGAAAACACGCAGAAAAACAGAAGAAACGAAAGAAAACAGGCCTGAAAATCAGACAAAAACAGCAAAGAAACCATCAAAAACAAAGTGGCGAAAAACTGCACTTTCATTGACTGAAAATCAGACAAAAACAGTGAGTAAACTCCCCTCATATACACAAGATATACACTACAGAGACACACTATATACACAGAGACAAAAGAGAAGAGTAGAGAGAAACTCTTCCTTCCTATTCCATATCTTCAGCAAGTCAAGTCATATTTGTTTTCTTCGCCAGGCTCAACCTATTGGCTTTGTAGTGTTGAGATAAAAGTGTTGTTTTATCTTGGGAGACTATTGCCCGCTAACGTAAAAGCATATATACGGGGCAATCTTGTCTTAAGGATAGAGGGCTATCCTCGACTCAACACACAACGTTGTAACCATCCAGATTTAGTTGTTTCTTGATTTCAGGTTATCAAGATTCAAGACACAACAAACTTGCGGCAGTTCTCAACATTGGCTTTGCAAGGTGATCAAGATTCAAGACACAACGCACTTGCGGCAGTTTTGAAGTTTGACCATTTATTTATCCTTTCGAACATTTGTAATAGTTATTACTTCCCGTACTGCTTTATAAAGTACCATAGAAATACCAGCAAATAGAGCTAACAGCTTTAAGATCATAATCGAAGTTGTCGGGGCCGTGCGGAGCACGAGCAAGGTTCATCTAGTATATATATAAATTGAGGTACGTGTATACATGTATACGTATTCGGAACAAAAAATGTATTCAATTAAACTCAAAAAAGTTGTTTTAGATTTGCTTCTCACCCTTATCCAGGGGCGAAGCCAGAGAGAAAGCTACGATTTCAGCAGAATTGATAACTTTCGTCCATAACCTGTATTTGTGATAAAATTTCACATAATATGTATAAATAATTATCCAGACTCTTTAAGCTTTCTTTTTCAGAATTCAAAATTCTGGCTCCACCTTTACTCTTATTTGATTAATAATCACATCAATTGTATTTAGGAATGGTGGCGTTTGAATCTTTCAAAAAGTATATTATCTTATAGTGATTGTAGTTAGGTACAAGATAATGAATGAGCCAGCACTAGCATACATGTACGACTTGAGGAATGACAGAATCAAGCAGGCAACATATATACAGAATCCTCCTATGTCCCTTTGCTTTCGTGAAGATGATTATGTTTGTCAATATTCGGGAAGTTCATAACTTTTCTTTTCTTCAGATCATATCTGGAGAAGTGTCCATGTTAAAAAATATATTATTCGGTCGGTTACTCGGATTTATCTATTAGGGGTGCTGGTTAACCTTAAGTTTAATTATTAAATAGTTGACTTGATCGTGCTTCGCGCTGTAGTAAAACACGGCATTTGCAGTTTAAAATAGTAAGAATTAATACTTATAATGTTTTAACAAAATAATCTTAAATATTCTTTTCTATCTTTAAATTCTACGTAATAGATTGATACAGGTTGAATTATTTATCATTTTTCGTTGATAAGCATATAAAGTAAGAAAAGAAATTAGACTTTGTTTATCTCTTTAATTCATGTGCATGAAATAAAGAAGAATTGATAAACAAAAAAGCGCAAAACAGAAGATATTGATCCAATATCTACAAAATAAAATTGTTTTGCGAAAGAAATAATTTTTTGAATAGTTCTTTAAAAAGCTTCTTATTGAATGAAAAAGATTCTAACATTTAATGAGGATTGATACATTATGGGTATTCCATGAGATCATAGCATACTTTCATTTCAAAACAATATCAAACTTTAGTTTGGGTATTAAAGAGAATATGTTGACCGAAATATGTAATATACTGCAAATAAAACCAAACTTCATTAAGCGAATATGAATTAGTTCATTTTCTTTAAAGTAAATATATATCAATTTCTTATATTTACCTAAACATTAAAAAGAAAAGAAAAGATAAAATATGCAAGTATAGGATAGTTACTGAAATTAATTTAGGAAGATTAAAAGAAATTTGACAAACAGAAAAAAAAAATTTAGGCCTAAGCTAAAAGGTTCATATATACTAAAGTTCCGAACTTTTGAAATATTTATATGAATTTAGAGACACGTATAATCACTAACATGATTGTTGATATTGGGTTTCTTATTGCATTTATGCAATTCTTTGACTATTTTCTTTATCATAGGTAAATTAGTATTTTCAACGGATAAATCTTAATGTAAGACATAACGAAAAAATGCAAAAAAGAAAAAAGACCAGCAAAAGCTTGGAACATAATATCAATATTTGTTACCTTCAAAGCTAGCCAACCAAAGGTTCGACAAACTAATAAATAAATAAAATTAACTATCATCAACTCGTGAATCAAAATATTATCTCCTAGGAAAAAAGTGAAAGAGATTCATATTATTGATCTTCCTTTGTTCTTCGATTCGAAGAATTTTAGGTTGCTTACAAATATTTTGATATACTTAAACCTATAGGGTATTTTATAAGTCTTATAACAATATAAATGTTATAATATTATTAAATCTTTCAAATTTCATGTCGTATTAAATTATATCATGCGTACACGAAATACTTGATTGAGACCAACATGTTGAAATACAATTTATCTTCTTCAAAGTTGAGATCATTTAAATAAATATCCATGAAATAGTATAACATATCACTCAAAAAGAAATATAGAGTAATTAAAAGAAGACGATAGCCGAGTAAGGTGTAGAAGACCATTTAATTAATCTAGGCCTAACACCCAAGAAAAGAAAACTTATAGTAAGTATTATCCTTGATCGTATTTGCTTTCGCATAATTGGGCCTTCGAGTACGGAGTGCTAGAATTGGGAGGATATCCAAATTTTGTCACCGCTGTTGCCAAGTAGAGATTCTTTCTCCTCCATTAAAATGGGATATGAAAGTTTGTCATTTCATAAATGTGGAATATGGAAAGGTTGCAACTGTTGGTAACAGCCATGAGCCATTCTTGGCAACGTTTTTGCCATTAATATGTGGAAAGCCAAAATAATGACAAAAAGGACAAAATACTATTGATTGTCATAAAGAGATGTCACATCACTTTGTCTATGTCTAGCTTTAATATATTTATACATTAAATAATTAGAGGGTTATGAATATAAAATACTTGAAAATTATGAATATTACTAATATTAATTAATGAGTAGAAGTTATGAAGATGAATGGAGTGTAAGTTATGTAGATGATCTTTTAAAATAAAATAATTGAGAAAATGATATAAAAAGCCTCAAAAAAGAGAAAAAAGATAAATAGAATCCTTGGCGAAAGAGACATGACACATCACCTTATCTATTTCTAGCTTTATTATATATATTAGTGAATTTAATCGCGCTTCACACGATATAATAGTAAATTAGAACGATCTTTTTATAAATTAAGTGGAGATAGAAGATAAAATTTCTCTTTGCTCAGCGGCGCCAAGACATTTTCTTTACAATAGAGTTATTAAAAGGAGTTCTCACAATAAGTTGAAACCCTCGAAATTGAGTAAAAGGAAAAATAGTTACTCCAATCTTTTTAGATTGAGGAACCAATGTAATTCAAATATTGGTATTACCATCAATTCATACACAGATGTCATTCATTCATGTAAAGAAATTCACAATTATTCAAAAATTAACTGGAGAATTAAATATGCAATATAAAGTATTCGTAGATGTTAATTAAATTATATACACATATAAATAAATTGTGAATAATCCGACTCCGATATCCTTTTTATTATTATATATAAATATTTCATAGTCAACAACTAAAACTCATGGAGAAAGAACCTAATTTTCCAAGAGCGTCCATAATAATTCTTGAATAACTTTATTTCTAATAATCTCAAATGGCTATAATTTTCATCAGGAAAAATAAGACAAATATACATCGATTTTCAAAGAATGAAAAATTTAATGGAGCATTAATAATATAGTTTGATTCAAATAATATAACCTGCAATTAAACCTATTTACTTGCCTAAATATCAATCAATCAATATCAATATCATCAATATATATTATAAAGTTAGACATAGACAGGTCTATGGCCTCTACTTGCATTTTTTTTTAAAAACTTTTTCATAACTTACACAACTTTAATTTCGTAACCTATATTTTAAATTGTCATAACTTGTATGTCTTTCAGGTCCATAACCCCAAATATTTAATGTGTAAATTTATGATACTTTATTATGTTCATAAAGAGGAAGAGATGAATTTTTATATGTAATCCTATGCTAAATCCTAAAGGTCATTTGCACGTGGGTTAGAATAAATTTAAGTGGGAATGAAGTCTCCTTCACGATGGTATAATTGCGATTGTGACGTTGTTAAATCTTTTGTTGTAATGGTTTACCCATACTGAATGCAGGTTATTATATTTGACTACAAAAATGAACAACTTATATTTGGCGAAAAAAGCTATTATGATTTTCTGTTGTGTTGTGCTCGAGGTGAGTTTTAATGGTTTTCTGTTCATGATATTTGTAACTTGAAGTGTCACTTTTGTCTTCTGGACACATAATTTTTTGAATAATATTTTATTTTTAGTAGCTATTTCTCTAAACATCTGAAATTTGTTGTGCTTAATCTGATATTGACTTTTGATATATTGTGTTTGGTACTGTTATAGATGGTTGAATGTTCACAAAATTTCTTGATTAGTGATTAGTGATTTCAGTGAGCTTTATCATATATCAGTGATCATTTTTTGAAATGAAAGTGGTTTATTTTTAAGTTTGTTGGCTCTATTGTTAAGATTGGAAGATGTTTCAATTCTATATCTGATCCGACCCGCTCATATCTACTCATTTTGAAAACTATAAGTTATATCTAATTCTTCGTGTCGACAAATAAGTTAAAACAGTAGTAATGCTATTGTAGAATTACACATGCAAGCAAATGAAATACCATTACCAAAGAGCAATAAAATTAAGGTAATTCTACAAACACTTAACTGATAGCTCGTTCTCTAATACTTGGATCAAATTTTTAGATAAAAAGCATTCAGTTTCATTAGTCTTGCAACATTTATCAAGACGATCAACTCTTGAGACTAATCTCTCTTCACGACATACAAGTCTTGCGGGAAATTTCTAAAATTAATTTTTTTATAAGATATTCCATTAAAGACATTTTGTGGAGTTCCGATTAACATCTAATCTCTTGAAAATCTCTAAAAAAAAACTGATGAAGTGAGTTGTCAATCACACGTGTTTAGAATTGCTCAAAAGAAAGCTATTTTATTATAATTTGATAGTGTACACATAGATATGTAGAAAGTACAATCTAAAAGAATTGTGTTCGTCCACCCAAGTGTCATTTCTATAATATAGTAATTTGGTCTCATTTATATTAAAGATTCTTGAATAATTTCATTTTTTTTTTTTGTAATTAATTCCAATTTGTTGTCGCTATCCACTCAAAAACAGTACAGTGTACTACTTTTATATTTAAACTCACAGTACTCCCAAACAAACGCCAAAATTAATGAATGTATATTGCATGCATGGATTTGTAGCCAAATCAAAACGAAGTCAAACACAAACAGTACTTAACAGACAAATACAACATTCAAATAAAGTTCAAATAAAATTAAACATAGCAAAACATCATAAATTTGATCAGATCTCAAACTTATGCAAGTTTGTCTGATCTTGAATGCAAAACAGGAATTATAAATAAAATAAACAAAAAGAAAACCGATTCATTAATTGTTCCACACGAGGACACCACCAGCATAACATAACCAGAAAAGTAGCAAAGGATTTGTAGATCTGAATGCTGGTAATGTTATGTTGTGCAGATGGTGTCCTCGTGTGGAATAATTAATGAACCGATTTTCTTTTTGTTTGTTTTATTTATAATTTCTGTTTTGCATTCAAGATCAGATAAACTTGCAGTAGTTTGAGATCTGATCAAATTTATGATGTTTTGCTATGTTTAATTTTAGCTGGACTTTGTTTGAATGTTGTATTTGTCTGCTAAGTACTGTTTGTGTTTGACCATCGTTTTGATTTGGCTACAAATTCATGCATGCAATATACATTCATTAATTTTGACATTTGTGTGAGAGTAGCGTGAGTTCAAATGTAAAAGTAGTACACTGTACTATTTTTTGAGTGGATAGCAAACTGGAATTAATCAAGAATCTTTAATATAAATGAGACCAAATTACTATATTATAGAAATGGCACTTGGGTGGACGAACACAATTCTTTTAAATTGTACTTTTTAAATATTTATGTGTACACTATCAAATTATAATATAAAAATAGCTTTCTTTTGAGCAATTCTAAGCACGTGTGATTGACGTGTCATCAGCAACTCACTTCATCAGTTTTTTAGAGATTTCCAAGAGGTCGATGTCAATCGAAATTCCTCAAAATGTTTTTAATGGAATATCTTATCAAAAAAAAATTCAATTTTAGAGATTCCCCAGCGAAAGCAAGACTTATATGTCGTGAAGAGAGATTAGTCTCAAGAGTTGATCGTTTTGGCAGATGTTGCAAGGCTAATGAAACTGTATACTTTTTATCTAAAAATTTGATCCCAGTGGCAGAGAACGGGCTATCAGTTAAGTGTTTCTAGAATTACCTAAAAATGTATTGCTCTCTGGTAATGGTACAGTTGTAAGAAAAAATAAATCATGATTAATTATCACTTATTTTTCTATTAATATTCTATTTATTTTGCAAAAGCTACAACAAATTGACCATAATTAACAATAAGAAATCATTCAATGATTCTCTTCTTTCAAACAATCCATCACCCAAAATTTTATTTTATACACATAAAAACTCCACTGCTTGAAAATTAAGGAAGAAATGAGAAGGGAAAAATAAAAACAAAAACCGAGGAGAAACAAGAAGCAAGCTATTCTTCTCAAAAGATAATGATTGATGCATCAATTTGTTGGAAATTTGCCTTTGTGGAAAATTTGCGTCCACCCATATTTAATGACTTAAACGCTAGGGTTTCGCATGTTGGAGGCTTTGTCTCTTCACACGTGCATAATCTACTAGGTGAGTAGATGATCGTAGGGCCAAGGATCGTCAAATTTCGCCAAGAAATGAAAGAGATATTGGTCCACGAAGTAATGTGTTTGAGGCATGGAAATATGGTGTGGGACAAATCTACCACATTGATGAGAAAAAGAAGAATTGTTCTCTTTATAAGCCTAAAAAATGGATAAGGGTTTGGGACCCCAAGGGGTAACCCAAAGGAGGGAGGACCTAAGTGTGCTTGGGTTCAAGGCTAGCCCTACACACGCGCCGCCGCCGCCGGTCAGTCCGGGCATTAGACTTCTGAAACGTTTTGCACTTACTACAAAACGTTTCTGGCCATGAATACACCTCTTAATCACCTCTCCTCCTCCTAAACACTATATATTGAGACCTGAAACAGATTTGAGTGATAGCTGAAGATCAAACTTAAAAGATACAGAAACAGTAGCAAAAGAAAGAATAGTCTTCCTTTTCCATTCTTCAGCAAGTCGTTTCACGGTTGTTTTCTTCGTCAGAATCAACCTATTTGCTTTGTAGTGTTGATTAGTTGTTGTTTTATCTTGGGAGACTATTGCCCGCTAACGTAAAAACATATATACGGGGCAATCCTGTCTTAAAGACAGAGATCCATCTCTCGACTCAGCCACAGTTGTAACAATCCAGATTTAGTGTTTCTTGATTTCAGGTTATCAAGATTCAAGACTCAACAAACTTGCGGCTATTACAAATCTTGGCTGTTTGTTTATCCTTTCGAACATTTGTAATAGTTATTTACTATTCCCGTACTGCAGTTATATCCAACACAATTAACACCAAGCTGCAAAAAAATAGGAAGACAACCTGCAAAAAACAAAACACCTAAAGTCAATAAAACGTGAGAAATTAATATCAAAAAAGGGTAGAAGGAACACCGAAAACTAACAGAAAGCCTCAAACAAAGATCCGAAGCACAATTGATATTGCATTTATAAAACATTTGTAGTTGAAACTTGAAAGAGAGGAGGAGCAAGTGGACTTCTCCTACACCAAAGAAACTTTTAAATTAAAGATCCCTTCCGTGGAATGGATATGTAATCGTTATATGGAATTCGAAAGGTCATAACCCATACGTTATGACTCATAATCATTAAAAAAAATAAAGTAACGTTTCAATTGTTTTCAATGCAAATAAATGGTCCCTTCAGGTAAAGGAAGAGTTCAACAGAAATCATCTCTCTATGACTGTTCTTTCTATTTAAACTTGCGGCTTCTTTCATCAAAGATAGGTGTGAGCTAATTTTCTCGCGAAATAATTATGGATGAAAGAGATTTTTAGATTTTTTTAAATATTAAATATAAGCTAAATTTATAGGACGGAGGAGGAAAAAATTGCAAAAAATGAGAAAGCAGATAAATAAGTTTCTTATCACATCATTTTGTTTATTCCTAGATTTAATATATATATATTACTCCTAGCGTATATAAATTCTGTTATGGGTGTTGAAAAGTATGCTCTTTTCATCGTAATAGAAAAGATCAGAGTTTTTAATCACAAAAAATATCAATCTCTCAATTTTTAGGATGTGACAAAGGAAATTTGTTAATATCATGAGAATTCTCGACAATCGATAATTATGTCGTGGTTACTGGAGATTTTGCGGAACCTATAAACTCCTAAATTAATATTTGTGATTAATTACTTATGTCCAAGTAATCATGCAATCTAATAGTTTTACTTATAGAAATAGCAGAGAGTCAAAGCAAAGTAAAAAACTCTATTGACACAAATAACTATCTTGATTGATTGATAGGAATTTATCTGAATCTGCAACTGCAAAAAACAATTTTTGTAATCAAGAAAAGTTCATATAGCTCATTATTGTTGTGTACTTATTTATTTCCGCTACTTATTAAATGGGAGAAATTGAAAAAACAACCTCAAGTGATCAAGTCTACTACTTCTCAGTTTTGTCGTTTATTTATGTGGCTTCTCGTATGCGTTGAAGTATGAGGCTACAGTTGACTTATTTTGCAACCATAGAGTCATGCAATGAGCCAACGGACTCACAAATTTACTTTCTCAAATTGTCAACATTTCGTTGCATTATTTGAAGAGCAAATTGTCGATCTCATCAAACAGAAAAATAATTTGGAAATGGTCGCTCATTAACCATTACGTTATTAATTCGACCCAAATAAATGAGGGTCAAACGATTAAAAAAAAATCCTTTTTGCTTAATTTGGAAATGTTTTCAAATTCTCTTTATTATGAAATTTACATAGTACTAAAAAGTAAAATTTATCACGACTTTCATAAAATATGTTAAATAGTTTAAAAAGTACGTAGTTAGTTAAATAAAAGAGTTGGCATCATAAAGTAAAGTGTCATCTCTTTAATTTGGTTTGACTCATTCCATCCTCCGTGATTTAGCTTTGTCATCAATCAACCAAAACTCCATCCTTGAGGCCACTAAAAATATTCAAGGCTTAATATTTTGTTATATATATATATATATATTGATGAAGAATGTTCAACTAATTATCATCACCTATATCGACGGTAGCTCCACCCCTGCTCCTTAACTCCTTTGACTCTGTAACTAGCTAAGCTGAATAATCAATTATTGAAATCTGCAAGCCAAGTATTGCTTACACATTATTTGGGGTCTCTTGGAATTTGTGAGAGTAATAGTGTCCTTTGGAGTGACTAAAAGTGGGAATGTCCAAGGAATATATAACCATTTGGTCACTTGATGGTAGTCCTTTATTCACTATTTTATGCTGTTGTCAATTTCCTCTTTTATCTATTGTGCTGCTTGCTTCTGATTCTAAGTCATGCTCCCGTTTGATCATAGATATTGAAGTTAAAATTTAAAAATTTAAATTTTTCAATTTGTGATTTTTGAAATTTGAAGTTATATTTGAATATGTATTTTGCTTGAAAATTTTGAAATTTTATGAGTGAAAGTTCTAAAAACTCAAAAACTGATCCAGACCAATTTTTGTAACTTGAATTTTTTTTAAACACAATTTCAGAATTTGATTAAGAAGCTATGGCTAAACGCTAGCTTAATTTTCAGCCAAAAATTGCAAGGCTCTCTTAACTAAAAGAGAATATTTTTGTATGCACCAAAGATCAATGGCTTTAGATTTTGTCCCAATTGAATTATGCATAATGTTATACATACATAATAGCAACAGCTAAAATTAGTTGGCAGTCTTCAACATAATAACATGTTTAAAGTATAAACATAATTTACATTTGTAATGAAGGGGACACGACGCCACCTAGGATCCTTTAAAGTTTAAAACACATGGTATAGTTATTTAATCATACAAATGGATATGATAAAAGATACGCAACTCGTTTAAAACTCAATTAATTAGCTGTTAGTTATCTTAGTTCTTAACCAACTATTCCTTTTGTGAACCGACCATTTACAAACATTTTTCAAGAAACTAAAACTTCTTCACACCTAATAAGGTACTTTAATTTTCTCCAATGGTCAGATTCATGCTTAGAAGAATAAAGAATTCAATTATTGAAAGAGAACATTCTATTGAACTCAAAAAGAGAACATTTCTACCTCTAGGGTATTCGTTGGCCAAGTCATATAAAAAAGCATATATATCTCTTTCATGAAGTCGTAATATATTTGAGTTCCATGAAAAGATTATAATTATTACATGAGATCAAAATTATATGCACTCAAAGACTAAAAAATATTTACACAATCAAATAATTACAGGTCACTATTTAAATTAAAACATTATATTGATAACCTAAATGAACTAATAACTAAATCAAAGTGTTATAGTTTTGACCTCATAAAAGCGCCGTGATTGACCAATGATCTTATTTTCATATTTTAATTGCCCATTTTGTCAAATGTTCTTCACTTGGTTCAATTGGCTACTTAAGATATAGTATCATCTTCGTTACCTCACTCAGAATTAATAATCTTCCTTTAATAAACTAGATTAACAATCTCGTACTTATACTAATGACATTCTTTCCTTTTTCCTTCTTTTGCTTTTTACCATCCAAAAGTTTCTACTTTTCAAATAAAACAGGAAAAATGAATGATTATTCCTTGTATTTCCTCGCATGTTGGTTTTGGCCCACGCTGGCATTAGCATCCAAATCCCAATTAACCAGATGTTTCATGTGCAATATATATATTACCAACTTTATTATTTTTACATTTTTATTAGTTTCACCATAATGACTCCTTTTAAAATAATATAATCATCTTTTCAGTCTTTAAATGATGCGGCCAGCCAACCTTGCTTTTTTTCTTTTCCATTTTTTCCCCGGAAACGGGCAGGTGAAAGGAAAATGTTAAAAGTTACGAAGAGAATTGACCTTACACCTAAATGATAATAAGACAGAAAATATTTACACATCAGATGTATGAACTAAATTATGAATATTAATAATTCAAAATCATAATGAAAACACATATCACTTAATCATGGTTAAGTGATGAATGAGTGTATGCAAGACATTTATTTTACCTTCATTAGTTTGTTGTATACATCGGGTATGGGTAAGTTTTTACCAAACAAGTGTTGATGTGATTAGTATATGCTATACTTTCACTCTTAAAAATATAGGAGTGGTACTTTTTATCTGAAGCCAAACAACTTTTTCTATTGCTTAAAATACTTTTATTTATAGAAAATTATGATTAATTACCTTGATTGAAATGTATGTTTAATTTTATTTCGACCCGAAGTCAAGCAAAAGAACCCTGTGATCAATCTTCATACTTTGAATTTTACACTCATTTGCATTTATATTTAAGAGTTTAAATCTTAAGCATCAATAATATATTAACCGGAAAAAGGTCAAAAATGCCTTAAACTATGTGAAATTGAATAAAAATGTCATCCGTTAATAGTTTAGTCCAAAAATATCCCTATAGCTATTTTATTGGGTCAAAAATGCTCTTTTCCTAATAAATAATTATTTCTTTTCTTTTTAAAAATATTCTTTTCCTAATAAAATTTTGTTTTTAAAGAACCCCTCTCTTCTTTCTTTTAAAGTCCAATCTTTAAAATTGATATTTTATTAGGAAAAAGATGTATTTAAAAAGTAAAAAAAAAATATTTTTAGTTAAAAAATATTATTTTAAACCCAATTAAGTAACTATAAAAATATTTTTAAACCAAACTATTAACAGATGACATTTTATTTAATTTCATATAATTTAAGAACATTTTAAACCCTTTTCCGTATATTAACTTTCTATGCTATCAAGTAAAGTTGACATACATCATATAACTCTCTGTGACATATATCTTGGTGCAATCCTTTCTCGGATCTTGATAAAGCAGGAGGCCTTGTGCACCTAGTTGCTTAATGCAAGAATAAAATTACACTATGATATAGTAGTAAAATTCATTTTTAATCCGTAAATGTATAATTAGAAATTCATTTTTGACATAGTGACACCTGGGTGCACGCTGTACGGAGTGTCAGCATTGTAAAAGTCACCATGAACGTTCCTTTAAATACTGAAAACCCCTCCACTAACCAAAACCTCCCAAACAAAGCCCTCTCTCTTTTATTCATCATTCTGTTTTTCTTTTTCTTACATTTCATTCATTTTGCTAAATCAGAAAAATCTCGCCGGAAATATCGGTCGACACGTAACAAAATCTCCTATTCTAACGCACCAGTTCGAAACATTCAAGTGTTTCCATACCGAGCGAGGACACCAATTCGAAACATTCTAAGTGTTTCCCCATTTTGAAGGATCTATACTGCTATTTTGAAGGATCAATCCATACCGAGCGAGGTGCTTTCTCAATTGAGCAACCCTCACTTATTACTCATTGAAATGCCGCCAGCTGCAGCGGTTGTTGGACACCACCGTGTAGGTTCGGCGGCGGCGACTCCATCACCTCCGGCAATGGTGTCGGAGATATTTGCTAAGGACGCAATATTAGCGTGGTTCAGGGGAGAGTTTGCAGCTGCAAATGCGATAATAGATGCGCTTTGCAATCATATAACTCAGCTTGAAGGCGAGAGATCATCGGAGTATGAATCGGTATTTGCAGCAATTCACCGGAGGAGGTTGAATTGGATCCCAATTCTTCAGATGCAAAAGTACTGTTCCATTGCGGAGGTTACACACGATCTACGGAAAGTGGCCGAGAGAAAGATCAAGGAGAGAGAGGAGTTTACAGTCGAGAGAAAGTGTGATACGGAAGTGAACGGTGCTTTTGGTGACGTGGCAAGCAGTAATTCCGAAAATGGAGGAAGCGAAGTGGTGGATGGAGATGGTTCACATGATTCTCCTGAAAGTGAGATCACTGATGCAGGTAAGTAACATTTAATTATAATGTACTCCGTCTCAATATCACTTTTCGAATTTCGATAATGAAATAAGTTTTCTTTAATTGTAATTTTTTCATAAGCTTTTTAAATATTTTGAATGGTTAATTATTATGAATTATAAACTTTTTGATTATTTTCAAATATATAAATTTTATTTTAAAAAAGGAAAATGGTTAAATATATCCCTCTATTTTAGTTTATTAGTCAATTTTACCATCTGTTAGCGAAAGTAGTTAAATATACCCCGCCCGTTATAAGTTGGGGCCAAATATACTCCTACGGTTAGCAAAGCCTTCACAAAATACCTTTTTAAAAAAGAAATATTCTGAAAAATTGGATTTTTTAATTAAAAAATCTGTAAAGTATTTTTTTTTAAATGTCCAAAAAATATTTTTCTAAAATCTGGATTAATTTTAAGAAGAAATTTGAAAAACCTGAGTTTAAGATTTTTAATAAAAAATTTAATTTTTCAAAATAGTTTTTTTAGAAACAAGTTTTATAAAATCAACAAAAATTCATATTTTTAATAAAAGTCACTTTTTCAGGATTTGTTTTAGTTAGAAAAATCAATTTTTCAAATTATTTTAAAAAAATTATCACGTAACACCACATAGAATAAGTTAAATGCTACATGTCACCCAAATTATACACATATTATATAGGGAAATACACGCTAATACGCTTCATTTTTAACATATTATATAGGTATTTAACTTATTCTATATAACATTTAACTTATTTTATGTGGTGTCTTTGTGACAATTTTTTAAAAATAATCTGGAAAATTAATTTTTTTAATTAAAAAATCTGAAAAAATGACTTTTATTAAGAATATGAAATTTTTTGATTTTATAAAATTCATTTTTAAAAAAATTCTGGAAATTGGAATTCTTTAGTAAAAAATAGGTTTTTTTTTAAAAATCAGTTTTTTCAGATTTTTTTTTTAAATTTGAACATTTTATTTTTTTTTAAAATACTTTACAGTTTTCTAGATTTAAAAAAATTATTTTCCAGATTTTTAATTAAAAATTCCAATTTTTCAGAATAGTTTTTTTTAAGAAAAGGGCATTTTTGAATATTTTGCTAACGGTATGTGTATATTTGGTCCCAACTTGTAAAGGGAAGGATATATTTGACTAATTTCGTCAACGGAGGGCAAAATTAACTAATAAACTAAAGTAGAGAGGTCTACTTAATCCTTTTTTCTTAAAAAATTTAAAGCTTCTATGTTAGAATTCTAGTAAAAATGAAAGAATTTTACTCTCTTAATTGAAACAGTGTCATATAAATAATTGGGACAGAGGGAGTGATACTACTACTAGTTAATATTAACCGCTTAAATTCTGTACAGAATCCAGTATTTCAATGAAAGTGTTTTAGGCTTAATTAACATCTAATTCATTCTTACAAGTTTAGAGATTTCAAACAAAATTTTGCGCCTCCTAATTTAGACATTGGAGCAATGAAAATT
Source organism: Anisodus acutangulus (assembly GCA_029783415.1). Taxonomy (NCBI): domain Eukaryota; kingdom Viridiplantae; phylum Streptophyta; class Magnoliopsida; order Solanales; family Solanaceae; genus Anisodus; species Anisodus acutangulus. The sequence goes on along the minus strand of CM056494.1, from coordinate 462,896 downwards.
TCGTTTCACATTCGGTGACTGATGTTTAATTGCTGGGTTTTAAATTTTAAATTCTGTTTTTACCCCACCTCACTTTAGGAAAGTAAATAAGGTTCTGCTAACCTTTAACAGTGCCTATTGAAACTTATACTAGTATTAAAGTCACGTTTAAGTTCGTTATAGTTTGTGTTTCACAAAATAAAATATGATTCATTTGTAAGTGTGGATTAAACAAAAAGGGGTACTGTAGGTTAATCGTCAGCTAAAATTTGTCTACTTCAATAAATAATCATGCCAAACAAAGTTGACTGGTTGATTAAGGTTCTCACTTTTCTCAAATCCTTTTTGCCTCTTGGAATGAAGGATGATTAGTCAAGTGAAGCTAGTGAAATCATCTGAGATATTAAGATTTTAAATATTGATTTTCTTAAAAAAGTACAAATACAGTAGAATAAGTCCAATTGAGATAAGGGCGACATTCTACTGGTAGTTATTGCAAATGAAGGCAGTATTGCTTTCCAGTGTAGATGGTTTCATATTATTGCCAAGAAATTTGATTGAGCTGACCATACTCTATGTTGCTTCTTTGGCTAACTAATCACTTTTTACAAGGGCTACAATTATTCTGAATGCAAGTACGTGTACACTTTCTTCCATTTTACAGGATCCCAGATACATCCGATGCTAGAAAGTGTTGAATTCTGCTCAAACCATGAGAATTGTGAGGCAAGGCCTACCCACATGAAGATGACAAAGGGGTTTGTGTCAAAGGAGCCACTCAGAGGGCATATGGTGCGTCCTCAATCACAGTTATTTTGCATGCTTTCTATGAAGAATTGCATTCAGTTTTAAATCCAATGTTGATCCATGTTGTGAAGGTCTTAAGCTTCCATAATCTGTGACTGGCAGGTGAATGTAGTACGAGGTCTGAAGTTATTCGAAGACGTATTTACTCCAAATGAAATCTCTAAACTACATGACCTTGTGAACGAACTTCGTGTTTCTGGCCAGAATGGTGATCTCTCAGGTGGATCCTGTGATTCGTGGCACTTTTATAGTTAGTATTGTTTCCTTTTTGAGGCGAAGTTTTGCTCGAGCAGGTTTGGGAATTGATTTGCTTTGTGACTCATTATAGCAGCCTTAGCTTACTATGATAGGTTTTTCCATGAATACTTTCTTCTGAGTGAAAATTTTACACACATATAAGCAGGAAACTGTTGTTTTATCCTTTGTTCTTGAGATCTATGCTGATCACCTCTCTTTGCTGTATACTGCGAACTATACAATCACTAAAAGCTCGATACAATGTTCTATTATGTAGTTTTTGTTGATAAGTTGTGCACTGCTTTCATTTTAAGACATCATACTTCTTAAGAGGAAGTGAACTGTCTAATTCTTTTTATCAGTTCTTTATGTTAAGAGTCCCACATCGGAAATGGAATGGGAACATGAACTCCTTATATGTATTTGGACAATCCTCATCATACAAGCTAGATTTTGTGTTGAGTCAGGCCCAAGAGATCCATTCTTTTCATGGTATCAGAGCGTCGATGTTGGGCCCCCAAATTATATTGTCCACGCTCCAGTTAACGAGGTCTGGGCGTGCGGGGGAGTGTTAAGAGTCCCACATCGGAAATGGAATGGGAACATGGACTCCTTATATGGACTTGGACAATCCTCACCCTACAAGCTATCTTTTGGGGTTGAGTTAGACCTAAGATTTATTCCTTCACTTTAAATTCACCTATTTATCTTAGATATCCACCCTGAATTGCGTGTGACTGCCTTTTAGGTGAAACTTTTATTTTATTCAACCAGCAAGTGAAGGGCAATAAAAGAGAGATGATTCAGCTTGGGACCCCAATTTTTGGACATATAAAAGAGGAGGCTACATGTCAAAAGAGTAAGGGCAAGCTGTGCCTTAATGCATATCTATGTTTTTCTGAGTACTTCTATATTATTTACTGTATTACCTTTTACACTTCCATTAAAGCTTTATTGGGAAAATTCAACCTTCAGGTAACATTGAACCTATTCCAGCTCTTGTACAAGGTGTCATAGACCACCTGATTCAGTGGAATCTAATATCAGAAAGTAGAAGACCTAACAGCTGCGTCATTAACTACTTTGATGAGGTCTATATTAATTTTTGCTAGATCACGTTGGCCTTTGTACATTTTGATTGGTGAAAAATGGAGCCTAAAAGTTTACTTTGTCGCTTCTGTAGGGGGAGTATTCACAGCCTTTCCTGAAACCACCTCATTTGGACCAGCCGGTGTCAACTCTTCTCCTCTCTGAATCAATGATGGCATTTGGTAGAGCCCTTGTAAGTGACAGTGACGGGAACTACAAAGGATCATTCATGCTTTCTCTAAAAGAAGGGTATGTATATTCACAAATTCAGATTTTCCTCCTGTAATAAGTATTTCTCGTTAACATGGGAGATTTGTGATTCTTCCATTTCCCCGATGAAAGAAAGGCCATGCTAGTGCTATTTCAGTCTGTTAACAATCTCTTTTTCAAACGCCGATTCTTCTTATGCTGTCATTCTCCCTTTCGTTCTATATTTGGCAGGTCTCTTTTAGTCATGAGAGGAAATAGTGCTGATATGGCTAGACATGCACTATGCTCATCAGCTAGCAAAAGAGTTGCTATTACATTCTTCAAAGTAAGAACAGAGATAAATAGCTTTGTCTCAGATCAAATCCCTCCTCTGACTAAAGCAATGATCTTATGGCAACCTGGTGTCCCAACACGATATTCAACTGCAAATGGAGCAGCTAATGGTTATAAGATAATGGATGCGATACCTAAATGGGGTTTCCTTCGAGCTCCAGAAGTTATGCTAGCTCCTGTGCGTCCAATGGTTTTAAACCCCCGAAGGATTCCAAATGGTGGTACTGGTGTTTTTCTTCCATTATCAAGAAAACCTGCAAAACATCTTCCACCACGTGCCCAGAAAAGGCGGTTTCTAGAGCTACCTTCCCCTGGTGACTCGCCTAAATCAGAGAGCACTTCAGAAGAGAGTATGTAAGTTTGGACCGTGTATGATTAGAGGCACTCCTGAAAACATTATAAATGGTGCATTCAAGAGTTATCCAACATCCCTTGTGCGAGGCTTCTTCTCTACCACGATGAGCTCAGTTGCTGAGTACGAATCTTCTGTGTGTTTTTACTTCCTCCAAAGATTTTCCATCTTTTACTTAGGTGTTGGCTGATATACCTTTTACTTATGCTAACCATTAGAGGCTTTAGATATTTTGAGCTTAGTCAGTTGAGTGTATTATCCTTTACAGAGTGCTGAATTTTCATTGAGTTTTTCCTTTTTCTGTCAATCTCTTCAAGGTAAGTAGAGGTTGATTTTGATGTAATTACATCCCGTTTCTCTTCTTTATTAAACATTTTTCAGGGTTGAGTGTTTACAGTTATCAAATGCGTTTTATTCGTTTGCTATTCACTAGTAGTTGAGCCTCAGGATGAATTCACTTTTAACTTTTTCCATCTCCAGTGAAATAGCAGGCATGCATATCTTGAAATTCCTAATGATTTGGTCGATACAGAAAGGACATTTTCGTAAATGATGGAGATGTTCGGTTTTAAATTCTCTCAAGTTCCATTTTTAATTACAGGAATTGGAGCTATCTGTTATTCATCTGATGATGATTATTGAAGCTACAGCCTATAATTTTAGTGAACTAGTAATAATCTCTATATTGTTATGCATACATGCAGTGCATCCGCCTTATTTTCATTAGCTAAAGGTTAGTGCGAATGAAGGTTGCATTTGCTACTTGTTAGATGTAACTATAAACTTTATGTCCATATATTTATTAGCTAAACTAACTAACGAGGCTAGAGATCGTTGACAAGAGAGGGTTGCTCAGATGGTAAACGTCCTCTACTTTTAAGCCGAAGGTTGCGAGTTCGAGTTACTAAGAGCTCCTGGGAGGGGTAAAAAAAATAGGAAAAAAAAAAAGATTAGAGATCGTTGCTTTATGCTGTGGATTTCAGTCATTGCCAGACAAAATGTAAGATTGATTTACACTCTTGAAGACAGTGAAGTCTGAAAATCTTCATAATCTCTTTTACCTTTTTCATCATGCGGATAGTGGTAACTAACGGACATGATTCCTGTAACTATATAGTACTCATTCACCGTAGAGAAAAGATCGATGAAGCCAGCAATATCACAGACTAAACAAGTAAAACTAAAAAATGAAAAAAAATGAGGGGAAATAGATTATTGGAAAAAGAATTTTTAGAGAACCAAAAAAATAAGAAAGCCAGCAAGTCAAGGAAGCACACGCTTGTACTAACGTATTTAGTTACACGATGCAGTTGTTGGTTTTTTAACAAAGAAATCAGGGAAATAACAGAAAAGATACTGAAAGAAAAATATACGGGTTAGGGATAATCAGGCTCGAACTGATGACTTTCACCACGTCAAGGTGACACTCTACCGCTGAGTTATATTCCTTTCCCACTCCATCAAGAAATAGAACTGACTAATCCTAAGTCAAAGGGTCGAGAAACTCAACGCCACTATTCTTGAACAACTTGGAGCCGGGCCTTCTTTTCGAATTATTACGGATATGAAAATAATGCTCTCCCAACCAACAACATGCTAACCCTATTCAATTGTTCTATTTAGAAGCTATGAAGCTTCTAACTCTAATTACCAACTCGGGACTATATTAGTATAAATCGGCATTATCCCTTTACGTCATCTTCCTATGCAATCAAAGGAATTGTTAAGAGTCCCACATCGGATATGGAATGAGAACATGGACTCCTTATATGGACTTGGACAATCTTCACCCTACAAGCTACCTTTTGGGGTTGAGTTAGGCCCAAGATTCATTCTCTACAGGAAATTATTTTATTTATCTATGTTTTGCTCTGCATTTATAGGAACAAATACAGTAAAAAGATAATCAAAACTAGCCTAAGAAATCTATCCAGAGTATATTTTTAACTAACTAACATAGCCTAGAATATCTTTGCAGAATATATCTCTAACTAACTAATTACTAACAGTAAAACAAAGTTATTCAAAAGCAATAAAAAATAAAGTTACTAAAGCAAATATTCTAACACTCCTCCTTGCTTTAGGAACTAAAAATTCTAGACTTGGCTCGAATGGACTTCGTGGATAAATCTGTCAATTCATATTTGGTCTTGCAGATAGCTTGATCTACGTCTCCAAGTTGCAACTCTTGATTATCAACAAATTTTGCATTGTGTTCATCTTCTGTTAGATTAAACGAGAAGGTTTACCTCTCATTTTAAATCGTTAAATCTCCTACTTAGTGGCATAAAAAATTTGACAGTACTTGTCTTCAAATAACAATCTAAATCCTTTGTCGATAAGCTGACCAATTTGATCAATATCAGACACGTAAAGAACATCTGAAATTATTTTTGTGCCTGGACCTGTTTTGATTGCAACATTTCCTTTTTCTTTTGCAGGAGTATAGTCACCATTCCCGACTCTGACTCTTGTTTTCCATATACACGAACTCTTCAAAAAAAATCTGTCATATGTCATGTGATTTGTACAATCACTGTCATTCATCCAAAAATCAGATTTTTTGGTTGAAACATATGTTGTCACAAATAAGTGTTCTTCTTCTTCTTTATTGGCGACTTGGGCATTTGTTTCATGTTTTGGAGATCTGCTTTTGCAAATCACTGCTTCATGATCAAGTTGGTTATGGATCTTGTACTGTGCATCTGGCCTCTTCCAACATTTAAATTGGGGATGATCTTTTTTGCCACAATGTTGATTAGATGGGTAATTTATTTTTTTTGAATTATCACTCTTGCTTGGAGTCTTGTGGTTGACTATCAAGGTTCCTTCATCCATACCATCTTGCCACATAAGCCTCTTTTGCTCTTGTGCATGCAATGTATTTAGCAATTCTACCAAGGTAATCTTGGACAAATCTTTTATGTTTTCCAAGGTAGTTATGAATGCTTAGTATCTTTCCGGCACTGTAACAAGAATTTTTCAACAATTCTTGAATCTTTAAATTAAGTGTCAAGCAATCTTACCTTGTTAATAATGTCAAGAAGCCGATTTGAGTACTCTTTGACGGTCTTAGATTCTCATCTTTTGCAACTCGAATTCCATTATTAAATTCAACACCTTCATGCCTCGTATTCTTTCATCTCCGATGTATTCTTCCTTCAGATAATCCCTCGTGAAAATTGTTATAAACACACAAGCAAACAAAGTTGCTTTCGCCTTTGATTTTCTTTTTTTTTCTTTTGGCTTTTGATATGGGCAACGGTGGGATTATTTGACAGCGGGAGAATATCATAATCCTCTTCCACGGCCTCCCAACGATCTAAAGCCTCAAGATAATTCTCCGTTCTTACTGCCCAGAGATGGTAATTCTCACCATCAAAGACAGGAGGAGCTATTTGAGAAAAGCTATTTTCAGAATCTATTTCACTCACATGTCCCTCGAGAAAATGGCTCTAGATACTAATTGTTGGTTTTTTAACAAAGAAATTAGGAAAATACCAAAGAAAAAGAGACTGAAAGAAAAATATACTGCAATGTAATCAAAGGGAATCATTTTATTTAGCTATGTTTAGCTCCGCATTTACAGAAACAAACACAGTAAAAAGATAATCCAAACTAGCCTAAAAAATCTCTGCCGAGTATATTTTTAACTAACCTAGCCCAGAATATCTCTGCAGAATATATCTCTAACTAACTACTCCCTCCGTCCCAAAAAGATGGACATTTTTCGCTTTTTTAGAGTCAAACGAGTTATTCTTAGACCGTAATCAAATGTCTTTTAAATATTTTAAATTATTAATTATGGTGACTTATAATACTTTTTACGTAGTTTTCAAATATGTAAATTTTATTTCAAAAATTTTAAAGATTCTATGTTCTAATACACTGTCAAAATTAGGAAGTTTGACTCTCAAAAAGAGAAAAGTGTCAATCTTTTTGGGCCAGATGGAGTAATTACTAACGGAAAAACAAAGTTATTCAAAAACAGTAAAAAAACAAAGTTACTAAAGCAAATATTCTAACAGCAGTAACAAATGGAAAGACAAAATGAACACATTTCTGACGGTCTACTTATTCGAAGGCGATGGATAATCTGATATACACATGATGATGAAGTACGTAGCACTAATCGTCACTACACACACTACAAGAATAATCTCCCGTCAAAGTCATGTACTAGTAGCTAGTAAAACTAAACTCCTCCCAATGTGGTGACTGGATAATACATTTGTACCATGTATAAGACCCGTAGAATCATGTCAATAAGTTCCACCCGAACCAGTTATATTGCTCTTGGGTTAGTCAATGTTTAACTCGTTGGCAAACTAAGGTAGACACCAGTATTATGCTGAAACATATCGAACACCATGCTTATGTAGTTAACTGCATTGCCTACTTTTCAGGCTAAAGCTCGTCTTTCCTCGTTGTTGTCTGATAACATTCCTCATCCCAGTAATATGGGAACTTCAATTTGGAAGCTGTGTGTGGCATCGACCAGTCATTGTACATAAACCTGAAAACAAGTGCGAGAAAGCAAATCTCGGTTAAGTAACAACCAGGGCATGCATGCACAATGTGGACTTGTAGAAAATTCATCAGTCAATCATCACAGGCTAACCACAGTGAGGAAAGATGAATAAGACGTGTGTGTATTTTCAGAAGGTCATGCGGGCTTTACGCATCTAGTACCATCATGAACTTAGAAGCACAAGCTGCTTCCAAATGCACAAGAAAGGCTGATCCCAAGTCTTTCAAAATGGCCAAACTAGAATTAGTAGTTGTTTTTGTCCATGGTGAACTATCGTTAAACTTATTGGGAGAATAAGAGAAAAGAAGTCAAGATATTCTTTTATTTTGACAAACAGCTGTTGCTAATTTAACAAGAATGCAGTCAGTAAGTCATTTTATCTGGATAAAACAATCTTCCAGTGACCCCTCCCCCCCCCCCACACACTTTCTCTTGTTTATTGTTTTCCTGGAAGAGGGGTTACAATCATTGGCGTAAGCAGGATTTTTCGCAAGCAGTGCCGGTAATTAAAGAAGTGAACAAATGACTAAATCACTATAACGACATCATAATTTAGAAAAACACAATTCAAGTGTAATACTACAACTCTCCTCATCTTTTGTTTTATGAAACGTATCCATAATAGACTCATTAGAATATTACTAAATACTTCTTTTATATTTATATAAAGGGGAGCCTTTGAGTAACTGGTAAAGTTGATGCCATGTGACCTGGAGGTCACGGGTTCAAGCCGTAGAAACAGCCTCTTGCAGAAACGCAATGTAAGACTGCGTACAATAGACACTTGTGGTCCGGCCCTTCTCCGGACCCAGCGCATAGCGGGAGCTTAGTGCACCGGGCTGCTCTTTTACTTTTTTTATACAAGTCACAAAATAACCACTCAGAAGCCCACCACAGTTAAAAATAATTTTTGGTAGCAATATGCGCGTGATAGGTGTTAGGTTCATTGGTTTAGTGACTTTATTTTTTAGTAGGCGTAAAAGGATCAAGGCCTGGTAGCTTTAGTAAGTTTTCTGAACAAAGCTAAAAAGAATTTACAGGTCAAGCACTGTTAGCACGATGTATCATTAATATATGATATATATCATATGTATTTTGGTTCGCCAGATTATTTACATATAAAGGCAGCCTGGTGTACTAAGCTCCCGCTATGCGCGGATTTGTGGGTCTATTGTACGCAGCCTTACCTCACATTTCTGCAAGAGGCTGTTTTCACGGCTTGAACTCATGACCTCTTGGTTACATGGCAGCAACTTTACCAGTTACGTATATATAAATTAAAAAAAAATCCCCACACCGCTTGGTTCCACGTACCTCCGCCCCTGGTTACAATGGGGTACATGTTACATCTAAGTTTAAAAATTATGGTAAACCTTAAGAAACACAGTGTGCATCATAAGGGTAACTGCATCAGAACAACTCTTCTGACACAACTCTAATGTAGTCCAAGAACTGGTCCTTATCAGGAGATGAAATTGATATGGAGTCTTTCACCATGAAAGCATAGAAACAAAACTACGAAAGTAAAAAGGTTAACAAAAATATTAAGCATGACAAACTGATGTCATATGATAATATGTGCAATGGTGGACTGGAAGTTATTGTTCAACATAGGTTACTTACACTTTCACAGGGGGGCGAGATATAACAACTAAAACTTGTAGATCTTCATGTTCACCAGTGTTCCATACCTGTAATTACAAAAGTAAAAGCATACTTCTAGTCACATGTGCATAGAGATGGAACCTAATTTAAGAAGTTGTAATTTGATTGACCTATGAGGTCTGTTGGGATTTGTGATCTGCAGCCATATGTGCATAGAGATGGAACTTAACCTAAGAAGTTAAGTTGTAATTCGATTGACCTATGAACTCTTTTGGGATTTGTGACTCTTCTAGGACCAGCACTGGTACAGGTCTTTAGACAGGTTATATTAACAATGTCGTCCAGATAGAAGATAGGTTAATGAAGGCATGCATGTCGGTTCCACGGGGAAACCACTTAGGCTTTTACCATGATAGCTCCAACAGTGAGAAATAGACCGATCATCAGTTTCATCAACATAATCAGAATCTGAGAACTTACAGGGAAAGATGAAGAAAAGTAAGTACATTAGCCATGAAGGGGATAGAGCATATCTCACATAAACAAATCATGACTTGGAGACCAAGAGCTTCCTAGGAACCTGATAAAACATTGACCGCCTTTCTAATTAATTTGTTACCTGATTGATGACGATTCAGTAAGTACAAACTACAAATATTTGTGGGTATTTGTATCTACGTAACTAGATGCAACATTAAGAATGTATCAGCTCGGAGTTTTCTTTATCAAGTTATTGATCACTTATTTACATCCAGCAGGAATAATTCTAAGCTCAGGTAAGATAAGAGAAGAAAGAGTACAAGGCAGCATACCTGGTGAACATCATTAACAGGGATATGGAAAGTGCTATTAGGGGATATATGGGACTCCTGCGGGTTCCCTGGGTACTTTGAATGTGAACTAGGAGCGAGATAGAGAGTGCCTTGACCCTTCAAGACGACAAATACTTATTCACATGAGTGCCTGTGGATTGGCGTGCGAGATCCAGGTGCAAATGTTTGAAGCCACACTTCTATCTATACACAAAACAATAGCAATGAAACCAAAGTAAATAGCAACATTTTAAAACCAAATAGCCGATATTCACAATCAATCAACTTCATTTCAAACTCAAATTAGATAGGATCGGCTCTATGAATCCTTTCTGCAATATTCACAATCAATCCACTTCATTTCAATCTCAAATTAGATAAAATCGGCTACACGAGTCCTTTCTATCTACATTCTATTCAGGTCAGCCAATATCGTCAACAAGTCAAAATTAAGAAATTGCAAGCAAAATAGCACCTCTTTCATGCAGTGCAACACTGAACCTCCGGACCTCCCATAGTTGTGTTGTGGAAGCTCGCTACTATTCTTCACTAGTGGTCATCCTGCATAACAAGGAACATTTTGGCTTCTAAATTTGAAATTTTGCCTAACTTGAAGAGGATGCATGATTTTAAATTAGTGAGAACAGAATATCATTGCATCCACTACTACTCAGTGAAAATTGTGAGTACCTATTATTACTATACATTTAAAAGAATTTCTCATTCACAGAGATGAAATAATGACAAGACTTGCCATTAATTGAGCACTGAGAAGCTACAGCGGTTGCGAAACACAAAACAGCAACATGCCTGATCATCTGCAAACTGATATAATTTGTATAAAGAACATTCATTTTAATCATTTACCACTGTTCGCTCTTGTATTTGAAAACTAGCCACAATTATTAAATTTCACAAGTACTAATTATCTTGAATTTTTTTAGAATAGTGACTATGTGTGAAATTTCCCCCCTATATAATGTCCATGAACATTAGGCTTTTTACATTAGTTGTGTAAAATACGAAAATAGTACTCTGACGGGGTTTGGAGTATGTGGATTGCATAATTTAATAAGTATATTTTGTGTGTGTGTGTGTAAATAAGACGTTGATTCTTTTATTTTTTAAATAACTGTTTAAGACAAGTTTAGTCAAAGTAATAATGTTATAGCACAAGACACGTAATAGTGTCATATAAGATGGACAAAAATAGTAATTTATCAGGTATTATATTGATTTCATTGACTTAAAAAATAAAATAAATTTTAGAGCATCATGAGTAAATTGCTACTTTTATTGAATATATTGATAAGAACTAATCTCCTTGCAACTACTAACTCAAGCAGTTAAACTAATTAAGAAAATGCCATCGATTATTATTATGAACACACCAAGATGTAATAACAGAAGTAAGTTTTATTTAGGTGAATGATAGTTTGCACAGAGCTTTCATCTAATCTAAATCCGTTATATATGCTTTCTTCTCTTCAAAGATAAAGTTGCATTCACATGACAAATGACGAATCAATGAAAACATAAAATTGTTCAATTCTAAATTCAAGAACATCGTCCTGCTTTAGATTTTCTGAACATGAAATTTCTTATATTACAAAAGTAGTAAGAGGGTACAATGGCGGAGGAAAAGGGACGCAGGGTTCATCCGAACTTATTTTTCATATATATAAATAATAGATGTTGAACCTCCTTGACTTCTATGTGTATTTACTTCTTTAAAGAGAGCACAGAAGAACAAGAAAGATGGTTCTCCCTCTGGCATATCAATCTCCTTGGTGATTTAAATGTGGGAAATTTGAAACAATAAATAACAACTATAAGGTTATTATAATCTATAAATATGACAATAGCTTTCTCATTATATACATTAGGATCAGGCTGATCCAATCAGCTTTGGTTGAAATCCTAATATGTACTAGTACTTCTGCAATCTTTACATGTTTTCATTCATTATCTTGAGGCAGAACAATCTGGCGCTGTTTCCTCTGAGTGCGAGAAAATGAGCTAGTGAAGAACATGAAGCGTGAGATGCTAAACTTGCAAGAATGTGCTTCATAGTATTTAGTATGAACACAGCTGCTATTTGAGCTGCCAGTGAGCTTCACCCGATAACAAAAAATGAAGAAGATGCAGGTGGTGATTCTTTTTTTGTATGAAGTAATTTGTTCATTGATGACATCAGGAAGATGCACTAATACAAAAATTAATACAACCAAACCTGAGTCGGCTCTAGAAAGAAGGCTGAACTATGACCAAGGAGCTGACAAAGTTCAAAAGATTATCAGGAGTAGGGTGTTCATGGGTCGGTTTGGGTTGGTTTTTGGTTAAAACAAAAAAAAAAGGCAGTCCGATGCACTAAGCTCCACTATGCGCGGGCTCCGGGGAAGGGCCGAACCACAAGGGTCTATTGTACGCAATTTTACCTCAAATTTCTGCAAGAGGTTGTTTCGCTTTAACCCATCACCTCCTTGTCACATGGTTAAAACCAAAATCAAACCAATTAAATCGATTTTTTAATTATTAAAACCAAACCAAACCAAATATAACTCACATCCATCGATTTGGTTTTTTCGGTTTGGTTTGGTTTATTCGATTTTAAAAAAAAACCTAATGGTATTTCTCGCTTTCATGATTTTACCTGCAATTAGAAAATAATTTCACCTTTTTCGACCTATAATCCGTTATTAACCTTTTATTTCGGCGGCTATAATTTTCTTAGACTATGAAAAAATGTCTTAAGATCTATAAGCTTTAATCAAATGAATAATGTTTATAAGAAATACAAAAAAAAGATATAGGTAAATCTTATAGTTATTTCTTTGAATTAATGAGTTTAGATTAAATTCATGACTTTCTTTTATGAAATGAGCTTAAAGTATAAAGTTCATTAGCATATTAGAGATGAATATAATTTAAATCAAAAAGTATACAAAATATCTAAAATTATTTATAAAAATCATTATATTGTATATATGTAATTATAAATTTTGTGTATACTATAATTTATCAATTTGGTTCGGTTTTTTCTTCAATTTGTTATTAGTAAAACCAAACCAAATATTATCGATTTTTAAAAATTTAAAACCAAACCAAAACCAAATATCAATCATACATCTAGATGCATTCCATAACAATGATATGATGTAATGTTGCTTTCCTCAGGTCTGTCTTAGCTTTTGACGGTGTACCTGGCAGATCTCTCTATATGCTCCTTGTGCAAACACAAGCCAAGTTACATATTTTGGGTGTGCATGATATTCAACACAGAAAGTTACTTTTTGCTTCAGTATCTTTATGAAAACACTATTTGGGTTCCTTCTGGTAACTGACCATGTCAAACATTACCATGGTTTTTTAAGTTTGAACTAGGAAAGGATCATTTGGGGAGGTGACCACTACAGCCATAACTCTGTGTTTAAATCTAAATCACTTTGCATAAAAGAGGTTCTAACTTCTAAACCATCTTGATTGTCCCGTCTCCCTTTACATCAGTATGAATAACTAAACAAGCATGCATAGTTTCTATTCTTACATCAATATGAGGCGTTTCATGTATTTTGGCATATAAGTCGGCCATGCAGGTCCAGTCTAGTCTATCTGTTGATCCACAAGGATCAAGATCAAATGAACGCACATTCTCTTTTTTGGCAAGCAAAGATATACTTTTAACACGCTGCAAGCATATATAGAGAGGAAAGAAGGAAAACTTCAAAGTAAAGAAGGCCAAGAAATTTTCCTTTCTTCACTTATATTAAATCAAATCCTTTCCCCCTTTACCAACAAAAGATGATTCTTACATACAAAAGAGATTTGCTTACTAAAGAGTTGGAAAATAACAATACATGGCGAATAAGTTGAACCTTTAAGCATACCAGGGCCCTAAAAAACTGCATCTACAGAGCAATCAAACCTAAAATTTCAGCTCCATTGACTCCCTCATTTAGTGCTACTGGATGGTATAGTATCATCCATAATTTTGGGGCTCTTAAAGCTGAAATTTGAGGTTGATAAGTCACTATACTCGGGATTTTGCTGAAGAAACGCAGCCACTTCATTAGTAGATCTAAGTTTCTTCCCCGAAGGAGTGATATAATAAGCATCCATTTTCGAATAATCACTCCTAAGGTACAGTTCTCTCTTAAACCCAGTTGGGGTTTTAGGCTGATTGGGCTTGTCAATGGCCCAAGTATGAGAAGAATCATACTCAATATCTGCCGGGTCATCACAAGAACCATTGGGTTTGTTTTCGCAGTGAAAGGGTTCTTCATTAAACTTACTTCTAATTTCCTCGAACTCTTCCTGTGTTGAAATTTTCCTCCATTTGTAACATTTCCCACATTGGGCTGCCCAGATACTCACTGATGGATTGCTCGCCACCCTCGACGTCTGTCACAAAACAAAATCGACTAATTTAACATGAATTTAGAAATTACAGTCATCCTAAACAGGAAAAAAAGCACTACTACAAAAAAATTCAAAGATAATGGTGATACCCCAGATCTCTGTTTCTGAAAAAAATTCCAGTAAAACCCGTGTATTTTCTATTATTCCATAACAGTAAATCAATGTATAGAGATAATCTATCACAAAATAAAGTAGCTTTGTTATACTGTAATACTATGTGTTGCTCCATTTGTTTTATATCTGGATATTTTGTTGCCTTATTTTTCTTGCAATCATACAAATACTAATTTTCTTTTGAGCCGAAGTCTATCGGAAACAGCCTCTCTAGATCATAAAGTTCGAGGTAAGGGCTACGTACATCCTACCCTCTCCAGACCCCTTCGTGGGATTACACCGGTGGTTGTTGTTGTTGTTATACTGTAAATCAAAAGGTCTAACTACTAATCTTATTTGAAGCAACTAAAAAGTAGCAAAGCATACTAGAAATGAAAAATTAACACTATTTCTACTAAAAACTCATTGTTAACAGTGACATCACATCCCAGATCTCTGTTTCTAATTAACTTTTTTTTCAATTTTCGGCAAAACCCTTGAATTGTAAATCGAAATAGAACTATAAAGATGAATTATTTGTTCGAAATTTAAAGAAAATTTACCTTGGTAGTTCTTGGGGAATCTTTCGCCATTTCTGAGGGTACAAAATCAAAACGACGAGCAAATTTGTGAGTGTTACTACCCAAATTGGAGACCTACTTCGATTTATATAGTCTTCCGACAAAGGACAGATGTAGGGAAATTAGAGATTAGGGTCCTTATAAGTTTAGGATTATATAATTTAATCCCATTATTGGAATCCGAGTTCAATGCTTAATATGTAGCTTAGCAAATGATTATTATTGCAGTAATAGCTGTTGTTGTATTACTAAAAGTGTCTCAAAAGTATTTGATCCACGGAAATTCCATTTGGAAGCTATGAATGTTTGGTTCGCGTGACTTTTTAAAATCGATAGCAACTTCTTGTGAAGTAATTGTAGTAACTTATGTACCTAGTGATTGTATTACTAAAAGTTTCTCAAAAGTATTTGATTCATATAAATTCTATTTGAAGATTATGATTGTTTTGCCGATGATGAAATTTCACGTCACTTTTTAAAATCAATAACAATTTCTGGCGAAGTAATTATAATAACTTGTGTACCTGGTGATCGTATTACTAAAAGTGTCTCAGAAATATTTGATCCACTCAAATTCTATTTGGAGGTTAGGATGGTTTTGCCATTAATGAATTTCGCGCTACTTCTCAAACTGACAGCAGTTTCTGCATAAGTAATTGTAGCAGCTCCAACACCTATTGATCGTATTATTAAAAGTGTCTCAAATATACTTTATCCACATAAATTCTATTTGGACGTTATGATTGTTTTGCCGACAATAGGATTCGCGCCACTTTTCAAATTCGACAGCAATTTCTGTTGAAGTAATTGTAGCAACTCCCGCACCATCGTATTACTAAAAGTGTTTTAAAAGTATCTGATCCACACAAATTCTATTTGGAGGTTATAATTGTTTTGGCAACGATGGATTTCGTGCCACTTTTCAAAACTGACAAAGTTCCTGCAGAAGTAATTATAGCAGCTCTCGCACCTATTTATTTTGCACTTTCTAACATCTCGAGTTTAGAATTCTTCTGATTCTTTTTCCATCACGATTTTCTCTTCGAGAACACTCGCCTGGTCAATTCTTTTCCATCTTCTTTATACTCTTGGATGTTGAGATATTCATGCAAAGCTTATAAATTAGACAAGTAGTACATTGCACACCATCCCGATCGTGAGAAGACAATCCCTACAGGTACAAAAACTACAACCGCGTCTTTTAACAGATGTTTTGTCAGTTTTTGTTTACATAACTTCAATTTAATAGTTAAGAAGAAAATAATTAAAAGGTTGAAGAATGTTGTTATGAACATTCTGGTGAAATATACTAAGATCGGGGGCGAAGTGAGGGTATTAATTACGCGTACGGATGAATTTAATAACTTTTATTGAGATATTTATTTATATTAAAAAATTAATTAAATATAAATAAATATTTAATTGCGAACTCAATATACGACGATTACGTATTTGATGACAAGTTTATAAACCGTAAACTTTAAATTATGGCGCCACTCCGACAACCTATCACAATTCAAAATTCAAATGATAGCAATTCAAAAAGTCACTACTAGTTGGATAATCATCCTATCCTTAATACTTTGTACAAATGTACTTTGAGTTCTGAAAATATTATTGAGTATTGAAATAGAATTATATTATAGAAGTAAAAATTGAAAAAGCACCATAAAAAATAATCCAAACTTTTCATATTGCACTTATGCAGGTGGCTTATATCCATTACTCCTCAAGACATATTAATACTGGAAGGGGTCCTTTTTCCTCTTTGATATCCAAAATTTGAATGATTGAGAAATTCCAGAAATGATATATAGTTTCCATGGTAGGATAATGTAAATAGTATCCATGGTAGGATAATGTAAAAGAACTTTTTTTTCTTTGATGAACTTGACATTACACTTATATACAAGTCTAAAAGAGTAAGAAAATATGTCATGTATTTATTGATTTTACACTGGATAAGAAATAAGATTTTGTCAATTCATCACCTTAAAGATCGCAAAATTTTAGCCAGTAAGAAACTATGTTGCTTAAGAAATAAAATTTTGCCAATTGATTACCTTATGGATAGCAAAATTTTAACCAATAAGAAAATATGTCATGTATTTATTAATTTTATTGTTGCGTAGGAATAAGATTTTGACAATTGATTATCTTAGGGATAGCAAAAAATGTACAAAAATCTTGTTAATGTATTGTTCACCCTTAGTTGTCTCTCCTTAGTCCTAGCAAGTTTGGGCAACAGGTCAAAAATGACGAAGTATTAAAAAGAATATATGTTCCTTTTGGCAAATTCTTAATGTGAATTTAATATTTTAATCAAATTCCAGCTCAAAAGTATTTGAGCATCTTGTTTTGGAATCTTATTTTAAATTCGAGTTATCTAGAAACTTGATATCTTTAATAACTTGATAAACAATGTGCTACTACTAGAGATGGCAATGAATCCTGGATCCGGTCCAGATTCGGTGGATTCAGATCCGTTTTATAAGATATGGATCTTTAAAAATTGGACCCGACGGATCCGGATCCGGGTCGGACCCGGATCCGTTTCTGACGGATCGAATCTGGATCTTGTATTTGAGATCCGTATCCGGTCCAGATCCGACCCGTGGATCCATTTTTTATTAAATAAATTCATAACCTAGAATATAATTTTATATGTATTTTCTTAAAATTGCTAAGCACATCCTTGCAAATTTAATTCTCAAAACAAGTTTAATTTATCTCCGCGTTAACTCAAAAACCAAAAAATAAAGAGGTAAGTTCGATAATAAAATCAATGTTATATTAGTGAATGACTAACATCTCCATAGACAAGTAGTTAAAATTATATTCACTTCATTTGTGAAGATTCCAAGCACATGCAAGTTCTTCATTGTGGAAATACTAGCCAGCATTTTCCACAACTATTGTAATTGTCCAACATTTTCAATTAATAGCTCACAATCAAAACGAGGCAACAAACAAAATATCTCATATGAACATTTCAAAATTGAAACACAGTAAACTGTTAGCTAAGTAAAAATCGTTTGTCTGTTCAAAAAAAAATCTTAGCAAGGTTACATTCTTAGCAAGGCAAAATTTTTTATATGTGGATCCAGATCCGATCCGTGGACCCGGTGGATCCGATGAATCCGGATTTGGATCTGATTTTTATGGACCCGATGGATCTAGTTCCGGATATGGATCTAGGTATGAAAAATGGATCTGGATCCGGATATTTCAAGCACGTTTTGCATGCGATTGAATATTTAATAAGTATAATATAACTTCCATCCTTAATAAGGTTTCGAATTCGATTCTTGGTATGATAAAAATCCTGAGAGAGAGCGCTTCAGATAATAAAAAAATTCATTTATATGGTCGTAAAATAAGCACATGACAATCCTGAAATTTGTATCAATTTAGTAGACAGGCATATTCAACTTCCAGGGGTTCCATTATGCTCAAAAGTGTATATAGCTGATAGCCTGTAGATGTAGACATATACTTACTGCTATTAGCCGACCTCTCGATATCATCAAGATCTGCAATGAGAGAAATTGGTCTGTCAGGTATAACTGGAACTGGAATGTCAGCCTCCAACGTCCTCACGACAATCCTTTTTTTTTAACCCCTCCCTAAGGAGCTTTCCCTTTGCTGACTTGATCCTTTTTTTTAACCCCTCCCCACGGTGCTTTCCCTTTGCTCCCCTTGGTGACTCGAACTTAGAACCTTCGGGTTGAAAGTGGAGGACGCTTACCATCTGAGCAACCCCCTCTTCTCTTTACGACTTGATCCATCGTTGGCCTAGCATATAATTGCGGGTGAGAACAAAGAAGAGCTACCATAACATACTTCTCCATAATTTCTTAATGAGCCAAATCCGGAATATCGTCCTCTACAACATCTAATGGTCTCTGATAGTGAATATATTCTATATATATTCACAATATATTTTGTACTCATTACTTTAATGTAATTAATGTAATTAAGGTAAAATAGATATCTTAATTCTATTAGGACTAGAATTGTATACTCTATATATATTACATTAATAAGAGAACTCCATCAATGAGAATTACATTATTCTACATGGTATCAAAAGCCTAAAATTCCTCCCTACCCTAACCCAAAATCGGCCGCCGTATACCTCTCCTCCGCCTCCCCTTTTTAAGGCGATATCCAACCGTATACTGCCATGTATACCACCACCTTTTCATGATATACAGCCAGTATACCCTGCTTCTACGTGATATACAAGTCTTTTCTCTCACAATCTACTTGTACCGCATATATCTCGTGATATACAGCATCGTATACCACTGCTCCTTCGTGATATACCGCCCATATACCCTGCTACTCCCTGATATACTCCCCTTCTTCTCAAACAGAATATGTATACCGCAGATATACATCGATATACACAACACCCAGCCCCATATTCCCTGTTTTGTAACCCGTATACATCAAGTATACAAGCATTATACACCATCTGATACACTTATCACATAAGCAGCCCGGTATACCGTTGATATACGGCAGCCTCTCCACCGAGATTCTTTCACGAATTTTTGGTAAACCCCATGGATTCTTCCGCTTCTGCTTCCTCAACTCCCGATGTCACAAAATATCAGTCGCATGCCCAGTACCCGACTCAGTGGGCCAAGCCACTGCTCAGCCATCAGGCCCACTACACAACGACCCAACAATAACAATGGCCACTGCCAAGGCCTACTGCCCAACGACCCAACATCACCGAGCCACTGCCTGGTCACCAGGCCCATTACACGCTTCATCAAAGAATAAGGCCCTCGCCGAGGCCCATCGTCTAATCGCCAAAGACGCAGCCGAGGCCCACTGCCCATTGGCTTGATGATACGTGGTATATGGATACGGGCGACACGTCTCATCTTACCAACAATTCGGGTATTCTTCCTCAACTGCGAAATTTAAATACTCTTCAATCTATTATGGTCGGAAATGGTTATCGCATTTCAATCCAAGGGTTTGGCCACACACTAACCTCACCACCGCATCCCCGTTTCTCCTTTAAAACGTTCTATATGCCCCTAACATTATCAAGAATCTAATCTCTGTCAGAAATTTTAATTTCGTATCCATTAATTTTGACCCATTTAGTTTTTTCTGTAACGAACCTACGTACCGGGAAACTTCTTACGAGATGCAATAGTGAGGGGGACCTCTATCCTTTCCTATCCACATCCACTGCCAGTGTCAATCCTCCCACATCTCTAGGTGTCATCTCCTCCTCCACATGGCATTGTAGACTTGGTCATCCGGGAGCTCATATTTTTTGTTCTCTTAGAAACCGCAATTTAATCCAATTTAATAAAGGGAAACTTTCTCATAGTTTCTGTAACATCCCGTACTTTCGGGCCATGGTTTGAATAGCTAGACGTATGGAAGTAGACTCGAGCCCAGAGAATTTTTGTCATATTCAAGTTTGCGTATCAAGAGCTCGGTGTATAAAATGATGAAGTCCCGAAATAATTTAAAACTTAATAAGTGTGATAACGGTGATTAAAAATAATATTTTATATATCCCAAAAGAGGTTATGGACTAGAGCTATATCACACGATTGTGATAATGAGTTTATGAAGTGGGTTAAAGGTGATTATTATTTAAGTGAATTGAGATCAGAAGATTAATTATGTGTGTAATCGATTAAATATTGGAGTGTAGTATTAATTATGAATTATATGGATAAATATTGTAGATGATATCCACGTGGGGGTCATTGAAATGGGATAACTAGTGACTAAGGCTTGATATTAGATGGGTGGCAGCATAGGAGTAAAAAGTGGTGTTGAACGTTTATATATATGTATAAACTTACTTTATATACATATATACTATACTACCTAATGATGGAAAACAAAAAGGGGCTGGATATTTCTTCCTTCTCCCAAATTCAACAAAGTGCAGCAAGTCCTTAAGTCAATGATACAGTGGTCCTTAAGCATCGTTTGGAAGCAACTTCGTTTAGAAGAAATTAAGGATCTTTGTTCTTATCTTTTTTTTTGTAATCCATGGGGTGCAGCAAGATCAATTTCAAGTTTCAATTCACCCGAATTCTCTCACGATTTCTAAGCAAATTGAGGCTTCTTCATGACAAAGTAATGTGATGGGATGCTTTAAATAGGGCAACCAGGGTAAAATCCGTCTAGGACCTTCTATGAGCTCGTATGAACGTTTAAGCTTAGTTATCTATTGGAAAGATTGACATGTGGTAGTCATACAAAGATTTGAACCCAAGTATGTTAAGACAAATTATTTCTTTCTTTTGACATGTTCCATGTAACGAAATATAACCGTGATATTGCTCCATAATTTATTCTACTTTTAGTAGTTAAGAATATTCATGTTATTGATTCCTATGTTAAAAGCATGTCTAAATATGTTCCTAAGTCGTTATTAAGGCATACGGAAAAAATGTTAATATTTAAGGGCGTTGACCGAAGGTACAAGGAAATTATGTCATTCAGGATATTTTATTGTGATTCATGCATTTTCATTTGCATTGCATTCATGTTTTACCCAAGATCGTATATTGTGGACGGGAAACGGGAAACGCAGACCACCTGATCAGCTGACATATGATAATGATAAAGCATGTGCGGCTTAATGAAGGAAAATGCATGATTAAGGGCCAATATATATATATATATATGTGTGTGTGTGTGTGTGTGTGTGTGTGTGTGTGTGTGTGTTTGTGTGTGTGTGTGTGTGTGATGTGGGGAGGAAGATGCCCTTGTGTGGCCAGTATATATGTATTTACCGTATTATGCATGACATTTAGACATATTATGCCCACATAGGGCGACATGAAATGATGCCCACAGAGGCTGTTATGGTAAGGAAGATACCCAATGGGGCCGATGTATATGTATACCGCATTGTGCATGACATTTAGGCATACGTATTAGGACCCTCGGAGATATGTATTATTGGTCAGTTGTTTCTGTTTCAGTTATTGTTATATCCATGTTATACTATTGTTCATGCCTGACATACTCAGTACATCAGTCGTACTGACGTCCCTTTTGTCAGGGGACGCTGCGTTTCATGCCCGCAGGTTCAGTTAAGGAAGGTGACGGTTCACGTTAGTAGGTTGATGGTTCAGCCGATTTTGGAGCACTCTATTTGTTTAAGAGTTGCAGTTGGTCGTGGTATAGTATTTTTGCATCTGCATATGGGTATGGCGGGGTGATGCCCCGTCTTTATGATGTCATATTCTTTAGAAGCTTGTAGACAGGTGTCCTGTGGGTGGTAGTCATGTACGGCCTCGTCGACCTTGGTGTATGAATGTATGAGTTGGGTTCTTTTTGGTTATCTGATTTTTCATAGTGCTTTCTTTTGGCTTAGTTCATGTTTAATTACGAGTTGGGTGTTGATAGTGTGATTAGCGGTACTCGGCGGGCGGGATTCGGGTGCCCGTCGCGGCCCTCCGGTTTGGGTCGTGACAGTTTCTCCTCCTGTCATCTCGGAGAACATGTTAGACTTCCATTTACGTCTTCATTAAGTATTACCTTCTCTCCCTTTGATAATATTCATGATGATTTATGAACATCTCCTATAATTAGCAACCTCGATCATATATACTATTTGGTATTTCTGGATGACTTTTCTCATTTTCTTTGGGTCTATCTGCTTAAACTTAAGTCTCAAGTTTACTTCAAATTCCTCGAATTTCGTACATTAGTTAAAATGCAATATGAAAAATATGAAAAGGACATCAAAATGTTTCAATGTGATAATGGTCGTGAGTTCAATAACTCCCTGTTTCATAATATTTGTGCGGCTAATGACATGGTTTTCGTTTCTACCACACCTATACTTCCTCTCAAAATGGTTAAGTCGAAAGAATTCTCCGCATCATTAACAATATGATTCGTACCTTCTTTTTTCCTGCGTCTCTCCCCCCGACATTTTGGATATATGCATTAAAAATGGTAGAACACATTCTTAACATCTTACCTACCCGTACGATCCAAAATAGGACACCCACCAAAATTTTCTTCTGTCGGGTCCCTTCCTATGATCACCTCCGATTTTTTGGTTGTCTCTGTGACCCAAATCTTGCCTCAACGATCTCTCACAAATTAGCACCTCGCTCCACTCCGTGCGTCTTTCTAGGTTTCCCGTCGAACCATAGGGGGTACTTGTGCTATGAGTTATCCATAGATAAAATCTTAATCTCACGCCACGTCCTCACTATATTAATGACAACGTAAGCTCAAGGGATGCACATTAATGAATTATTACAAACAATCAAATAATAATTCAATAATTACAAATGTCAAAATATTAATCTCCATTAATAATAATATGAATGTGTATAAAGTATATTTTTCCTAATACAGATTGTCTCTAAGAAATTATACTTTCAATCAATGCATAGAAAACATGATTTTAGATTTACCTACGATGACGTGATATACTCTTGGTTGTATGCGAAATATGTTAAAGGGCATTGGCTAACTCAGATATTATTTGAATGCTAATATGGCTTTTCATTTACAAGGGTACTTGTCAAGAACTTTCCAATTTGGAAGGAAACGTTGAAGCAATGGTAAAGTTATCTATGTGCTCCCTATAGGTCATGGGTTTAAATCGTGGAGACAGCCACTAATGCTTGTTTTAGGGTAGGTTGTCTACGTCACACCCTTAGGGTGCGGCCCTTCCCCGGACCTTACGATGCGGGATGTTTTCTGCATCAGGTTACCCTTTTTTATAATTGCAATCACCAGTGTTTGTCGCGTCTTGGTGGCCCCACCCCAAACATCCTGATCTCTTTGTGTTTCTGTCTCTCTTTCTTGACAAATTTACCTTGTTGCAGTAACTAAACAAAATGAATCACGCCTTCTGGGAGTTTTATCTGGGGCGGAGCTACAACGGGAGTTATGAATTCGGACCAATCTAGTATCTTTGGTCCAAACTCAACATTTACCTTGAGAAATTAATTGAATATATAGTGTACAAATTATTAAGTTAGAACCTAGTAACTTAAAAGGACTAGAATCCTGAGCCCATAAGCTTCAAAACCTGGCTCCGCCTTTGAGTTTTATATATACAGTCTCTGCAGTTATAGAAAACAAAGGGATTGAGCAGTGATGTTTCTGGTTTGTAAAAGATAAATTGGAGTATAGCAAACCACTCCATTCTTGTTTATCTCTTATGTTTGAAGTTATCAAATCACAATAATAGACCAGCTTCGCTAGTGAGTCTCTAAATTCTTAAATTATTGTCTCCCCTAGGACGACACCAGTATCTGCGATCTGTGCCGAGATCTTTAAAAGTAGCATTTGCAGTTATTTCTGGCTCAAATTTGCTAAAGTCTGCTTTTTTTTCCTGAGTGTTACATCTTCTCTTTCTTTCCCAATTTGAATATGAATGCCAACTTAATTGAAGCTTCTAATCGTAAAATCTGGGTCTTGTTGTTAAAGAAGTCATTTAATTAGCTAGCATTTCCAGTTGAGTTTTAGTATTATATTGGACGAATTATTGTGCTTTTATACCTAATGAAAAAAAAAATACCTTGATTATTTTCATTAATTGAATGAGTATATATATACCATTTACATATTTCCATACTATGAGAATCTTATTCATATTCTACTCCTAAAACCTTATTCTACGTGGACGTTAACTATATAATTATGGTAATACAAATATTATGGTAAGTGTACAATACTAATTACGCCACAACATTACCTAAACTAGGAGACTAAAACATAGACTACAACATAGACCAGATACACTGTCAAATCTTCAATACCGAGACCAATATACCGTAAATATACATAATATACACATATATATTATGTGTATATTATGTATATTTAACACAAACCCGCAGTCATAGCGGGCGGTCTTCGAACGCTGAGATTGTCACTAAAATCTTCAAAAAGGACCGAGGGAAGACCCTTTGTAAAGATGACGACAATTTAATACCTGGATGGGGCATGGCAGACGCGAACGTGACCACGAGCAACTTTTTCGCGAACAAAGTGAATGTCCATCTCGATAAGTTAAGTGCGCTGGTGCTGAACCGGATTACCAAAAAGGTAGATGGCACTAATATTATCACAATAAACCAAGGTCGCTTTCTGAATAGGACAATGAAACTCTAACAGCAAATTACGTAACCAACATGATTCAGAAACCACATTAGCTACCCCTCGATACTCGGCCTCTGCACTGAAACGGGATAAAGTCGACTGACGCTTCGCATACCATGAGACCAAGTTATTACCAAGAAACATACAATAGCCAGACGTAGACCGTCTGGTGTCCGGACAGCCACCCCAATCAGCATCTGTATACGAGACAAGTGTTGACGTTGATGAAGGATATAAATGCAAGTCATAGTCAAGTGTACCCTGAATATACCGAAGGATGCGTTTGAGCACATTCATCTTCTCAACTCTGGGATCATACATAAACAAACACACCTGCTGTACTGCATACGTAATATCTGGTTTCGTGAATGTAAGATACTGAAGGGCCCCTGCAGGACTGCGATAGCGGGTCATATCCTCGTATGATGCGCCGGCCGCAGCCCTAAGTTTAGGCTT
The DNA here is from genome assembly GCA_029783415.1 of Anisodus acutangulus. Taxonomy (NCBI): domain Eukaryota; kingdom Viridiplantae; phylum Streptophyta; class Magnoliopsida; order Solanales; family Solanaceae; genus Anisodus; species Anisodus acutangulus. The sequence goes on along the minus strand of CM056494.1, from coordinate 437,261 downwards.
AGTATTAACTGGAGTGGAAGTGGACTTACAGGATGACATCCCAGCCCTTTCAATGATCTCATCTGCATACTTCCGCTGGGATAAGAACAACCCACCTGCATGACGAGTGACAGCAATCCTCAAAAAATAACTCAAGGGCCCCAAGTCTTTCATAGCAAACTCAGAGCTGAGCATTGTCATGATAGACTAGAGTAAGGCATCAGAAGAGGTAGTCAAAATAATATCATCCACATATAACAGTATATAGGCCAAGGACGAACCACGACGATAGATAAACAAGGAATTATCCGACCTGCTGTGAGTGAACCCAATAGTTGAAACATAGTCGGCAAACCTCTTATACCATGCCCGTTGAGTCTGTTTAAGCCCATATAAGGACTTCTTCAACAAACAGACATGATGAGGATGTTTGGGATCCCTAAATCCCAAAGGCTGATGCATATAGACTGTTTCCTTGAGATCACTATGTAGGAAAGCATTCTTTACATCTAACTGATGAATATCGAGGGGTAGCTAATGTTTTATGACCATAACCATGAATTGGAATAGAATTATCATTACCAACAATTATGCCATGAGGGTTGCTCAAATTGGAATAAGACGAGAGCGTACATGAATTAGATGTCATGTGAGTAGTGGCACCGGTGTCCATATACCAATTTGGGTCTAGAGGATTTAAACCAAGTGTGTGCATTGCGGCTTCAATGTCGGTAGAAGTGGGTGCCGCTGCGTGATGGCCCTACGGGGGCCGAGGCCCAAGTACCCCTACTTGCTGCCTCGACCCATAGGACTGACTGTAAGTGGATCAGGTCGTGTTGGGCCTGGACTGCTGGGCGACCACGCCCGATAGAGGCGAGAAAATTGTTTAGCCCAGCGGATTGTGGGGTCCATCGCCGTGCATAGGGGCCCACCGCGGCCCCAATGTTCTTTGGCCATTGCGAGGGCCACCACCGCCACCCCCACTATGTCGGTTGTTGCCATTGTTGCCGTCGCGATTCTTGCCATTATTATTCTTATTTCCACCTTTTTTGCCGCCACCGTTGTTGCGGTTTTAGCCTGAGTTGTTGGAACCGGTAGGATGAACCGTGGACTCGGTCATCATGACCACGGGACTAGCACCGGTAGCCACCATTTTGCCATGCCCGCTTCTTCGAGTGTAAGCATAGAACGAGCCTGATAAAATTGCGGAAGCGAATTGCTTTGCCGAAGAAGCGTGCCAACACCACTATAGGCCTCGGAGAGGCCTGAAACCATTTGGAGGACCAAACGATCATTCGAAACTGGCGCGCCAACGTTGCGGAGTTGGTCCGCCAATTTCTTTAATCTTTTGCAATAAGCTGAAACGTTAGGGAAATCTTTTATATTGACGTGGGAGAAATCTTGCTCAAGTGTAACAGCTCTAGAATTTTGATTATCTTGGAATATATCACGTATTCTATCCCAAGTTGCCTGCGCAGTAGCGTCAGGTTCAATAATCGTTTGCAAGGTCGGTAGAAATTGTGGAATATATCCACTGAAGGACGGTGGCATCAAGAGTCGTCCACAACTTAGGATCATCCTCGCGTCTTGGCACCTCCGTATCCTCAGGAGACACGGGGATTAGGTGATGGATGACTTGATGCGATCGTGTGTGAATTTTGCACAGTTTGTCCCACGTCGCATATTGGACGTTTTCTATTTCAAGAACAAGAGGGATGTTATTCTTGATGTTAGAAACTGTAAGGGCAGGGATGAAACGTGTTCCAGGATGTAGACATATTGATAGAACAATATGTGATTGAGGGATTTGGAAGAAAAGTTTGGGAAGGGAGGATAGACCGTCGGCATGATTTTCGAGGATGAGGGGCTCGGAAAACGATGTAGTTGGACGGAAATTAGGAGGAATTTTGAGAGAGGATTTTAAGATCTAGACTTCTGATAGCATGAAAGAAATAATCCCTTGATCGTTTTCATTAATTGAATGAGTATATATATACAATTTACATATTTCCATAATAGGAGAATCATATTCTTATTCTATTCCTAAAACTTTATTCTACTTGGACACTAACTATACAATTATGGTAATACAAATATTATGGTAAGTGTACAATACTAATTACACCACAACATTACCTAAACTAGGAGACTAAAACATAGATTACAACATAAACCATATACACAGTCAAATCTTCAATACCGAGACCAATATACCGTAAATATACATAATATACACATGCATATTGTGTGTATATTGTGTGTATATTTAACACTTAACATCTCAAAAAAAAATAGAAACTAATGAAAATACATGTATCAAGTGTTAAGTAAACAGTAGTGTAAATATTGTCATGTAAGTCAGCTAGTAAGACCATATAGGTGTGGCATGGGGTTTCTAGACAAATAAAAGGGCAAATAGGTAAAATACATATTGATTCGCTTTCCTCATAGGAACTTTCAAACTCTATAAGATAACACAAAATTTAATGCCTCTAATTTATTAATGGCTTTCAAACCATAGCATACATAATCAAAAAGTGGTTGTAACAGATGACGAGCCCTATTCCCGGGTTCTATTTCCATTTCTAACATATCCTTATCCTTATCAAAAGAAAACCCTTGCTTTATTTGGGATTCAAGTCTTCATGTTGTCTTGTATTGTGTATGTTGCACCCATGAGACTGGACATGCTTTAGCCTTGTGCAATGTCTGCAGCAAACATGAGTACTTTCTTGTGAAGAACAAACTTGAAACCTTGTTAAGGGTAAGTACTGTTCTATGAATGCAAGGGATTTCCAAGTCTAAGTACCATATAATTGAAGAAAATGCTACTTATATATGATATTAAAAGTTCACTGAATCACCGCGGAGGTTCTGAGCTCAACCATCAAATTAGCAACAACAACAACATCAATCATCAAATTAGATCTTTCACAAATTATTTCATGATATAGTAGCCAGAATAAGAGTTATAGGTCACAGTATTTGATGATTTACGACATGAGATTTGCCTTGAGGGCAGTGTTTGATGAGCTAATGAAACTAACTTCCTTTTCCACTCTAGAATTTTTTGAGTCCTTCCCTGGCAAGACATTTTTGAACTTGGAAAAATTAATAACAATTTTCTAACATCAAATTCTCTTCGGCAAGAAGAGTATGATTAAAATCTTAGTAGGATTCATTAAAAGCTTTTGATTCCCTGAAGTCATATATGTTTCCCAATAAGTTAAAGCTATTAGCACCTTGTCTGCGATTTTCTTCACATTACCAAAGATGTCTCCTGTTATTTCCAATACGTCGTTATTTAATGGAAAGAAAATATTCTTTTTCTTCACAAAGTCTGTAAGATCAGCTAAATTGCAGTTTGTTTTATAAAAATTGAAGCTGGAGCAGCAAATTTTGGCGGCTGGTGGTAGGATTCCTGACCTGTCATAGGTGCTAATGATTTTAACACCACATACATACCTGAGACAAAGATAGTAGAGGGGAAAGTTGGCATTCCAAATGAGTTTCAAGATTTTGTGAGCTACTTTGATTGCTGGATTCATGTAGTTGTAGATGCAACGAATTCCATGTGAATAACAGATCTCTCATATTGTTACATCAAAATTCCTTTCGTTTTTTAATTTAGGTGTTGAGGCATCTATTATATTCTAGTTGTCGAACTGTTTTGCCCTTCAATGGTTATCTCAATCACTTGGTAAATGCTTCAGCCATTATTAAGTTTGAGAACTTGAGGTGTTCACCTTGTTATATTGTAAATGACAGTGTTGATGCACACGGGGAGTGGTTGCTTTGACTGATATGTAACTTTTCATTTAACTTATTCTTTCAATTGAAATTGAGATTTTTGTCTACCCTCCTATTTTATTTTGCGAATATTGAGTGTTTATGAACATGGGAGTAGCTGCTTTGACTGATCTTTAGGTTGTTCTATAAATCAGCTTTTCATAAACTAGTTGTCAAAAAGAGGAGGGAACTTGACCTAATGGCCATTGACCAACTCACATGAGTAAATGACGAGCACTCAAAGCAACAAAGACGAATTCATAATCTAGAGCTAGTGGATTCAGAATGAATGATTAAACTTTTTTTATATGTATGCTTAGTTTGAGGTGAAAGCAATGAATTTAGTTGAACTCGTGCTGAACCCGCCTCTACTGAAGGCAGTCTAGTTGGAAGAAAGAGACGTGATATCTAAGTTTAGTAAATGCGCACATTCTGTTTTTTCTTCCTTTACACTCTGTTGTCTGTACAAAGTAGTAGGGCTCATGCTATCTAAAATTGTTCACCTTAATATTGGTCCACCCCACCTCATCTTAATTTACTGCAAAAACGCCCACGGTTGTTGGGGTTGGTGCAATATAAACACACCTCCATGCATTTACTAATTCAGTTATCATCTAGCTATGTTACAAATATATAGTTGGCATATTTTTAGCTCAGATATTTTGATATTGAAAAGGACGGTTACATAGTTGAATCTTGAAGTATTTCAAGTTAATATTAAGAGTACGAATAACTACAAATATGTTCATAAAACACGGAATTAGAAACCTGGCAGGTGAACCTGTTACAACATGTTAAAGTACGTTGGTAAGGCAAAAAAGCTTTACATGACTCTCAAGTTAAATCCATATATACCAAAAATTCTTCTTGACACAATGACATAAGATGATAGATGCATGAAAATGAAAGAAGGGTTTGGTAACATGAGTCATCGTAAAGACTACGTAACATGTAACTTTGTGAATGCATTAAAAAAAGGACAGTCGGTGCAGTAAGCTCCCGCTATACGCGGAGTCCGGGGAAGGGACGGACCACAAGGGTCTATCTATTGCACGCAGTCTTACCTCATATTTATGCAAGAGACTGTTTTCACGGCTTGAACACATGACCTCCTGGTCACATGACAACAACTTTACCAGTTACTGTTGGAGATGTAAAGCAATACGGGAAGTAAATAAATATTATCAGTGTTCGAAAGGATAAACAAATAGCCAATATTCAGAACTGCCGCAAGCTTGTTGAATGTTGAATCTTGATAACTTGAAATCAAGAAACACTAAATCTGGATTGTTACAATTGTGGCTGAGTCGAGAGATGGCTCTCTGTCTTTAAAACAAGATTTCCCCGTATATATGTTTTTACGTTAACGGACAATAGTCTCCCAAAATAAAACAGCAACTAATCAACACTACAAAGCAAATAGGTTGATTCTGACGAAGAAAACAAACACGAAATGACTTGCTGAAGAATGAAAAGGAAGGAAGAGTTTTCTGTTTTCGTCCACTGTTTCTGCTCTGTTTTGGACAGAATTTGTGTTGTTCTCTCTTATGTTTGTCTCTGTGTAGTATATATATTAGTCTCAACAATTAAGCCAAAAGGCTTCAATGTATAGCATAAGGGGAGAGACTTTTCAACTGCCAAGTAATGGTTGTTTATGGCCATTAATGGAGTTTTAACGCTCCAAAAATCAAATGGAGTTTTAACGCTCCAAAAATCAACCCAAACGGCAGGCAGAAACTTTCTGTCTTCCGGCGTTCCCAATTTCATCTTTCCAGAAACTCCAGGGACCAAACTGTAAATATTAAATAATTTGAGGGTCCATCAGAAGAAGCCCGAAGCCCAGACCGGACGGGCGGCGGCGCGCGTGTGGGCTTAGCCTCGAACCCAAGCACACCTAGGTCCACCCTCCTTCAAACACATGGGTTACCCCTTGGAGTCCCAAACCCTTAGCCAATTTTGAGACTTATAAAGAGAACAATTCTTCTTTTTCTCACCGATGTGGTAGATTTGTCTCACACCATATTTCCATGCCTCAAACACCTTACTTCGTGGACCAATATCTCTTTCATTTCTCAACGAAATTTGACGATTCTTGGCCCTACAGTCATCTACTCACTTAGTAGATTATGCACATGTGAAGAGACAAAACCTCCAACATGCAGAACCCTAATATTTAAGTCATTAAATATGGGTGGACGCACCTTTCCACCAAAGGCAAATTTCCAACAGTTACAGGCTCCCCTTCAAACTTTGCGAATGCATATATGTGTATAATTATGTTAATTAGTAGCTCTTAGTTTATTAACCATGGCTATAATAAGTAATCAATGCTCATTTGTTCTCTGCACTCTGCTGGTGTATATGAAGAAAGAGCCTTTTTAATTAGGTAACAGTAACACTGTAATGATGGGGAAAGTGGTTTGCCTTCATTATGAAAAACTACTTATTTGTTTCGTTGAAACTTAAAGATGACTACTCAGTAGTAGTATTTTCTTAACAAATGCAAGTAGGAATAATCATAGCATTGCTTATACTCATTCACATTTCTGGCCAATGTCTGTTTATACTTTATACCAAGGAAATGATCTCTCATACCCAAAGTGATCTTACAAAATCTTTTCTATTTTATTTACAGATTTCGAATATTATCTTTTACTAATTTCCCATGAAAAGAATTATATAACAAAAATAATATTTATAATAGAATAAAAAATCATATCTTCCCGTATATACCTATAGTAAGTGTCAACAGATCAACCTTTGTTTGTCAAACATGATTCTTTCTTTTTTTTCCTTTTCTTTGTACCTTCGGCTAGTGGCGGAGCCACCCTTGTCCAATGGAGTGTCAATTGACACTCCTTCACCGGAAAATTGAACGGTGTAAAAAGGTTAAAAAGTTATGTGTATATATATATATATATTGTATGTTAAATTTCATTGGCTTCTCTTGGTTGTTTACTTTTTTATCCTTGATTCCCTTTAATGAAATTTTAATTCCGCCATTGATTCTTGTGTTCACTATTTTGTGAGGCACAGTGTCTTTGTGATACAATCGAAATAGGAGGGATGATCAAAAATAAATTGGTAAAAGTAATAATCTATTTGGCTCAAAAGAAAATGAAATAATGTGTTACGTGTTTTTTTAAAACTTTTGCTTGTAAAGCATAAGCATTATATGATCCAGAATATACTCCTAGTAATGGATTTTTGGACTGAATTAAGCTATTTTTTCGTCTAATTGTTATATTGATTTCTACCTACGTGCGCAGTGTCCCTTCATTTTATCTTCCTTTATTTCAGTGTGAAGTATCTCCAAATCTTGGGCATCTTTTGGCTTTTGTAAAAGCAAATGTCTCATATCTCAATAATTGTTGAATTGGGCATATTATTATTATTAAGTATTAGTCAATGATATAGTTGCAAATTGGGACATATTCATCATCTAATTATATCAGCCACCATTTACTATCACCTTTATACTTATTCTTTTGGAGAAAAGGAAAGAAAACGAGGCTTTTGTTTGATTTAAGAATAATGGGAAACGACGTTTTTGCTCTTTTTCTGGTACAAAAAAAAAAACAATTTTGCAACTACTACTTTGCTTTGGCTTTAAACATTGAGATAACTTAAAAGAAAATGGTGGGGGATGGGAACCCATAATATCAGAACTTCTAGTCCTATTATGAAGAGTGACGTACCATTTCCTTGTGAAAAGCAAATATCATCTCTTTAATATGTGCTTGGACCACATAATTAACTGATTATTAGCCACTTTAGAATCTATTTTGATGTGACTCTGCCTTACTTCATCGTACACCACTAATCTTTGTTAATAGGGACGAATTCACTATTTTAATTTTATAAGTTAGGTTCGAAATTTTATCACACCTAATGTGATTTGTTGGTTTCGAAAGTTGTTATTTATTATATTTATTTAGTAAATCTTTTAACATATAGAGTTTATGCTAAAGTTCATCTGTTCAAATGAATCCACAACTCTGCACACTACATCCATTGTCTACTAATCTATCCGTTTATCTAAACGATTTGTGAACTCTTTTTGGTAATTAATTCATCATAAAATAATATTGAAATAGCCTCTCAAACGAATATTATTATTGTTTACTGAAAGTGTATCATAATATACATACCTCATATACATGATATACTATCTTGTGTATACCGTGTATATCACGAAAATCCAAGGCAATTGGGACACCATGATATACACAGTATACACACCGTGTGTATGAGGGTTTTTGGTAAAAGGTTTTTGTATATAATTAGAATTGTACACTTACCATAATTATAGAATTCTTGTACAAATAGAATAGGAATAGGATTTTTCATATTATAGAAATTGTAAATTGTATATATATTCATTCATTAATGAAAATAATCAAGGGATTATTTCTTTCATGGTATCAGAAGTCTAGGTTTTTCATACCTCTCCTCTCTTTGTGTTCCGATGCCCTCGGTTTCCGAGCTTCCATCTCGGTTTCCGTGCCCGGCTTCTCTCTTCTCTTCCCTTCCCAAATTAGTCTAAATCTCTTCTTCACCGTTTGTTCTTTCGTATGTCTAAGAACATATTTTATCCTGTCCTTTCTGTTTCCAACATCAAGAACCACATCTCTATTGTTCTTGAAATGAAAAACGTCCAGTATGCGACGTTGGCAAAGTTGTTCAAAATTCACGCAATTTCACATCAAGTCCTCCATCACATAATTTCTCCCGCTACCCCTACTCCTGGGTGGGATCCTCAGTTATGGATTACTCTTGACGCTACTGTCCTTCAGTGGATTTGTTCCACTATTTCTATCGACACTACGGCTATAGCTACATGGAATAGATTGCGTGATATATTCCAGGATAACCAATATTCCCGAGTTGTCACCATTGACCAAGAAGTCTCCCAAGTCAGCATGGAAGATTTCCCGAACGTTTTCGCTTATTGTAAACGGCTCAAGGAATTGGCGGACCAACTCCGTAATGTTGGGGCGCTTGTTACCAATAATCATCTTGTTCTACAAATAGTTGAAGGCCTTTCTGAGGCCTATAATGGCGTTGGGACTCTCTTTCGTCAAAGTAATCCGCTTCCACATTTTTATTAAGCTCACTCGATACTCACGTTAGAAGAAGCCGACTTGGCAAAAAAGGTGGATACCGGTGCCAGTTTTGTGGCAATGATGACTTCATCTGCTAACTCTCACGAGTTTGTTGACAATTCGTGCCAAAACCGCCCCAACGATGGCGGCAAGAAGGGTCAAAACAATAAAAATAATGGCAAGAATCGCGGCGGCAACAACGGTGGCGGCCGAAACAGTGACACCACCGGCGGGAACAGTAACAACGGCGGGGGTGGACCTTGGAACAGTGGAAATGGGCTGCAGGCCGCCTGTTCCCAGCCTTGGGCTCCTTGGTCATAGAATTGGGCCAGTGGCCCTTGGCCCAACAGCCAATATTTTCCAGCTTCTCATTTCCCCAGGCAGTGGGCCTCTCAGGAGCCAAGCAGGCCCAATATTTCACAATCCAGTTGGTTTCGGAACATTAATGGGCCTGGACAGCAAGGAGGCCTGCTTGGGCCTCGACCCCTGCAGGCTTAGCATGTTATGGGCCCTAATCTGATCCCGACTCCGACAGATATTGAGGTTGTCATGCATACACTAGGATTAAATCCTCCAGACGCGAATTGGTACATGAACACCGGCGCCACTTCTCACAAGACGTCCGACCAAGGTACTCTCTCATCTTATTCTAATTTGAGCAAATATCGTGACATAATTATTGGTAATGGCAATTCAATTCCAATTCATGGTTACAGTCATACAAATTTGTTGCCCCCCCCCCATCCACCTCATGTCTTGAAAAACGCATTTCATGCCCTTAACTTAATTAAAATTTTAGTGTATATCCATAAATTCACCACAGATAATTGGGTTTATGTTAATTTTGATCTTTTTGAGTTTTCTGTGAAGGATTTCAAGACGGGATACCTCTCATAAGATGTAATAGTATGAGAGATCTTTATCATGTCACGCCTGCATCCAGGCTCTCGAGTCAAGCCTTGCCATTTACTTTTGCAGCTCTAGCTCCTTCCTTATGGCATGCACGTTTGGGTCACACTGGGTCGTCCATTGTTTCTTCTTTGCATAAAAATAATTTCATTTCTTGTAACGGTACGCGTAGTACTCCAATTTGGTATTCATGTCCTTTAGGAAAATATGTTAGATTACCATTTGTAGCATCTACTTCTCGTACTTTGATGCCTTTTGATATTATTCATAGCGATTTATAGACCTCTCCCATTCTCAGTTCTGTGGGCCATCGTTATTATGTTCTATTTTTGGATAATTATTCTATTTTTTTATGGACCTTTCCGTTAGCGAAAAATCATAAGTTTTTTCCACCTTTTTAAAATTTAGAGCATTCATCTGTACCAAATTCGAACGAGAAATCAAAAATATTCAATGTGATAATGGCAAAAATTATGATAATGGGTTGTTTCGGATACTCTATCCCGCCAAGATACTCCGTCAGGATCCAAAGAATCGGGCCGCCATGCATCGATTACGCCTCGCTTACATTTCGACATCGGTCCCGATTCGGTGTTGGGCGACTCGTGATCAGTCACCCATCCGAATTTTTCCCAAAATCCACTCAATTCTTCCCCAAGTCACAGACCGGTCACTCGTAGTCAACGAGATATTTTAAAACCAACGAGACATTTTAATCTAAATTCTAATGTTCTTAAATCCCCCTACCCCGTAACCCAGTGTCTGCGTTAAATGACCCGAATTGAAAATTGGCAATCAACGACGAATATGATGCTCTTATTGAAAATAAGACTTGGGAGTTGGTGCCCCGTCCTTCTGGTGTTAATATTATTCGGTCTATGTGGATTTTTACTCATAAAGATAATTCTGATGGTTCTTTTGCGAGGCATAAGGCTCGTCTTGTATGTGATGGTAAGACTCAGCAGGTTGGCGTCGATTGTGGTGAGACGTTTAATCCGGTGGTCAAACCGACTACCATTCGCATTGTTCTCAGTCTGGCTCTTTCAAAGGCATGGTCATCAGTTAGATGTGAAGAATGATTTCTTACATGGTGCTCTTAAGGAGACCGTTTACATGCATCGGCCCTTGTGTTTTCGAGACCTCAAATATCCTCATCATGTTTTTTTATTGAAGAAGTTCTTATATGGGCTTAAGCATGCCCCACGGGCTTGGTATAAGAGATTTGCAGACTATGTTTAGTCTATTGGGTTTTCTCACAGCAAGTCTGATAATTCCTTGTTCATATATCGTCGTGGTACTTCCCTAGCTTATATTCTATTATATATGGATGATATTATCTTGGCTGCCTCTTCTGATGCTTTACGCAAGTCTATCATGACAATGCTCAGTTCTGAGTTTGCTATGAAAGACTTGGTGCCCTTGAGTTACTTTTTGGAGATTGTTGTCACTCGTCATGCTTGTGGGTTATTCTTATCAAAATGAAAGTATGCCGCTGAGATAATTGAAAGGGATGGTATGTCCTCGTGTAAGTCTACTTCCACTCTAGTTGATACTAAGCTCAAGCTGGGTGTTGCGACTGGCTCACCTTATGAGGATCCCACTCACTATCGCAGTCTTGCTGGAGCTCTTCAGTATCTTACATTCACGAGATTGGATATTACGTATGTCATACAACAGGTGTGTTTGTTTATGCATGATCATAGTGTGGAGCACATAAATGCGCTCAAACGCATTATCAGATACATCTAGGGGACACTTGACTATGGCTTGCATTTATATCCATCATCGGCCTCTATACTTGTCTCGTATATCGATGCTGATTGGGGTGGTTGTCCAGATACCAGACACTCCACGTCTGGTTATTGCATGTTTATTGGTGATAACTTGGTCTCATGGTCTGCCAAATGACAGCTACCTTATCCCGCTCCAGTGCAGAGGCCGAGTATCAAGGGGTAGCCAATGTGGTTTCTGAATCATGTTGGTTACGTAATCTTCTTTTGGAGCTTCACTTTCTCGTTCACAAAGCTACCTTGGTATATTGTGATAGTATTAGTGTCGTATATCTTTCTGGAAATCCCGTTCAACACCAGTGCACTAAATATATTGAGATGAATATCCATTTTGTTCGCGAAAAGGTAGCACGTGGACAAGTACGCGTCTTACATGTCCCTTCCAGGTATCAAATTGCAGACATCTTTACTAAGGGTCTTCCATCGGTCCTATTTGAAGATTTTAGGGACAGTCTCAGCGTACAAAGACCGCCCGCTATGACTGTGGGGGTGTGAAAGTGTATCATAATATACATACCTCATATACACTGTATATTATCTTGTGTATGCCGTGTATATCACGAAAATCAAAGGTGAAATGATATCCGAACAAAATATAAAATAATATCCAGTTTTATGCTGAACAGATTTATGTAAATATCCCTTCTTTAGATTATCGTTTAGATTTTATCTTTTCATTTAAAGTTGTGCAAATATAATTCTTGGGGTACATAAAATATTACATCATCGTCTAATGCCTACAAAAGTTTAGACCGTTCTTCTAGTTTTCTTAAATAATTTTTAATTTGCTCAAAAAGTTACAAAAGAAATATAAAAAGGACTATTTATTAAACAATTGTCCTAATAAAAAATGACCGGTGAAAATTTATGAATTTTATGCTGAAATTATTTTTTTAATCTGGATAACTAAATCATCCCTCGTGGAACTACTTAGGAGTGGTAAAGTTAGCCCATGAAAACATGATATGTCCATCGCATTCAAGTTTGGGCTGGTCATTGACATGTCCATTCATTAACTCGGACTATTTCAGCCTATTAAAAAATTGGGTTGATATGTACCCCAAATTATCCATATGAGAAATCTTGTCAAATATTTTTTAAATTTTTTTTTTTAATTTATATATTATATACACTCATAATAAAGATAAATATAGTTTTATCAGGTATTAAAAATTATAAAAGAATAAATAAAAAAATTAAAACTTAATAAGAATTGGATGAATTAGATTATGATCCATTTTTAACCCAATTTGTTTAAGCTTAAATAATTTTTGGACGGATCAATAACACGTTCATTTATTAACACAATTTATTTTGGTTTCCCCAAATTCAGCCTAGCCTAGTCTGCCTATTTAACGCCCCAGAACTACTCAACTAAGAAGGCCCTAGGGGTTGTCCTCCGGGGCATAGTCCAGTGGCAAAGTCTGGGCGCTATAAGGCGCTCTGGCATGGGACAACGTGGGTTCGATTCCCCGCAAACACGAAGAAATTCTGCATGTTGGGGAATTTGACCTTGTCTCATTGATCAGTTGTAAGCTCCCAGAAAACTGGTCACCGGAGCACATCCCGCGATTTACCTGGTGATAGTTGTTGAAGGACCGGTGCTATTACCTCCAGGACGTGCAGGTATCTGGAGTGAAGTAGTCGGTATGGCGCAAACCCTGATTATCAAAAAAAAGCCTTAGGGGCCATTTCTGATTGGTCCCCAAACAGTGCACTAGAGGCCCCAGCGAGAAGTCAAAAAGACGAGGAAGAAGTTGATTCACAGCACCGTCCTTCCAACTGCAACAAGCCACACCGTCCGTCAACTGCCCCTTTGCTTTTCTTCTCACAGTTCCTCCGTGTTGTTGACTGCATGGCTACGACTGTACACTCTGTACTGTAACTGCCATACTTATTGCATGCTATCAAAATAGAGATTTGGCCGGCTTCTAATTTATGGCGGAATAATGGGGTAATTAAAATTCACAAATAGCCATCTTGTAGACCCTATTAGAGAAATAGTCATTATCATTGAGTATTCGATTTCGTAAGTGAATTTTAGGATGTTATCATAGAGCTTCACCGATAAAATTTAAAACTCATACTAGTGGCTTCTTTTTCAATTATAGGTCCAAAAAATGGTCAATGTACGCTTATGGATCCGCTTCATCTCCTTTTTACTTCATTTGTGTAAACATCCCACTATAGACCCTTTACTTTTATGGCCAGTGGTCACTACCACTAGGAAATGGAAAAAATGAAATACACACATAAATTTCAGTCCTTTTTTCCAGGTAAGTATGACAATGAGAGCGCTACTAAACATTTATACCGCTAATAGCGATAAGATTACCATAAACTATTGTTGATTAAATGTGACGTGACCTTCTTATAATCCTTATATGTTTGGAAGAAGGCTAAACTAGTACTCTAAGCAGCAATATCAGACATCACAAGAAAAAAAAAAAAGAGATCGTGGAGATTATGGAGTTATGACAAAATTAATTTAATTTAATGTAATCTGATAATACTATCTAGTTACTTTAAGTTGAACAAATACGCAATGCAATTAATTGAACAAATAGTGCCCAAAGTTGAGTACACATAACCAGATGTAACATTTTGCTAAACATAACACAGAGATTAGAGTAGATACGAAAACTACTGAAAAGCAAGTAATTTAGAAAAAGTTAAAAGACATATAAAAATATTTAAGTGACTAAAATAAATACTATATATGTCACTAGTCCACAATTTATTTTGGTAAGCAAATTTTTTATTTACCAAATAGCATTACAAAGCAAAAAAAAAAAATAGCAAACTTGGACAAAACAGCCCCAAGTTTTGCACAAATTTATTTTTATTTTAATTTCAAATACTTTTATTTTACTTTAACCAAATTATTGTCCAAACGTATACTTGAGGAATATTTTAACTATATTAGTTTGCCACAGTTAATGTTATTTTTTTTATAATAAATATTTATAGCATTTTGATATAATTGTCTTATTTCTAGCATTTATTGTTTGACCTTTTTTTATTCTTTTTCTTTAGCGAGATTATCTCGAAAATTGTCTCTCTACTCTACAGTCTACTCTACCTCTTCAGATTCTTTTTGTGAATTTTATTGATTATGTTGTTGTTGTGGTAGTATATTAGTGGATTACTAGAAAAAACTACAGTAAAACCTCTATAAAATAATAACCTTGGGACCATGAAATTTTATTAATTTAGAGAGATATTAATATATCGATAAATTAATATTTTATTAATTAACAGAGAGACTTTTTAAATTCAGCAAATTTAGTACATACATATGTATTGAAAATAAATGAATTCATATATGTTTCATTGATTATATTCATGCATCAACCAATTCTTTGTAACTAATTAAATATATTCATGTATAATATCAATTCATTGTATACAATTAACTATTATATTCATGGACGCAGGTATCAATTCATTGGAATTACTTAAATAATGTATACATGTTTACATTAATTCGTTGCACTTAAATAACTATTATAGCCAATTAAATATATTCATGCATGATGAATGAAACATATACTTTATAAATCTCAATATGGAAATAAAATAATTCATAACACCCAACCATGTCTTCTCATCTAAAAGGCATCGCAAAATCATCCATGAATGATCAAATGCGTAAATCATTATGTGAGTATAAGAGAGACCATCCCACATGCACTCAAAAAGATTTACAAGAGTGGGTTGATGAAAAATATCGTTTGAAAGTTAGTCAAGGTACAATATCAAACACTCTCAAGAGATCATCGGAGTACCTTTTAGCCAACTTTGAGAAGGGTGGGGATATTAAGTGACACAAATCGGTGAAATATCCAGATATGGAGAAGGTTCTTTATGAATGATTTCTTCAGTACCAAGATTGAGTCAACATGACCGGAGAGCTTATTTTGGAGAAAGCAAAGGATATAATGAAGCTTTTGCATCCTCAACACCCTCATGAACATCAATTTTCTCAAGGTTGGCTTGAAAAATTCAAGGTAAGACATGGTATTAAATCATTCCGTCGCTTTGGAAAATTACCATAATATTTATAATTGTAATATTTATGAATTATTAATTTAGAGTTTTAATGGGACCTAATATTTATAAAGGAATTTTCCGAAAAATTATTATCTTATTATCTTATCGAATTTGATGATTTTTTACAAAAATTCAAGCCAGGACCGAAAATTTTTATTATTTTAGAGAATTTATTAATTTATAAAATATTAATTTATAGAGGTTTTACTGCATAGAAACACACAAAAAAAATGAAACATATAAAAAGAGTAAGAAAAATACACTTTGATGATTGTGCAAGCTCAAAGGTCACGTGGACCTCGTCTGAATCACCTCAAAGCCCCCGAACGTGCTGATCTGTCACTACAAACCTCAGCTTCGCTCCATCCAGCTAGGCTTGTACAACCGTTTGGCCTTCCGAACCTCTTCCCAATAAACAAACAACACTACATTAACTATAACACAAAAAATAAGTAGAAAAAACATTAACTCTGTACTTCCTGTCTTGTAAAGAGCAGAAAGTGAGCGTAGCAACAAAACTAGTCAATTCATTCACCTTCTTCTCTCCTTAGCCACCAAAATAAACCCAAATTTCTTATACCACAAGCTTTTGATTTTGCTTTCCATTAAAGCTTTGGACACGAGAAGTTGTTGGCAAACCAAATAAAGTATCAATCTTTACCTTATATAAACCCTTTTGTATCATTCTTCACTTCATCTATACGGTAAATATGATACCATTCTTTGTTTTTTTTACTCCTTTGTTTTTTCATTGTTTCTTTGTACATGGGATTTTAGACCCAATTGATTTCTTAGCATTACAAGCGATTCGTAAAGGCTTAGATGATTTACCAGGTTCGAATTATTTTGCTTCATGGGATTTCACTAGTGAACCATGTAACTTCGCTGGTGTTTACTGTGATGGAGATAAAGTAGTAGCATTGAATCTTGGTGATCCAAGAGCCGGATCACCGGGTTTAACCGGAAATTTAGACCCGTCTATTGGGAAACTCTCTGCTCTTGCTGAGTTTACAGTGGTTCCGGGTCGGATCACAGGTGCATTACCCGAAAGTATGTCTCAGTTAAAGAACCTGAGGTTTCTTGGAGTTAGCCGTAATTTTCTCTCCGGCGATATTCCGGCGTCGTTAGGTCAGCTCCGGGAGTTACAAACACTTGATCTTAGTTTCAACCAACTCACCGGAAATATCCCTTGGGCTATCGGAGCACTTCCGACATTGTCCAACGTTATATTATGTCACAACCATTTGTCCGGTTCAATACCACCTTTTGTGTCCCCTAGATTAACCCGCTTAGACCTTAAACACAACGAACTTTCGGGTACCCTTTTACCTAATTCACTTCCTTCATCACTTGAATACTTATCATTGTCATGGAACCAATTAACCGGTCCAGTTGATTATCATTTAACTCGACTGAACCGATTGAACTATCTTGATCTTAGTTTGAACCGGTTCACCGGTTGCATTCCAGGAATATTATTTACTTTCCCGCTCACAAATCTTCAACTACAAAGGAATTTATTTACTGGTCCGGTTTTACCCATGTCACAGGTGACAATACCAACGGTGGATATAAGTTTTAACCGGTTTTTCGGGGAGATATCCCCGTTATTGTCTAATGTGCAGAATTTGTATTTGAATAATAACCGGTTCATGGGTCAAGTGCCAGCGGTTTTGGTGGAGCGGTTGTTAACGGCCGGGATACAGGTTTTGTATTTACAGCATAATTTTCTGACGGGGATTGAGATTAATCCAACGGTGGAAATTCCGGTTAGCAGTTCATTGTGTTTGCAGTATAATTGTATGATTCCGCCGGTTCAGACCGCTTGTCCATTGAAAGCTGGGAAGCAGAAGAGTAGACCTACAGATCAGTGTGCGGAGTGGAAGGGGAAAAAGGGTGAAAAAACAAACAATATTAAAGGATAAGTTATGGTTTAGTGATTTTTTTTTGATTGGGTATTAGATTCGTTTATTGATTAATTTTTTTTATGTTTTGGTGTAATTATTATGGGGTTAAAAAATGAAAAAGTAAATGCGCATAAAGGAGAGAATATTAGAGTAAAAGGGGAAGGAAGGGTGGAATGACCATCCTATTATTTTTATGTTGATGTTTTCTGCTAAGCCAAAGTGTGACTTGCAATTTTGGCATTTCTTTTTGTAATTAGGAACTATAATATTTTGCTGCTTAATCAATTACATGGATTATTATTGAATTTACGGTTCTCAAGTTCAGAGAAATAGTTTCCCTCTTTAATTTTGTTGTTGACAACAGATCAAAAGTTCTCCAGTAGCGGATACAAGGTCATAGCGCAGCGTGTACTACTGTTGTTCCTTCTCAAAATGAACTTTATGTATATTCTCTGTGTATGTAATTGAGTTTGGGGCAACTAAAAATTTGTCTTAGTGTGATCCAGGTCATGAGTTTGTGTTGTAGAATCAGCAAGCTTGTGTATGTAGGCTAAGGGGAGTGTTATCTCTGTTTGACTTATAATCACGGATTTGAGCCGTGTTATATACTTGTATCATGATAGGCTATTTACGTCACACTCTTGATGTGCGGCCCTTTAAGCTTCATGCACCGAGCTGTTGTTAAGTGAAGATGTTATGGTTTTATCTAACGTTCAAGATCTGAAGTGTTTGGTGGGGTGTATGCATGCAGGTCTAGTGTTGATGTTTGTCACCTTTTTCTTGTTTACAACAACAGAGAGTATACAGTGGTAGGGATGCTTTTTCTGGGATTACTTTTGTTTGGATACTCAACTGACACAGACCAAACTATACGTTACAAGTCCACATAATTGGATTGACAGGCATCCCCATTAACATCTATGTAATGATCGAATGAAACATCAGTTTTCTCTGCCCGAGTGACCATGGTTTGAGAACAGAACAATTGATATCACCTACGAGGTCCTATCCCAGAAAGAGCAAAGTGCTCCCATCAGGATTCGAACCCACGCTGAATGACTTCAGATGAATTTTTAAGTTCACCTCCTTTGTCATTCAACTATGCCCCTGGGACAACATCATTTTTCTCTTGTTTGCTTGTCTCCACACCTTCTCTTAGTTTCTTCTTCCCTTGGTGCTTGGAGTCTGACCTTGTAAACATGTTCTGTTTTTGGAATTTTAAGAAAAACCTTAACTCTGTTTATATATGTTACTGTACTTAGTTTTAACTTTCAAATTTATTAGTCACTCCGATTCATTTTGTTTGGCAATAATTCCTTATTAGTTTGTTTCAAATAGAATGATATGTTTCTATATTTCCTCAAGGGAAGTTTTTATAGTCGCACAAATATTAGGATATGTTAAAAATCACAAATTTCAAAGTCTATATTATTTCTTAAACTTCATCAAGTCAAACTATGTCAAACAAAGTGAAATGAGAGGGTAAAATATTTTACTATAGGGTGGTTAAAATTGACCACATTTGCCTACAGATTGAAGGTAGCATCAACTCATTCAGCCCATTTATGCAGCATTCTGGAATTTCCAAATAATTGTTTACGTAAGACCGTTCACATGCCGCACTCTTGGATTACTCTATAAATGAAAAGTACCAATAGTATGGTGTTTCAGTTAACAATGTGAATATACATGCTGGTATTTAGTCATAAAACTCTGGCTGGTGCTGCTTCATTCCCAGAAAAATCCCATTTGAATAAGAAGAGCTAACAAGCATAAAGGTAAATAAATTTACGTTATCTATGGTTTAGGCATTTATATTGTTTGCAACAAATACTATTAACAGTCATAAATTAAGATGAGAATGTATTAATTAATCATGTTTTGTGATGAGAGTGTTTGTAAAGATATATTTCATATATTTATTGGATTAGTATAAACACTTCTGCAAGTAAGTTTTTACTAGCTGCAATTGTGTATTTGGGGCTCAATTTACCTGGAAACAAAGGCATCATTATTACAGGATAGGTACAGTGCAGGAGAAATTAATCAGAGTCACGCAAAGCTGTAAATGCTTATAAGGAACACACACTACACCAACCTGAGGTGTAAACAATACAGAGGATCTTTTGAACAATTATGTAACTGAATTTCAAAAAAACATATTGGATGGTTCTTATAATCCTATCCAAGATTAGCTGCATGCTTTCTTCTTCTGTCGATCCAAACCGCTTACCTAGCCAACGCTTAGATCCGGCTCTACCCAAACTTTTCTGGTTCACCCCAACATTCCCCACTCGTCCGACTGTTGCTGAATAGTTTTTGGATATCAAACGGACCTCCCCAGAAGGTAATTTTAATGTGGCCGATTTCCCCTCTTTTGCAATCCCGGTTGGACATGATTTTTTGTCATGAATTCAAGATTGCTAAGCAATAGTATAATATATGAGTACAATTTCCTAAAACTATCTCAAGAAATAATGAAGTGAACGACTATAATAACTTTTAAACAGCCATTTAGATGTTTATTTCAAATGTGAAAAATGTGCAGTATCTATGCTAATTGTCACATGTGATGTGTGATGTATCCTGACTGTTTTAGATTTTATGAGTGGGCTTTGGAATGGTACCCACAAATCCAATATGGAATTGCAATGGGCAATGAGCCCAACATAGCAATTACTGGTTCTGACTTCTGAACAACCAGTTTCGAGGAATAATTAAACTAGATGTTCCCAAACTGGTTGAAAACTTTCGGACCTATGCAAACAGAATCTGGACAGCAGATTAATCGTTGGGCTTTGCATAGATTTTGAATAGGCTGAAATCAAATCATTTGGGTTGATTTAAGCAAATGTAGCTTTAGGTTACCATTTAGATTTTGGTCCTATTTTTAAAAATTGTGCAAATAGTCCTTATCAAATTATCCTTCCCGACAAAGTTAAATTTGGATCTAATATTTGATCATATATTACTCAACTCTAAAGACACAAGTTTAGACCGTAGTCTAATATTTTCTCAAAAGATTTTCATTTTTTCCAAATAAAAATTATATATTATGGTCCAAAAGATCCACAAATTGCAAGTAAAATAAGATGATGGTCATTACTAAACAAATATATCAAAAAGGAATAATCGGTGAAAATTTCACAATTTCACTTGGGGGCATGAACACGTATATAGAAGATATCAACAACAACAATAACAACACATACCCATTGAAATCGGACGTGGGATCTGAGGAGAATAGAATGTACGCAGATCTTAACCTTATTTTGGGAGGTATAGAAGTTATTTTCGAATATAGAAGATATCCTTCTGCTATTTTTTACTTAAAAAATAAAATATACAATTGAATTATTTTCAAACAACATGGCGTACAAGTCAAGGAAATACTAGAAGGTAATCAAAGTATGTTGGTGCTCATTAACTTTAAAAATTTGGTCCCTTTATGTGTGAAGGCGAAGGTAAGGGTCAGGACATAAGAAAATCTAAAGGTGTGAAAAAAAAAAAAGAGAGTAAACTATTCGGACAAAGAACTCAACAACATCATTTTTACTTGTCAACCTTAGCTGCTACCATTAATAAGCACAAACAAAAAGACCTTTTGATGACAATGACTTCACCTTGTCCGTAACCCACGACGTTTATGTAAATTTATTCAACATCCAGCTGTTAATACCTCACAACGCGACAACAATGAGTTATTATAAGTTTAAGATGTCAAATCAAATGGGTTTTGGCAGCATTCTAGGTTGGAACGGAAGCTTTTTTCTTCCATACAAGAAACCTCTAAGCAAGCAGCACGATTATTAATATATCGCGGCCTCTGCCTTTGCCTCCTCCACGGCCACCCCTCGGACTATCCGTGTGTGGCGGGTGTTGTGGCGGTCACCGGTGCATCAACCACCAACGCCTTCTGATTATGTTCTTCCTGTTTAGCACGCCTAGTTTCGTCCAATAGTAATTGTGACCGAGCCTTGTTGAAACTAGGGAGTGAATCATCTTGTTGGATCATCGTTGCAATCATATCGTACTCACCCTTTGGCAAACCATTAATTAGTTGCAAAATCATTTTCATTTTTGAAATCGAAGTGCCCACATTAGATAGTTTGTTGAGTACAAAGCATATTAGTAAGGCACAACAGAAGTTTAAAATTTTTGTTTCTTACTTACCCCAACAACATTTCTGGTATGGATATACAATAATTAAACTTGTAACATAAAGCATAAACTTACAAGTTTGAATATCTGGAATCTTTGTTTATTATAAGGTGCACACGCGGTTGCCCTTCCGATTGCAAGCTCCAAGCTTCAATGTATTTCTCCTTCGTAAAGCTAGGAAATCCGGCATAGGTTCGAGAGAGTATTTGATTCTAAGTCTCTAAGGCTTAGAATGATTTTCAGAAAATTAGTGTATGAATAATAAAGAGAATGCCTCTATTTATAGTTGAAAATTAGGTCAAAACTGGATTAGGGTTTGACCTTGGGTCTGGCCCAAAAATCGATGCAGCTGCGCCGCAGCCCTAGGGTATGGGCGTCGCGGCGCTCGACATGCTACTGCACTGTCTCGATTTATTTTCCGTGCATTCTTAATTAAATCTAAAATCCAATTTTGACTTAATTAAAATAATCATCATTCATTTAAATATCTCGATTCCAAATCGAACATTTAATTACTCTCTCAATACATCCTTAGATCGAAACAGACAATTGACATAGTGTGACCCTACATGCCTTCTCATATCGACATTAATCAAATTAAGGTCTACACGAAACTCCTAGACGGTGCCGGAAGACGAACTCAATATGTGAAGTACGTTTACGTGAATCCAGTAAACTTAACCTTTATGTGGTAAGATAAAATCCTTTCATTCACGACACACCCAATCAAGCTTAGGATTTGTCAAGTGTCTATCCAAATGGCTTAATCATTGTATCTTATCTATATTAGTTGACGACTAGACCATATTCTAAATATGTCTATGGCGTTGGCCAACAACTTAGTCAACCTAATATCACTGAGAATTCGAGTGTTCTCTCGAATATACATTCGAGGAATGAATCATAATCTTAACTCAACTACCACCTTTAATCCACATCGTAATGTACCCAATACAAGTCGTATCTCAACCTATAAGACATTTGAGCTTGGGACGGGATCAAAGTACATTACTTTGTAGACAAGGCGCGTATTGACCTCAAGTCTAAGGACTTCTATCTCACACACGTTAATCATACTTTAGACAAGTATAACAAACAGTATATCAGTAGGGTATAGCAATACTTTCAAAGTATCCATGTGTCCATCACGAGTAGCCATTACTCGTAGGAGGTGAGACATACTACATCCTCTAAGGATGTGATGCAGACCACATGTTGACTTATCACATATCATCGATATCACATTCTCGATGATCATTAGTCGAGGCTATTTTAAGAGTTACGTTCTATCATAAATATCTCACTCTATTAATGACAACGTAAGCTCAAGGGATGCACATTAATGAATAATTACAAACAATCAATTAATAATTCATTAACTGCAAATGCCAAAATATTAATCTCTATTAATAATAATATGAATGTGTATAAAGTACATTTGTCCTAATACAGATTGTCTCTAGGACATAAATATACTTTCACGGACATATTAGCAAAGTTTACAAGATGGGTGATTAAATTATTTCTCCAGATACACGGCACGTGTATGTTTGTTGTCTTGAAAAATGTCTTCTAGTCTTATCAATAAGTCGTGAGCCGAAGCACATGTCTTCATAATAGTATGAAGTAGATCATTGCATATGGTTTCATATAGTCATTGCTTGACGATTGCATCAAGTCATTTCCACGTTGTGTTGTCGACGTCAGGTGGACGGGGTGTGGTGGCATCGATGTGATGAAGAACGTTGTAGGCACAAACATGCATTTGAAATAACTCAACCCACGAAAAGTATTGTCCATTATATTGATCAAGAACCAAAGGGATAAAGTTCTTGATATTTGTTACGGCGAAGGCCGGATGAAAGGAGTTAGGAGATGAGGAGAGAGGAGAAGGACGTGTGACGTTGGAGTTGGAGGAAGAACCCTCGGTAAATTCGGGAATAGCCATGAGGTGGCTGTTTTCGGTGG
The DNA here is from genome assembly GCA_029783415.1 of Anisodus acutangulus. Classification (NCBI taxonomy): domain Eukaryota; kingdom Viridiplantae; phylum Streptophyta; class Magnoliopsida; order Solanales; family Solanaceae; genus Anisodus; species Anisodus acutangulus. The sequence goes on along the minus strand of CM056494.1, from coordinate 413,600 downwards.
TTCAAGAGAAGAGAAAAAAAATTAGGGTTAGGTGGTGGGGAGGGGCGCCGCCTGAAGTAAGGAAAGAGGGGGACGGCCGAAAAAAAAATAGTAGTAGGGAGGGTGCTTAGGGTTTGGCTCTTGATACCATGTAGAATAATGTAATTCTCCTTGGTTGGAAGCTTCTCATTAATGCAATATTTATAGGTGTTTACAATGTACAAACCTAATTGGAGAAGGATTTATACTTTACATAATTACAGTTGAATAATAATTATAAAATATATAATATATACCATAAATCAAAAAAATTACCTTATATACGCAACGTAATTTTCCGACGAATGGGGTTCAGATGAACCCTCTGGGCTCCATGTAGATCCACCCATGTTTCACAACACGATTATCACATAACTACTGCTAATTAGTATATACAAAGGAAAATCAGGTGCAGTAAGCTCTCATTATGCACTGATCAGGAGAATAACCGGACCATATTGCTCATGTACGCTTACCTTGCATTTCTATAAATAGGTGTCTTTGAGGCTCACAATTTGTACCGTTACATCAAGGTTTCCCATGTACCATTAATTAAGACACATAATCAATTTATCACTTAATCTTGATAAATCAAATATAGTTTAGTGAAAATATCGAGTATAGATAAAATTTGGCGAGTGAACTACAACCAAATATCCCAAATAAATATCCCTTCTAAAGTCTCTAGTCTCTAGTCTAAACCCAATGTTTGTATCCCATATTCCAAAAAGAGTACCCATACCAAAGTCACCAAGATATGACAAAGAAATGAGTCGATCAACGTCAAGAATGGCAGGAAGTTCATTGATGATGACAACAACTATGAATCATAATATATCCCTCCAATCACATTTTTTTGGCATAAATATACAAAAGGTACATTTTTGTTATTTTGAATGGACGGGGTTTGGGTTTGTCGCGATCTCATTGGCCTGTTGACCCAAATGGAAGGACACATTCCCTTTGTGGTCACTGGTCAGCCACTCACACACACACACACACACACCCCAACAATTTTTGGGTGTCGCCTTTATGCTGCTGCACGATAAGCAACTTATAATCCCTCGTGGGATACAAAAAGGTAGCCTTTCTTTTCTAGGAATAGAAAAGAAAAAGAAATACTTACACGCGTCCAATTTTAGCTCCTACAAATTAAATAATTTCACCTTAAGTGGTGTGTTTGGTAGGAAGAAATTTCTTTTTGCCGAAAAGTGTTTCTTGAAACATGAGTTGTATACTCTGGCCCACTGTAGTTGCTTTGCAGACTGAGTGTCCAACTTCTTTTATGCATTTCTTTAGGCCTTCAGATCATTTCAGACCTGAAAACTCTGACTCACCTTACTAGGTGTCCATTACTTTTCCTATGAAATGAATTCTGGCCCCACTCCAGTCACCCGGAGGCTTTATATGACTGAGTGTCCAATATCATCATATCAAAGGAATTTTGGCCCACTCCAGTCGCCAGGAGGCTTTATATGACTGAGTGTCCAATATCATCCTATGAAGGATCTTCTGCCAAATAGTATGACAGGCTCAACGTCTTTAACTTTTAGACTTCTTCCGTTATGATTGGTGCCCAGATAGTTCTTGGCGCTTACTTAAGAGTGATAACAGTTTTCGCACAGTCAGTGGATCTTACTCCCTCGTATGTGCGAACATACTTTACTCACTTTTAATAATTACATTTAAAAGAACGGATCTTTTTAAGTTGCTTTACAATCCAATCTTTAAACGAAAAATAAGATGAGGTTAAACTTCTGATTTTTAAAGCGTAAGGAATATAAATTATTTTCATATTCCTCCTTACTTTAATCAATTTTTAATCAGACCTCATTTAATCTTTATTCTTGACAAGTAAGAAAAACTACTTATCCCAATTTCGGATTCTGGCTCACTTCAGTCACTTCATCAGACTGAGTGTCCATTTCCTTCTTACCATTATTCGGATCTTTTGTCTGGGATAGATACAGGTCTTCTGCTGCAAGATAGAAGTACATCTTCAGTCTTCTCCTCTTGTCCCAGTTGACATCCTCAGGCTCTCGAGAGCGCTTGTTCCCACCAGTCTTGGTAGCGGTGACACCATGAACATGTTCATCATCATCACTCTCTTCTACCAGAAAACCATTGCCATATCCAGATTTGGTCACACAACTTTTGACCGACATCTTTCGAATACTAATAGTATTACAATACAATCTTGTCTTAAATTGTTGGTTTTCTATGGTACTTTATAAAGCAGTACGGGAAGTAATAACTATTACAAATGTTCAAAAGGATAAATAAATGGTCAATCTTCAAAACTGTCGCATGCGTGTTGTGTCTTGAATCTTGATCACCTTGCAAAGCCAATGTTGAGAACTGTCTCAAGTTTGTTGTGTCTTGAATCTTGATAACCTGAAATCAAGAAACAACTAAATCTGGATGGTTACAACGTTGTGTGTTGAGTCGAGGATAGCCCTCTATCCTTAAGACAAGATTGCCCCGTATATATGCTTTTACGTTAGCGGGCAATAGTCTCCCAAGATAAAATAACACTTTAATATCAACACTACAAAGCCAATAGGTTGAGCCTGGCGAAGAAAACAAATATGACTCGACTTGCTGAAGATATGGAATAGGAAGGAAGAGTTTCTCTCTACTCTTCTCTTTTGTCTCTGTGTATATAGTGTGTCTCTGTAGTGTATATCTTGTGTATATGTGAGGGTTTGCTCATTTGTTTTCGATCCAATGAATTGCAATGATTTTTGCCACTGTTTTGGGATGATTTCGCCTTTGCTTTGTGCCACTTTGTGACCGAAAAACGCTGTTGTTTTCGTGTGTTTTCAGTGGTATTTTGCATGCGCTGTCAGGTAATCAGATTTTCGTCTATTTTCTGGCCTGTTTCTTCCTCTTCCCACCGATGTGGTAGATTTGTCCCACACCACATTTCCATGTCTCAAACACCTTACTTCGTGGATCAATATCTCTTTCATTTCTTAACAAAATTAGACGATTCTTGGCCCTACGGTCATCTACTCACTTCGTAGATCATGCATGTGTAAAGAGACGAGGTCTCCAACATACGGAACACTAGTGTTTAATTCATCAAAGATGGGTGGACGCATCTCCCCGCCAAAGGCTAATTTCCAACAGAGTATACATGTAACCAATGTACATACTCATTGAAGCTTTTTTTTTGTATTTGACATGACTTCAAGAAAAAAAAGTTGTGGGTATCTGTCCCGAATGTCCTGCTCCACCTCCCAAGTAGCATTCTCACTCGGATGGTCCCTCCACAACATTTTTACAGAAAGAATACTCTTGGATCTCAACTGGCGAACCCACCTGTCCAAAATAGCTATCGAGGCCTCCTCATAGGCCAATTTCTGATCGAAGTGAGAAATAAAACTCAAAAAGTTGTACTACATATGGCAGAGGCTAAATTGGTCACCATACCCAATCGTTTCAATGGGAGCTACAGTAAAGTGCTTTATTGGCCAATAGAGTTGCTCTATTTTGATTCAATTACAAAAGCACCCTTGTGGCCCCAAAACCTCTAACTAAACAGCTCAAAAGGTCCGCAGAAATAGTTAAGAACACGAGGCTCATTTTAAACAATTTTTATCAGATGTTTCATCTTTTATCCATGAGGTACAAAAGAAGACTAAAATACCTTAAGTACCCCTAAAGTAGCTAGTTAGCCCTAAGGACAGGTGTGTTAATTGTCACAAAGATTACGTTCTTTTGGTCTATCCAAGCAAAGGTACAACCTTAAAAGCCTAGCTACACAAGCACAACAATGCAAACACAAAGTGAAAATCCGAAAATGCCCTTGACTACAGATGAAGCAGGGAGCTCAACTGCCCCTTCTATATAGGGTAGTAATAGTAAAGTGCACATCTGTCTATATATTATATTCCATAGCTCTCGTCTCTTGTAAGCATAAATAGACAAATTATAACCGGCAAGTTTTGCACATACAAAATTTCTATAAAATATTGAATTGTGAACATAATTATTATCGTATATTAAATCCGCCTCTTTGCATAGCAGTGATCGTGGATTAAACATAACCTAAATTATCTGTACAGGTAGTTATTAATATTAAATATTATTTCAAGAGAGTAATAAATGAAGAGAAAAGGAGACAGAGGGGAAGAGGTTGTATTACTCCTACTAGCTGATTATTAGTAAGTGATCACAGTCTATTACTAACAATATACATATGTATTAATTAGTGTGATGCTAATATCGAGTGTTAATAAATTATTAGATGTGAAATTAATATTGGGTGCTAAGATAAAATATTTATAGCTTTTGGAAAAGTCATAGTAAGAGAGATAAGGACAGTTCATATATGATAAACAGAGCATGCGTCTGCCAAACAATATACTTCACGACACAAAACATGATCATACACATATTCTTCTAAACTCTTCAAGCAGTTTGCCACAGTTGATTGCTTGTACTTATCTATAACCCATCAATTCCACAAAATTGAAGTGCGAATTATTGCTAACTAACTGCTCTGGAATTTGGGTAAAGGTGGAGGATTGTGATAAATTAAGGAGGTGTTTGAATATGTAATTTTGGATTTTAAATTTAGAGTTTTAATTTGAATTTTGTGTTTGTTTACGATATTTTGAATAAATAATTTCAACTTAAAAATTTGATATCAAATTTCAAATCCAAATTTGTGATGATTTTTGTAAGAGAAATTTAAAACTTGACACATAAATTTATTTTTTGAAAAAAGGACCCATATTTGTTGCAAAAGTAATTATTGAATCTATTTTAACAAAAACTAGCTCCTTTTCCAAGCGACCACACATGCTCAATCCGGCCAAGTTGTGGTTGTCCCGATCCACACCGGCGAGAGTTATCTCTGGCAACATCATCATCTGCGATAAAATTCCTTGGCTGTATTTTTGAGGAGGTTTTACCCATTGTGAGATTTTCATGCTTGTGAGATTTTCATGCTTGTGAGAAAAAAGATAAACTTTTAAAATTTAAATTGCATGTTCAAACATAACCTCAACTTCAAATCAATTTACCTAAATCAATGATTTCAAATTCATGTATGAACGCCTACTAAGTTTGTTAGTGGGGTTGTCATGAGAATAGGAGGGCTTTCTCGAACAAAATCAAGATAAATATAAGAGTTCCCGAGGAAATACATCATTCCAACATATATACAAAGAAAAATATCACGGAAGATTTATAGGGTGGTATTTGAGATAATAATGGACTAATTTCATGAAGTGTTACATACATAAAAGCAAACATATAAAGGTTCAAGCTCCATAAAATTTTCCTAAAATTTGAAATTACATATTTTAAACTGCACCAATTTTTCAATTGTTGAAGTTTTACTTATAAAAGTTTAGAATTTCAGCGTCTAGGAGCATCTTTTTCCAATTTTTTCCCGCCTTAAAGAGTGATTTTTCAATTCCATTTCAAACGGTTGCTAAATATTAGGAGTGGTGAGAAGCAATCCAAAAACTGGTCATTCGGGTTAATTTTTACATTGGGCTATCTTATGCTAACATCTAGTCATTTAATCCATTTACCAATAGGATACCATTGGGCTATGCGGCCCCATAATTGCATCAATTTGTATGGGCTTGCGTTTGTAAGGATAGTTCAGAGATGAAAGGTATATAGTAACATTAAAAATAAGTTACTAAAATCAAATTAAAGCTTGTGGAATTTAAAATAAATTGTATAGATAAAAACAAGGGGACATTTTAGGAATATACAATAGGACCATCTCTGACTTCTGTTTTACCATTTTAATATACAACGTAATTAATCCTAAAAACAAAAGAGAGAAACTTGTCATGGATCTTATACTAACTTCTGTTTTACCATTTTAAAATTCGTCATAAAACCTTCATGTTTTTATGCCCTGTTGTCAAAGTTTGCCATTTACTAAAAATTAAATATTCATTTTTTTAATTTTTTTTTTATTGACGAAGGAACCCGCAATCGCTACTCTCTCGAGTGCACACAAGTAAACCCCGGACTGACGCAATAGCCTGCAAACCACGTCAGCCGATTAACCACACCTGACAAGCCATGCGTGACAGGCTCAACCAAGAAGATTTATGCAGGGGATCGAATTCGTGACCTTGCGGTTCCGCGCTCTACTGCTACACCAACTTGACTACCCTTAGAGACTTATATCATGTTGTCAGAGTTTACGGCGCATCACTTGAAATATATGTAAAACATCTCGACTAGTGGCCACGCCTTTTAAAAGAATGAAAAATAGCATAGTTAAATGTAAAGCTCAAAATTCAACTGCTAGAGCAAATGATAATTGGCGGCAATCAAAGGAAACAAACAAAACAAAAATTTAAGCGGCAAAACTAAATTGGAGCCAATTTCTCCAAAGTTGAAAATACGGGTTGGCGATCCAAGTGAAACAGAATAGTCAATAAAATAACAACACGTGGACTTAAAAAGATGTCCACGTTGGCGATCCGCGTGAAGCCGAAGAGGACTCCCCCTCTCTCTATATAAACGTCATAGACCAACTACAACATCATCAGCTTCGTGGGAAATCAGTCTTTAATTTACTTCAATTCAAATTTCAAAAAGCATTCATAAAAAAATATGAGTTCCACAGCAGAAACAAAATCGGTAGGGGGTAGAGGAAGGGCCAAAATTTCAAAAAAATCTGTCTCTAGATCTCAAAAAGCAGGTCTTCAATTCCCTGTTGGCCGTATTGCTAGGTATCTGAAAAAGGGTCGTTATGCTCAACGTCTTGGTTCTGGCTCACCTATCTATCTCTCTGCAGTTCTCGAATATCTTGCTGCTGAGGTCCATTTTACTATTCCAATTAGTACCCATTTTGTATAATAATAAATAAGTATATTTGGCTGATGTGATTTTGATTTTTGAATTTTGCAGGTGTTAGAGCTTGCTGGGAATGCTGCGAGGGATAACAAGAAGAATAGAATTATTCCGAGGCATATACAACTTGCTGTGAGGAATGATGAGGAACTTAGTAAGCTGTTGGGTTCGGTGACAATTGCTAATGGTGGAGTTCTGCCTAACATTCACTCAAATTTGCTGCCTAAGAAGAGTGGCAAGGGGAAGGCAGACCTTGCGTCTCAATCACAAGAGTTTTAGATTTAGGTGTTGGATTAGTTTACGGCTAAGAAGATTTTAATAGGTTTTGTGAATGGGTAATCGTATTTGAATCTGGGATAGCTTTTTGTTCTGTTTATCGCCGTAAATGTGAATGAGAAGTTTGTTTGTTTCATTTTGGTTTGCTGCATCTTCACAGTTGGCTATTCATTTTAATTTCATACTAAGTAAAAATCTTTAATTTATCCATCAAACGATCGCGTTTTAACATCAATCCTTCTAGTATCATAGAACTATTTAAACGGGTATTGCTGTCTGGAGTTCAACTTGGTTGATTTAGCTATTGGGGAACATATCTGTTTTTCCATCTAAACTTATGTACAATATTGGATCCTATTAAGCACTTTAAAATAGTTTATACGACGATATGATCTCTGGCGGCAACAATTGTCTTATAAAGTGCTTAATTCCTATCGCCGTATAAAGCTCTTAATAAGTATAATGAAAAAGATGCAGAGACAATTGCGCACAAAGAATATATCACCATTGTACTCTTGTCGCTCATCCTTTTTTTCAATACCCATTTTGCTTCTACCTACGATTTCTCCGGCACAATTTTGGCTCCGCCTGACTTCATTTTTTCCCTCTAACGTCGTATGTAGAATTCTTATTGCAGAAGGATAAAATTGACAGATAGGATTATGATGGTCGAATGACTGGGTGTTTGTAAATGTGTATTGAAGAGAGGTGGCTTGGAGGTGTTGTTTGTTGGAGTTGTTAACTATTTCTATTAAATAATGTAAAGTTTTGGTCTCTTTATTGTCTTGCTGGACTCTTGTGAAAAATCGGTTTTCCGAATTTTTGGCTCACTCCTACTTCGCGTGAGGTATATGTGAGGCATAATTCAATTTCGATTTTACAAATATTATTTTGCTATTTTTGAGCTTATCCGAAATTGTATAAATTCGTACTTCCGGATTAAAGGTCGGGCGTAACTCTCATATCTAGACGTAGCTCTCCTACCTCCGGAGTCAGTTGTTACCGGTCAAGACTTATTCATTTAGAACCATAATAGTTCCGGTACCGGTAAAAACTCATTATTTCAAAATTAATTGTTGTAACTGAACTTTGGAGACGTTTTAGATCTCATTCATTATTTTCTTAACGTTAGAGACGTTTCAGATTTTAATATTTATTACCGAGACCTTGACATCTACCTATATATAGAGGTAGAAATCTCTATTGTTGAGACAGAAAAATATATCTTTTTCTTCGGAGATTCTTTTTCCTCCTTCTGTTTTTGGAAAAAATACTTTGTACAAACTTCAAGCTTCCATTCACTAGTGCAAGTGTCCGGAAGTGCTGTGGAACCTTGGGGAGCGATAGGGCTTAACGATTTGCATCGGAGTCGGTCCGAAATTGCTTTCAAGACTGTGGTTTGCTACGACACAGCTCTGATTTGATAAGTTGTTCTTACTGATTTATTTGTTCTTAATCAATAATGTCCCGTATTTTACTAACAATTTGAAAGCGATTTTACACAATATTGATAAGATGGCTGCTTCTTTGAATAAAACTTTCCCAAGATTTATCAAAACTTGAGCCCCGATAGTTCTGCTGCTACCGGTAGTCCTACTCACCGATATTACTAATTCTAAAATCGTTAGAGGACATCTGCTAAACCATATGACTAACCCTTTGTTTGATTTATTTGTTACTAATAAATCTGCGAAGGATATTTGAGACAGTTTGGAAAGAAATATGGTGCCGATGATGCAGGGAAGAAGAAGTATGTTATTGGCCAATGAATTAAGTTTCAAATGTTTGACAATAAATCAATCATGGAATAGGTTCACGAGTACGAGAACTTGACTGCTGATGTTCTTACCGAGGGCATGAAAATGTGTGAGATCTTTCATGCTAATGTTTTGCTTGAAAAATTCCCATAGTCTTGGAGTGATTACCGGAACCAACTGAAACATAAGAAGTAGAACTTGACTCTTCAGGAACTGATCAGTCACATAAGAACTGAAGAGGCAAATCGTCTTAAAGATAAGATGAAATCTCTTTCCCTTAATTCCTCTAAAGTTAATCTTGTGGAAACTTCATGTAGTGTTGTGAAAGATAGGTTCAAAGGCAAACAGAAGAAAGTCCCGAAAAAGGAAAATGGAAAGAAGAATAATCACTACAACAAGTCGGAGAGCCAAATTCAGAAGTCAAAAAGACATTGTTTCGTTTGTGGAAAACTTGGTCACCGAGTTGTCAGTGCTATCAAAGGCAAGGGCAAAACTCAAAGCCGGGAGGAAGGTGCTGCCCAAGCTAATATTGCTATCGGAAATGAAGTGATTGATGCGGTTGTGGTAGAGTCAAATCTGGTGTCTAACAATGCAGATTGGGTTCTGGACACAAACACTTTAGATTGGGAGCATGTATGTATGGAGATTACATTTGGCCAGTGCATTGCATTGTATATGCATTCATTGTCGTCATCTCATTTTTACATCGATGGATCAGATTTATTGATTATACTTGTGTTTGTGATTATTCTGAGAAATTGTGGAAAACTTGGCATACTTGGGTTTAGGTGCTTTACCATAGGCTATGACTTGGCTATTGATCTTTTTGTACCTGAGTAGTTATTCTTGGATTATGATATTACTTGTACTTGATTGCGAGCATGTCTATCTTTCAGTTTCTTTCTTATGCATATGTTAGCTAACTGTTGTCGGCCTATGATATCTATCAATACATAGTATTTGTACTGATACTACTCTTGCTACACCCTTTTTGAGGTGTATAGTTGTTGCAGATACATGAGCGAGGTTCGATTAGCCTCGAGAATCTCATGGAGTTCATCTAGACCTTTCTATTTAATTTTCATTCTAAATAGATGTTGTAATCAGGTTGTCTTTGTAAATTCTATTCAAGTTATATACTTAAAAGCTCTTGTACTATTTATACCAGATCCTTTGGGTAGTTGTATTCCGCACTTGATATTTATGATATGAATTAGACTTCTACTTATTCCGCTTTATTTACTTTATTGTGTTGAATTACTGATTAAGGAAAGGGTTTGCCTATCGAGATGGGAAAAGGTAGGTGCCTGCACGACTGAGTGATTTGGGTCGTGACAAAAATTAAAGTTGTAGACAAGTCTGGGGAACAAGAAAGCGGTGAGAAAAAAAGCAAAATTCAAGTATCTTATTTTGCAAGATGAAGAGGTAGTTCCTTTTCTCCTTTATCTATGCAATCAACTTTGTTTAATTGCTTGTCCGTTGTTTCTTTGACGTATGGAGCTAATTTTTAGGAACAACAAACCAAAGGAGCCATGTTCGGCGATGATGTTCCATTGCATTAATATAAAAGGTCAGTCCCCTTAGTTAAATACCTACAAGTCAAAATTCTTGGTTAGCCAAAACTCCAGCTTGTGAAGCTTGGTTGTCATTAAAATTTTTGGTCATAGCCTTGATAATAACCTCTAACATGGTCAGATTCATTAGCTTTATGATCTTCTGAAAATATCTACTGGTAGAGCATATCAAAAGCTCAATAACTACTGGTAGAGCATTACATATGGGTCATCAATATTTTAGTCTTTCACTTATCATTCAGAATTTGACGTTTGTTCTTTTCTTCTTCTCATTTGAGAAACCATGATATTCTAAGAAAATTCCCGACATATTTTTTTAGTATGTAACAATGTAGTAATACTGACAATCAAAAAATGTTGTAATTCTTTATTTCTCAAAAAAGATGATGTCATTATTTATTGCTTTAGAAAGTAGTAGGAGTCCAGTAAAATTCAGATTTGTTGAGCCATCTCAATGTATATTTGTCGGGAATAGGTGATTGACATCCATCTTTTCCAGCATTTCTTACCTTAGAACTTGGTAAGGGTTTGAAAGATTCGGAAAGCTGTTAAAATATTGATTTTGGTCCATCTCACTACTACATCTCTTGGTGTAGTGTGAGTGTTGATTGCCCCTCAAATGCCAATACAGATTTGTAAGATATTATTTAGGCCGTGTACATTGACATAGCATAGATGTCATTTGATAACTGATTCAGTAGCTTTTCAAGTGGGAAAGAGTTATTCAAAGTCATTACTCTACAAAGGCTTTATGACTTGTTTTTGTATATAATGATAATATACTTCTAATGAACTTAGCACTATGCTTTATGCCTTGCTATTTTACTTTATAGTTTTATTTTTAGGTATTATGAGCATGGATGAATAGAGGGGAATAAATGTATGCTATAACATGAAGGTAAAGTTGGCGTGTGATGATATCCAGAATAAAAAAGGAAGATTCATACAACAAATACGATATTATAAGGGATATGAATCGAATGAAAAAATTCTCAAATATTGTGAAATTTTTGCAACTAAATGTAACTCTTCAACTTTTTTTTTCCAGGTCATAACAGAGCAAAGTTATTTTCTCATTGGACTGAAAGAAAACAACTTAATTTTGCTATCAACTACAGTTGTTAAGATTCAGCTTCCACGAGAGTGTTGCCTCATACATAAAGTTGGACCATCTACAATCTTGATGATTTTGCCTTTATAGCAAGATCAAGAATATAAATTGGTTCCATATATTAATGTAATATAGTATGAAGTATATTATGTTAATATTTACTTTAATCATGATTTTCTTATTTACATCTCATTAGTAGAATGGTGTTTACAAAATGCATGTGCCTTGCACGGGCACAAGCCATCTAGTATAGGCAGAAATGGTGGTTGTCTTGATGGAAGATGAACAGAAGATGAAGGATCCTTTTTTCGTTCGCGTGCTCAATATTTGTGATGCACACGCTATGTGCCATGTCATCAAAAGGTGTTTAAATGGAACAATTTGAATAGAGTTCAAGTGTTCAAATGGTCATATGTTTAGTTTAGGTGTCTATACGGAATATTGGGACAATTTTAAGGGTCTGTGTATGACTTTGGCCTTAAAAAAATCATTCTTGTACTATTGAATTCGGTCTCCTATATTCTGAAGCTGAGACATAATAACCATCTTCAAAATGCGACACATGATTACAACTTACAAGTTAAAGAGTAAATTAGGAAACCTCCAAAATGTATCAGAGGGAAAGTTGGAAGTACTCCCAACAATTGTCATAGGTTTCTTGTTGAGAGATCCGTATTATTCATTTCTACCCCGTCAATTGTCGATTGACACATTAGAATTGCATTTTTGTAGGATTATCCTGTCTTTTAGACTTCCAAAATACCTAAAATGTAGTTTGACATACAAATGGTAATGAATTTATTGAGTCAAATGCACCTTTTTGGCCACGCGGTTGTTTTCATCTGCCACATTCTCTATCAACCAAGGAGAGATTCAGAAAGCGTATTTAAGGGAAATTGTAGTGGTGAATGGTGATCACTTTTCACATCTCTTTCTTTCATACTCCATAGGGATACAATTCGAAATTCTCAATTCCATCATCAGTAAATAAAGGAATGAGTTCCGCAGGCTCAACAAAGGGAGGAAGAGGCAAACCAAAGTCCTCCAAATCGACATCGAGATCTCAGAAGGCCGGCCTTCAATTCCCCGTCGGCAGAATAGCCCGTTTTCTAAAAGCGGGCAAATATGCCGAACGTGTTGGCGCTGGTGCCCCTGTCTATCTCGCCGCTGTTCTCGAATATTTAGCTGCCGAGGTAATTAATTTCCAATATCTGAATTAAATGACAACAAGTATTGTGGATTCCAAGCCCGAGCAAAGAAAAAAACACTAATACGTAGGTTGAGATTCATTTCGTCGATCCAATTGGAAGTTGGAAGTGTAATTGATTGATGGTTTGTTACCATTGATATCTCTTTATCTTAAGTGGACATAATCAATTATCTGTTGAGCTTTCTACCAAAATTATGAGAATCTCAACCGGTTTAATCATGTATGCCATCGTTGCATTTCATCATCTTTTTTTCTAGACCTCAAGTTACTTATGCACTTGAATGTGTGAATATTTACGATATCAGGTCATTCAAAAGGTAATTATAAGTATCTCTATCTATAAGCATTGATCGGAAACCATGAATAAATGATAAATAACATTATACACACTAATTGTGCAATCAATTTTCTTAATAGTGTTTTTTATTGTAATGAATAGGTTCTAGAACTCGCGGGGAATGCAGCAAGAGACAATAAGAAGAATAGGATAGTACCAAGGCACATACAACTTGCAGTGAGGAATGACGAGGAATTGAGCAAACTTTTGGGGGATGTCACCATTGCAGATGGGGGTGTTTTGCCCAACATTCACCAGACTTTGTTACCCAAGAAGAGTGGCAAAGGCAGAGATGACTCTGCTTCACAAGCTTTTTAGATATTGTTTACAGATTTAACTTAAGAATTATTTACAGACGGTTTAATTTGACTGACCTGAACCGATTATAATTAGAAGTAGATACTAGTATATAAAATTGAACTCCTTCCCTTTTGAAAAGATTATATCATGTTAGACTCAATTGTTTTCATGAATACAACATACTTTCTTTTGAATGGCTAACTGACCAAAGGGCGTCTCCTTCTGTATTTTTCAATAATGACAAGTATAATATTAGATTGGAGAGCCATCGTTCTATTCCAGTGTGTTTCATAGGCTACACCAATTTATGTTTTGTGCCTCAAACATACCTGTGAAAAAATGGATAATTCGCCAACCAAACAGCTTATCCAAGCACACATATACAACATCAATGATTTGTGGAAGAATGAAAAAATAAGCACCAAGCTTGTGAAACAGAAATCTAAATCCCAGGATGCGTCCAGTTTTCAGTTCCAAGTTCTTATGTGAGAGAACAAACATATAGATTATTAATAAAAGAAAAAAAAGGAAATTTGGAAGTGATCCTCACGGTATTTGATCGTTCGTGTTAGGAACAATCCATCTGTGCATTTACCATTCAGGTTGTGTACTAAAGTCTAACTTTCAGATGGTTTCTTGGAAAGAAAATGATCTTTTGCCATGATAATGTAGAGGGGAAACCAGTCTCGAGCAAACTGTGAGCTTCAAAAGTCTTAATTGGAATTATAAATGGTTTCCTCAACCAGCGTTTTAGAACCTTTACGATAAAAAAAGATGAAACAAAAGATCGGGAGGAATTATCCTAGCAGACACTAAAACATGCAATCAACATAATGGGCTCCATGAGAGAGTCATACCAGCACAAGGGTAAACAACCATAACCCATGAATTTAACTCCAAAGTTAAATTAAAGCAAGTATAATTTAACCAAAGTATCCAAACACATTGGTGGTCACTATAACAATAAGATTTCTGCACTGCAATCATGTTTACCACACACTAGAGGTGAAAGCAAAAGGACTCAGAGCATATCACTGGATGCTCTGTTGTTGCAGTACCTGATGATGACTGTTGGTCTCATTAAACTGAGATGCTGCTCAAGAGGCACTAGCCATGGATTCTATAAGGAGCTGGTAACCTTCTGGGACAGCTGACTGTGTATGCACACATCCCGCCAATGCAGGAACATCTGCATTAATGTCCAGAAAGTTGGCCAGCAGCAGTAGCAGATGGAAATCTGAGATTCGCTTCACAAAAGAAAGACTCTTTGTTCGATTGAAATGATCCTTCAATGCTTTCATGCTCACTGGAACATTCCTGTTCTCAATGGGAAATGCAGTAGAAAGTGGACCCTGCATATTCATAAAAATTTACATGAGACGAGAGCAAATAAGAACAACCGCTCCATGTAAATATACTAAATATCACTAGTACGAAAGCAAAGGACATAAGACAAAAGGAGAAACCAAAGTCAAAGGAACCACTTAAGCATCCATCCAACAATTTGAAATGACAGCACATATGTGCAAAATATATTTTAAAGAAAAAATGATAAAACAACAGGTATCAACATGGAACTGTCAAAGATATTATTTTTTGCATCTTTTTCACCTATGGAGACTGAATGTTCATTTGGTCAATCGCGGCGGAATTTATAGCCAATAGTAGCTCTAGTTTTACATCATATCTAAACTAAGAACTACCCCAAGTCCTAGACTTTGGAAAGTGGTAAAGCTGCTGTATACTAAATACAGGCTCAGAGATTCAATTGATAATCATCAAATTGAATGTGATATACCAGAATTCTCTTTCAATTTTTTTGGCTTCGAGAGAGAAAACAGAAACAAAAGGACCATCACCTAGTACCTCTGCTTCATCCTACCTAATCAGAAAGTTTCTCATTTTATGTTAGTCAGAGACAACTATCACATGATTCTTAAATATTTGATTCAAGTTAGGTGCCTATTGTTGCTTTCACTAGCTATTAAATCTTATTATAGATATCAGTTGATAAAGCAAAGTGACTAGTTTCCTCACTACAGGCTAAAAGAAACTGAGGATCACCAAGCAAAAGATTTTGGAATATTTTGAATTACAGTTTGGAATACATTAAAATTTGCAACTTTCATGTTGAACTACACTTCAGAGTAAGTTTACTATAAGCAAATTGTATTCTCCATCCAAAGTCTCATCCACTTTTCCCTGGTGTCCTAGGCAGGCGCTGGCAAAACAATGTTTGCTGTGCACTTTGCTAAACCAAAAACTTTAGGTCCCTACAGATATATCAAATTCAAAGGATTGGGAACACTGGCTTTGAGCCATTTGACAGAATTACCTTAATGAATGAAATTTTAAAGCTTCAGAGATTTCATTAATATGTTCTTGGCTTCTTGCTTTTCCTGATAAAGAGAACTTCTTTTTGATGAAATAAAGTAATTTTACAAAGAACATCTCACTTGAAAATATACCCAACCTGTCAGGACCCACGATCGATAGCAACAACAGCTAGCACGCTGCTGTATCTTATTTATCACATGATTCACATCAAGCGAGAGGGGTTACAATTATTGAAGGTAAACTGAATGAAGAAGAATGTAAGATAACTCCTCTTAAAGGAAAGATTTGACGTGATTGTTTCGTGGTAATTTTCTGAGGAGTCGAAGAATAACTCCTTAATGGAAACATATGAGTTGATTGTAAAAGTAACAATATTACTTTTACAGAAGTGGAGATGGACTGATGCTCAATCTTGGTAATTTTGTAATGGAGTCAAAGCCGTAGCCTAAATATTTCCAGGTCAATCATGCTCAACCCTAAACATTGAACAGTCCAATGACCTCAGGCTAGGTTTTCCCTAATTTCACACTTGAAACTATCCCTAGAAATATTGGGGTGGGGTGATTGGGCAGAACATGACACAACTTCAGCTCACCGAGGACATGACTCTTGATAGGAGGGTGTGGAGGTCAAGAATTAAGGTAGAAAGTTAGTCGGTAGTCGGGCATACTTATTTTCCATTCCCAGAGTATTAGTATTATTCCTAAATTACACTGGGGGTTGTTGTTGTTGAAAACTATCCCTAGAAACGTTCTTTTGACATTAGAAAAATAAGCATAGATAAATGAATTCATGTCTGCAAATCCATGCTTCATGTGACACCCAAAAGTGGAAAAAAGAAAACAAAGCAAACTACATTGCGCAAAAACCTTCAAAAAGATAGCAACTTTAGGAAGTGAACCACCAAAAAGGATTAGTTAGATGATCTAAAAGATGAGGAAAGTACTTAGGTCAATCGAGCTTCACGACCCTTCTGATGTTATAGAGATCTCCCTACTTTTTAAGATATTCTCAAACTACAGAAGAAACCATAAATTACTAGGTTCTATCATCCCCATCCTAACAGACTCTAAATGTAGGGTGAAGGCATATGACAACAAATATCTACTTGGGTGCTTGACCAACGCAACCTATCTGCTAAAAAAACCAACTTTCCATACAGTTACTTAAATTAAGCATGTCTTTCAATGCCGTAGTAAGGTTTCACTATTCTCAGCAGTTCCAACCAAAGACCGATTTAAAAAGACATCTTTTTCCCCATAATTAGATGTTTCTACCGCTAACTCTTACCAATAGTGTAGTATTTCTTCTGTTCGGTTCTGTTTGTCACTGCCTTCCCTTTTCATCCTCATAGTATGATATAAAGTTACTCACTTTATGCAATTTAAGGTAAGCAAACAAACATAATTCATAATCAAATTCAAGCAACTAATGGACACAATAAGCAGAACACAAAAAAGATTCAAAGAGAATAACTCCATATATACCTGGTGATCAGCAATCTTGACAACAACCAAGAAAAAGTCATTATCAACTTCTCTTGTGTCCTTTACTCCAACCACCACATCTTTCTTCATCCTAGAAAGCTTTGGATCAATCTCATCCTTATTAACCTCTGTCTCAAACCACCCTTCCTTAAACAATCTAACACACATATCACTCATCTGAAAAGCCTCAAAATGTACATCCGCTGCACCATCCTCATTCACCTCAAGCTTCACTATAGCTGTCACCCACTCCTTCAAATCACCCTCCGCGTGTAACTGAGCCGCCTGTAGTACTTCCACGGTCGACATTGTATAATCCTTTTTATCCTGACTAATTGTCTGTGTAAATATAAACCCTACTTTCCTCATCCCTAATCCAATAGCTATTGCATCCACCACTTTCTCCTCGTCCGGATCGCGTAAAAGCAACAAACTTTCTTCTGTCCCTTGCTGAGGTGGCTCATAGATAAAATCCACTTCCACTTTCCCCTCAGGTGATACTGTACCATACATAAACCCGGCCCGTTTCACAGCAAAGGCTAATGTCTCATTAACATAATGCTGAAACGCGTTCGCAGCATCGCGATCAAACGAAACAAGCTCACAGTGAGGGTTTTCTTGTCTAGTGACACGCATTTGTTTGGCAATTAGGTCATCCATGGTCATTTTTTTACCGAATGAACCGGCCGGGTTGACAGCTGGACCAGGAACTGTTCGCTCACCTTGGTAAGCAAGATAAACCATGGAACCGTGGGTGAGGTTGAGAGAGGAAATTGGGGAATTAGGGTTTGACATATCGGTAAAGAGAGACCAATCATCTTGGGTTTTGGCGAGTAATAGGTTTTGATTTGTGGATAGGGTTTGGGATTGAAGTGGGACCCGAAGTTGTGATTCGATTTGGGATTTGAGTTGAGAAATTGTAGCATGTGGATTGTCAATGGTGACTCGTTCTAACCCATCTCTACTTCTAATTCTGATCATCATCTTGGCGATTATTTACAGCAATAATATAGAGACTATATTGCTGTTGAGGAGATGCATATACCATTCAAGGACAAAGTTTCAGTGCTCTGCAAGAGACGTTATGGAAGTTGGACCGACGAAGAAAAAAGGAAGTAAGAATTCTGAGTTATGTAAAGCATAAATTCCTGTCAACAACAAACAAACTCAAGCAAAGTAAGTGCTAATATACAACATTCTCAAAAAAGAAAGAAGCAACATAGATTCCTGTTCTATTCTATTTTGGACTGGGCTGGATTTTGCAGGTCCGGTTGGACGTTGTTTTGGGCTGGACTTTGCAGATTGTTCCTAAATGGAGATATAGATCAAGGCATAGGGCTGGATTTATGCTTTATACGAGACAGGGCTGTGAAGCTATAGATCAATGCATGTGAAGGTTAACTTTACTTCTTGGCATGACTTGACGCAACGTTTCTTTGGATAGAGTTCCCTCTTGTGAAGTTGCGTAATGAAAAGCCTTTCTTCACATATTAATCATAATATTTGGGTATTTCAAATCCATAACATCCCTCGGATTCTATATGATCCAAATTGACTGTATTGAGATTCATGAACTCAGCGCCAATAACGATAATCAGAGGATAACGACGATAGGTCACTCCGGCTATGCTTGTGATATCCTTTGAAGTATGTCTTGCATTGCACTTATCTATATGTAGCTATTTTTTTACCGAGTTGCGCTATAGTCGGTCGGGTACGGCACCTATTTATGCACACCACTGCAGTTGGTTTTGTTATTATCGAGTCCCACATCTGGGCAGAGTACGATCGAGTCCTCATTGAGGCCGTGTACAATATATATATATTATGATATAATTTACCCCATAAAGAGGCTAGATATTACATTATATGGCGCCACTTAGCGGCTTGATTTTACAGCATATATAATATAAGATTGTGACAGGTAGGCCCTTAGAGACCGGTTATGAGTTTCAGATT
This sequence comes from Anisodus acutangulus, assembly GCA_029783415.1. Lineage (NCBI taxonomy): Eukaryota > Viridiplantae > Streptophyta > Magnoliopsida > Solanales > Solanaceae > Anisodus > Anisodus acutangulus. The sequence continues at coordinate 394,397 of CM056494.1, read as the reverse complement.
GACTTCTTTACCCATATCTCTTATATTATATCTTATGTTCACATTTGGTAACTGCTTTACATATTCAGTACATTTTTCGCATCGATGCCCCTTTTCTGGGACACTGTGTTCATGCCCACATGTACACATAGATAGAGTGGCGCTCCTCCTCAGTAGGTTGCCTATTCAACTATGATTTTCGCGCTCCCCTCTTTCGGGGTTGCTAACTGGAGTATTTAGGTACTGTTGTATATATACTACTTGCCTTTTTGGGTATGGCGGGACCCTGTCCTAACCTGTTGATATATCATGTCACTCTTAGAGGCTTGCAGACTTGTGTATGGTGGGTGTATATATGTCGTGGCCTTGTCGATCCCTTTTGTTAGTAGTGTACTCTTCTTGTGGCTTTGTCGGCCTTGGTTATATGTATATATCGTATTGAGACTCTTCTACGTGCAGGTTGTCATACATTTTTGTCTTACATGGTTATATGGAGGCCTTGTCGGCCCAGGTTTCGTATTACAAGTTTCAGATACTACAGTTGGTTGGCTCATGCCTTCGGGTGCTGGGTGCTGGGTGCCGGTTACAGCCCCCAAGGTTGGGGTGTGACATTTTTCATATTTTATTTGTGGTTGCAGTTTATTTTCAACATATCCGAAATTTGTTGCAAAGACGTATTAAAACACGAATAATCCTAAAAAAGATGAAACTTCTACAAAGTCAACATAATTACACACTCAAAAAAGTCTCTTGCATCACGTGTTATGTATTTTTTTAATCCCCTCCACAGGAGCTCTCTCCTTTGCTCCCTTAATGACTCGAACTCGCAACCTTTGAGTTGAAAGTGGAGGACGCTTAACATCTGAGTAGCCCCTCCCGTCTCACGCGTTATGTATGCTTTAAACATTGTATGTTTTTCTATGGAATTAAAGTATCAATTTGATCACTAGATAAGTTAGAAGTATTTGACTGAAAAATTATGCTAACTAAGGGGCTGTTTAGTCATATAGCCAAATGGTCTCAAATGTCATAATCTGATGTTGCAAAAAGATCTCCTACATAGGACATAATCCGTGTAGTATATTGTCATGCCTTGAATCATGTCACGATTTTTCAGTTGGGTGGACCAAGCTGGAAATACCAAAGGGGACTAAATGTTTAATCTTTCCTTATTGTTAATCGATCATTTTCTTTTGTACACAAAAAGTTAACAAAACTATTTATACAAATTGACAAATTTAGGAAGAGTTTAAGTAATATATGTGTGGGATTGCACTAAGTATGTTGTTGTTGTTTAAGTAATATATAATCATGTATCATAGTGTAAATAATTTAAAATATTTTTATTTGTTGTAGCTGGTAACATATCTTATTTTCAAAATTTTAAATTCATATTTTTAAGGAGACTTACCTATAAATATTAGCAGAATGACTTGATAATGTACAACAAATAATTAAAGTGATGATATATAACACATAAAACTCATTTAGAAATACAAATGGTCCAAGACGGAATATTTGGATACTTATACCATCTTGTAGAATGAATACAAATAAAATTCCTCACGTAACCGATTAGACAACATAAAAGAGATTAGGACCCGAAACTGACTAGGTAATAAATAAATAAATAAATAGGCTAAATGAATTACCCCTTGATATTGGCATGATTTGTCAAGTTAGACATTTCACTCTATCAGTGATTAGATAGACACATTAACTTAGTATTTTTTTTTATTTTGCAAAAATCCATATCAACGAAATCAAATGCGTGAAAGTTACGTGACGATGATGTATTGAAGCACCAATAGAATTGATTTGCCTGCAATTTTCTCTGATGAACTTGAAGAAAAGAATAATATAGGGATTGAAAACTGACATAAGAAGAGAAAAAGACACTTCCTGAAAGCAAATTTGCACCCCTTCCTTTTGCATCATCTTCTTATGATTCTCAACCCCATCCAGGATGACCCATGAATATGAACAAGCCAACAAATTCTGAAAAACCTTGAGAAGAACTTCTACAAATTAGCACAATCACGCGCTAATAAAACATTTTTTTGTATCACATGCTATAGGACGTGTATGTTTAAGAGAGATATTTTTAAACGATTTGAGATATCGAACTGGTTACTAGGTAAGATAAAGTATCTAACTGATAAATCGTGTCAGTCTATAGGGTTATTTAGTTATATAGTCAAATGAATACGACCCATAACTAATTTAGATCTTTTCAAGACGTGATTGATTATTATAGTATTTAGAAAACCAAAATAGACGAAAATCCGTTACATTTCCTTGGAAATCCGAGAAGACAAATGAAAGGAATAGAAAGATAAAATTTTATGGTCCCATTTAACTTTCTTGTTAATACTTTTTCTTTGCATTTTTAGACAGATGATAGGAAATAGAGACAGGAAAGGCAAAGGAGAAGCAAAGGGGTACCCCGGTGCACTAAGTTTTTGCTATGCGCGGGGTCCGGAGAAGGGATGGACCACAAGGGTATGTTATGCCAGAGGTTGTTTTCACGGCTTAAACTCATGACCTCCTGATCATTTGACATCAACTTTACCAGTTACTCCAAGGTTCCTTAAAAAAGGATAAGCAAAAAGAACATAAAAGTTGTAACGATCAAATACTTTATAGTCCTTGGAAAGTTAGCATAAGATTTTGAATTTGAATATTACTGTACCTACTCAAGTTGACTATAAGTATGAGGAAGAGATTAAAAGTTTAAAACTCAATCATGGTCCATGACCCCCAGTGGGGACCTCTTATGGGCCCATGGCCCATTCCCAATACTTTGGATTTTACTCTCTTGTCCTCTTCTTGTTCATTGGTAGTGGCTGCAGCCCAGCCCGTAATACAAGGAGTAAAACTTCTAGCCTTTGTTACTCCTTTTTTACTTTTTACTCTAGTTTAAGGAAAAAAATACTCGTAATTGTTTTTGACAAAAACGGGGTTGTTGTTAAAACAAGGTAAGTATAACTTTGGTTGAATCTAAAACTTTGCATCTAATTAGTATAATGACATTAATGAGGGAGTAATAACTAGTAAATCACATCAATATTCAGATGATCCATCATAAATAATTTTTCATTATGATGTTTATTAGTATTACTGCTTACTACACGACTGAATAATTAAATAGTGAATTGGCCAATGTACTCCTTGTAAATTATTTACTTTGTGGTTTAATAATACTACATATCATAACTATGCTTTAGATATTTTTTTAATTAAATAATTGCAGACATTTTAAAGGGGAAAAGGAAAGGGACAAAGATCTCGAATCATTATGGAGAAAGCTGCACATTGCAATTGGAATCCACCAACGGTCTGGAAGTATACTATTAGAATCTCTTGCTCGTCTTTTTTTCTTCTTCTTTCTGGTTTGTATTCTCTTTATCCCAAAATTATTCTATTAATAAACTAAATCAACATCTTCAATACTAGATCAAGATTTATTGTCCCCATAAATAATGTCTTAGTGCACTCTATATTTACCAACTTCTGCTAAGTGAGCTTGTTTACATTATTGATTTTATGTCATGATAAATAAAATAAGAAAAATTGTAGTAAGCTGACAGTCACACTTAAAACTTATCAATTCATCTAATAATAAAACATCTCAGTTCTTAGAATGAATTGGTCGCATGTATCTAATCAATAATTATTGTTGCGCTATAACTTTACCATCTTAAAGCCAAATATTATCCTAAAATATTAACTATCTATATTTGTCACAAAATTGATTGGGTTAGGCATGAGATAACACTTGCTAAGAAAAAAATTGATTACAGAGAAGAAGCGCGTGACATATCATCGACGAAGTAAGTACTCCCCCGTTTAAAAATGATAATCTGATTTTGACTTACACAAAATTTAAGAAAGTAGAGAATATTTTAAATTTTGTGGTCTTAAATTAAAAATGTTGAATGTACAAAAATGATATTTAATCTTATGGTCTTAAACATGACATAGTTGAAATGAAAAAGTTGCAAAAAAAGGAAGAGATGTTCTTTTTTAAACGGAATAAAAAGAAAAATAAGATAATTTTTTTGAAACGGAGGGAATAAAATTTATGGAAGACTAGGAATCAAATTAACTCGCCCCCAGGGGTACATACGAGTTGGTAAGTGGCAAGGTGATTGGGGTACAACCACTCCGACGTCGCAGGTTCGAATTCGTGTGGTGACAATCTTTGCTGAAATATTGCAAGGGCTGTTGCTGGGTTCGTGTCCCGTTGGTCCTCTCCCTTGCAGGGCTGCCACTCGCGCATATCCCTTTATTTACATCCCACTTGGCCAAGATGTCTCTGATACAGGTGGGGGTTTCGCCTTCGGGACTTTCCCCTTCACAAAAAGAATCAAATTAACTCACTACTTTTATAAGATCACCTCTTTGATCTTTAATTTTTGTCTCCTCAATAAATGTTTTATTCTTTTAAAGTACGATAAGTACACATCTACGAATAATTAATAACTAGTACTACTTACCGATAATGAAATTGACACTCATAATAAAGTAGTAATAAAGCACGAGTAAATGTCATTAATCATAGATATCCTGAATGATCAGCTAAAAATGATAAGCTAATAGTAGTAGTAATCGAGTGTAATTTAAAGCAAATTAGAGTAAACTAATTTAAGGTCAAAATCTAAATATCATAGCTAAGTAAATTGCTATAAACAAGTTTATTTATTGTTATAGACTTGCATGATTGGTGAACAACCTTCCTGAAAAGCAGAAACTGTACAAAAATATACCATTATTGAAATTCCTTACAAATGCAAGGGCTTTCTTGTCATTCCATGTAAAAAGAAATTTGAAACGAGTGGCCGTTCGAATCCCATAATAAAAATTGGAACTTCAAAACTTCATCTCTTCAATGCTACAGATTAAAAACAAACTCTATCTCTTCAAATCACTCCAAACCCAGTTCATATATATAGAGAGAGAAAGCTATACATATAGAGAGAGAAAGCTATACATATAGAGAGAGAAAGCTAAATGACGGGGTTGGTAATGGTGACAAGAGGGGGTGGGTGTGGAAATGGGAAGAACATGAGTTCATCAAAGGGAGCTGCTACTCATAATGAAATGCAAAATGAACAGCAGTTGTCTTTGGTGGATTTTATATTAGCAGCTTTAAGGAAATCAATGGTGTCTTGTCGTGTAGATTGGCAAGAAGATGTAATATCTGCTGTTCAACAAATGGAAATAGGGTGGCCCACAAATGTCCAACATCTTACCCATGTCACTTTCGATCGGTTTCATGGGTTTTTGGGTCTTCCTGTTGAGTTTGAAGTTGAAATACCATGTAGAGTACCTAGTGCCAGGTTTGTTCAAAATCTTAGCTTTTTCGTGTTTTGTGTTATATTTTTTTAATTCCTGTTCTGGGTCGACACCTGTAGTCCGGCTCTTTCCCTGCCCCGAGCTTAGTGCACCTGACTATTTTTTTCTTGTTCTAGGTCGACTTTGATTTCTCAGAAACAATGCTGCTCCTTGTTTGTTTTCTTGTCTTATTTGATGTTTAGATCTGGTTACTAATGCTTATGACTGTGATAAAGTTGAGACTTTTGGGACTAAAAATGGATTTATCAACTTTTTCATGTTAAAAAGTGTCTTTTTTTCCTACTTGACCGAGTCCGTGCTCTTTCAAGGAGAGAGTTTGCATTACCCAACTACGAGCCTTAACTATTCTCGAGTAGTAAATATGATTTTTATGAGTTTATGTTCGGTGAACTCGCAATGTATGAGTTTTTAACACCATACAACAAACCATGTAGCTCTTTGACTAGTTACAGAGTTTAAGGGAAAAAAGAAAAAGTTTTGAAACTTGTGATTTAAAACAAACAATAAAAATTTCCATGGTTATACTAATAAAATGGGAAGTTTAAAATTGAATTGTTACTAAATATAAAAATATGTCATTCTGATATGTTTACCTGAAAAATAGAGTAATAATAAGCTATATCCAGGTTAAATTAGTTGTAAAAACTCTTTAAACTGTTAGTAGTGTATATACACTGTGCATACTCTCAATACATTGTTCTGTCTATGTAGTTTTTGAGTGGTTCCTGAAATGCTGAGAAATAATGAGGTCTTTAATTTTGCAGTAACTGCAAATTTTACTTTGTATTAAGTAGATGTGAAAGCTAATCCCTCTCACAAGTCAATACTTTCATAAATGCATGTATCTACTTTCAAGATCTTTCACATTTCCAGGAGGACTGGAACTAGGTCATTTTCTGCTATGCCACTTAGTGATAAGAGCCTATTTGAGGTCCCTCTAGGGACCGAGTCTTATCTCATTTTTGGCCAACCAAAATGAAGGTTTATTGATTCTTGGTTTCTATTTAATGATCATATCAGTGTCCTTAATCGATTCTTGGTTTTCTATTTAGTGATCATATCAGTATCCTTAATTACACTGCATTAAAGGAAGGTTATGACCTACCATTAGTTGGTTGGGACCTTAGAGTGACTAATAAATGATTTGCACAACAAACTCTTTAATGCTATGAATTAGAAGTGCTTTTTCCACAGAAACTGCAGACTTTAGGATGTCAAGAGTGAAGTTTTCATCCACAATCTCTCAACTCAAGTAGAACATTGGATAAAAAATGAGTTTTGTGTTTAAAATCAAAATTATGCCTGGGCTCCAGTTTAATGGCAAATAAACTAAGCATAGGTGGGATCATTGACCTGCACTGCGTTAGGTATTTGGTCTATGTCATTACAATGTGGAGTACTAATAATAACTAATGCCCGATGATAACTTAATGAGTTAATCAAGCTAAAGTTTGCTTACGCCTACTTTACCTTACTGATTACGAGTTTTATGAAGTCACTAGCTACCCAAAAGCAAAACTAGTCCCGGTCAGGAACCAGAATAGCAGCTTAAACTTAAAATTTTGAGGAAACTGGTGATCAAAATTAAGATATTTGAAATTCTATGCATAGTGAAGACAAAGCAAGAATGAAGAGAGGCAGGTGGATCATCACCTGTGTTTCTTTAGCAAATTACTTAAGAAAATAATAGAAGAAAAACACAGTTGTAGCATAAAAAGGTTGTTCACGGTTAATAGAGAATGAAAACCTATTTACAAAGTTTGAAGTTAAGAGCCTGTTCAAATATCTTAAAACTCTTTTCTGTCAGTAATTCTCTTGTATAGTGCAGTTCCTGTTTGTGTGTGGGTTTTCTCATGCTGGTGATTATACTTTATTAGACAGTTATATGCTTTTCTAACTGTAACACTTTTATTCTGTTGAGATTATTCTTCAGAAAACAATAGGTGTCAAATAGAAATCCACAGCAAAAATTGATTTCTGTTTTTATATAGTCTAGCTGCTGAACTTCTACCCATTTATTTTGCAGCGTCAGCGTGTTTGGTGTATCTGCAGAGTCAATGCAGTGTTCTTATGATACAAGGGGCAATAGTGTCCCAACTATTCTCTTGTTAATGCAAGAACGTTTATACTCACAAGATGGTCTTAAGGTCAGACAAATTTTATCTCATTTCTGATTGATAGAGCTTTCTACTGCATTATGTTATGTTGACAATTTTCTAACTAAGTATTTTGGATGAACCTTTTAGGATGAAGGAATTTTTCGAATTAACCCAGAGAATAGCCAGGAGGAGCATGTAAGGGACCAACTAAATAGAGGCATTGTGCCAGAAGACATCGATGATCATTGTTTGGCTGGTCTCATCAAAGCCTGGTTTCGAGAACTGCCATCAGGTGTGCTTGATGGACTTTCACCAGAACAGGTTTTGCAATGCAACACCGAGGAGGAATTTGTTGAGCTCGTCAAACAGCTTAAACCAACTGAAACTGCGTTGCTCAACTGGGCAATTGATCTTATGGCTGATGTTGTCGAACAAGAGGAATCCAACAAAATGAACGCCAGAAATATTGCAATGGTTTTCGCCCCAAACATGACCCAGGTAAATGAATATATACTATAGCAGTTGGTCATACAAAAAATAACATTTCTCATTTTTCTAAGGAGTTGAAGCATTCCATTTTTTGGACAAGTTACTCATTTGTCCCGTCGGCCAAAAATAACTACATTCGCTAGCCAAATATACAAAAGATATACACATTTTTTCTTGCAATTGCATCCACTACTTCTCTTTTGAGCTGAGGGTCTTATCGGAAACATCCTCTCTACCCTATACACATTTTTTCTTGCAATTGCATCCACTACTTCTCTTTTGAGCCGAGGGTCTTATCGGAAACATCCTCTCTACCCCATAAAGGTTGAGGTAAGGTCTGCCTACATCTTACCCTCCCCAGACCCCACTTTGTGGAACTACGCTGGGTATGTTGGTTGTTGTTGTTTGTAGGGGATTACACTGGGTATGTTGGTTGTTGTTGTTTGTAGGGGATTACACTGGGTATGTTGGTTGTTGTTGTTGGTAGGGGATTGTTAAACAGAGGTCATATACCTGTGATATACACTGTATATACAACAGTATATCACAGGTATACAAAGCAAGAGATAGGGCAAAGAATGGGCAAAGAGCTGGGCCTCTGCTCCAGCGATGCAGATTTGGTGCCCAGGATTGGGCCCCGGCAGTGGGCCTCTCGACCACTGCTGCAGATTTGGTGATTGTATATATAGTATATATATTTGTAGTATATTGTAATGTAAAGGTTACCTTAATTAGTGTTATACACTTACCATAATTGTATAGTTAGAATTATGGTAGAATAAGGATTTAGAAATAGAATAGGAATAGGATTTTCCTATTATAGGAATATGTAACTTGTATATATAGACTTTCAATTAATGAAAATAATTAAGGGGATTATTCTTTCATGGTATCAAGAGACTAGGTTTTACAAAAAACTTCTCTCCCTAAATTTTTTGACCTTCTCGGCCGAGAACCCCCCCCCCCTCGGGTTTCTCTCCCAAAATTTCGTCTTCCGCTCTCAAAAACCTCTCTTAAATTTCCCCTCCTTTGTTCTTTCAAATATGTCTAAGAACAATTATCACCCTGCCCTCACAGTTTCCAATATCAAGAGCTGTATCCCTATTGCCCTTGAGATGAAAAACGTCCAATATGCGACGTGGGCGGAGTTGTTTAAAATTCACGCAATCTCTTATCAAGTTCTTCCTCACATCATTCCTCCCACTAGACCACTTCCTGCGGAGGATCCTGAGTTATGGATTACACTTGATGCTACCGTTCTACGGTGGATCTACGCCACTATTTCGGTGGACCTTCTACAGACGATTATTGAGCCGGATACCACGGCTATGGCTGCATGGAATAGATTGCGTGACATATTCCAAGACAACCAACATTCACGTGTCGTCACACTCGAGCAGGAATTCTCTCTCGTTCGAATGGACGAATTTCCGAACGTTTCTGCATATTGCAAGAAACTAAAGGAGTTAGCGGATCAACTCCGTAATGTTGGCGCACCAATAACGAATAATCGTCTAGTTCTACAGTTGGTTGCCGGTCTTTCGGAGGCCTATAATGGGGTTGGAACTCTCCTTCGCCAAAGCAACCCTCTTCCTGACTTCTATCAAGCCCGATCCATGCTCACTTTGGAAGAAGCGGGTTTGGCTAAAAAGGCGGCTATCGGAGCAAGCCCCGTCGTCATGGTGGCGTCCTCTCCTAGTTCTTCGGGTTTTGTGAATAATTCGGGCCAAAACCATAATAATGGTGGCGGCAAGAATAATCGCAAAAATAATAAAAACCGCGGAGGCAAACGCGGCGGTTCTAATAGCGGTTCCGGTGGTCAGCAAGCAGGCGGTGGGTCTCATCCAGTGAAACGATGCCCACCGGGCCCAAAGAATGGGCCGTGGGCAGCGACCACCTACAATCAGGCGATGAATTCCGGCGGTGGTCGCCAGCGATCCAGCCCAACACCCGGCGGTGGCGGCCGGGTCAATGGCCCAACAACAGCAACTCCAGCGGCTACGGCCCAACAACATCACGGCTAGGAGTTCTTGGGCCTCGACCTCCGCAAGCCCATCATGCAGCAGGCCCCACTCAAACTGATATCGAGGCCGCGATGCACACGTTGGGGTTGACTCAACCGGACCCAAATTGGTACATGGACACCGGGGCAACTACTCACATGACTTCCGAATCAGGTACTCTCTCATCTTATTCCAATTTGAGCACCCCTCGAGGGATAATTGTTGGTAATGGCAGTTGTATTCCAATTCTAGGGTATGGTAAGAAAACGTTGTCTCCCCCCAATCCACCCCTTCTCTTGAAAAATACTTTACACGCTCCTAAATTGATTAAAAATTTAGTGTCTGTCCGAAAGTTCACATCTGACAATTCGGTTTCAGTTGAATTTGATCCTTTTGGTTTCTCTGTGAAGAATTTCAAGACGGGGAGCCATCTCATGAGGTGTGATAGTAGGGGGGATCTGTATCCTATCATGCCTGGTTTCAGTCCATCGAGTCAAGCCTTGCCATCAGCCTTTGCAACCATCTCTCCTTCCATGTGGCATGCTCGTCTGGGTCATTCGGGATCTTCTATTTTATCAGTTTTAGATTAAAATAACTTTATTTCCTGTAAGGGTACGAGTCGTACTCCACTTCGTCAGTCTTGTTCATTAGGGAAAATTGTTAAGTTGCCATTTGTAGACTCCAATTCTCATACTTCAATGCCATTTGATATTATTCATAGCGACTTATGGACGTCTCCTGTTCTTAGTTCATTGGGTCATCGATATTATGTTCTCTTTTTAGATGATTATTCTAGATTTTTGTGGACGTTTCAAATTGTGAATAAATCACAAGTGTTTTCCGTCTTCATCCAATTTAGAGCGTTCATTCGTACTCAATTCGAAAGAGAAATAAAAAATATTCAATGTGATAATGGAAAAGAATATGACGATAGGGAATTTCGTGCTAATAATGGGATAAATTTTTGTTTTTCGTGTCCTCATACATCTTCACAAAATGGGAAAGCCGAACGCAAAATTCATTTCATAAATAACATTGTCCGAACTCTCTTAATTCACGCCTCCATACCTCCATATTTTTGGCATCATGCTCTACAAATGGCCACATATCTTCTTAACATAATTCCTTCTAAAGGTCTGACATATTGTCCCCCCCTCAAAATCCTATATAATAAGAACCCTTCTTATTCTCATCTTCGAATTTTTGTGTGCTTGTGTTATCCGTTATTCTCATCCACCACAATTAATAAACTTCAGGCTCGGTCTACCCCGTGTGTATTTTTGGGTTATCCGTCGAATCATCGTGGTTATAAGTGTTTTGATTTATCCTCCAAGAAAATCATAATTAATCGCCATGTCATTTTTGATGAAACCCAATTTCCTTTTACCAAAGTTCATACTCCCGAGCCTAGGTCGTATAATTTTTTGGATGACCAAATATCCCCGTAAATTATTCGGAATTTTTCGGACATATCCTGCACCCAAAATCCTCCAAATGGCCCATCGTGTGGTCCCATTCGCTCCGCCAGCAGAATAGCCCAGTTCGAACAGCCTCGCACTGGGCCTGTCCAGCCCAATTCAGGAACTGATCCAGACGACACCACAGTTTATCGATCCACTGCCTGCTGGCCCGTCTGTCCCGACCCCAGAAAATTCCCAAAATTCACTCACTTCCTCCTCGAGTCATAGACCGGTCACTCGTAGTCAGCGGGACATTTTTACACCTAAAAGACATTTTAATTTACATTCTGATGTCTTTAAATCCCCCTTACCCCTTAATCCTGTGTCCGCATTAAATGACCCTAATTGAAAAATTGCTATGACTGATGAATATAATGCTCTTATTGATAATAAGACGTGGGAGTTGGTCCCCCGTCCATATGGTATTAATGTTATCAGGTCTATGTGGATTTTTGCTGATAAGGAGAATTCAGATGGGTCATTTGCTCGACATAAGGCGCGACTTGTGGGTGATGGTAAGACTCAGCAGGTTGGGATTGATTGTGGTGAGACATTTAGTCCGGTGGTCAAACCGGCTACCATTCGCACTGTGCTTAACTTGGCTCTTTCAAAGACTTGGCCAATTCATCAGTTGGATGTCAAGAATGCTTTTCTACATGGTGATCTCAAGAAAACAGTCTATATGCATCAGCCGTTGGGTTTCAGGGATCCCAACCGCCCTCATCATGTCTGTTTGTTGAAGAAGTCATTATATGGGCTTAAGCAGTCTCCACGGGCCTGATATACACGATTTGCTGACTTTGTTTCCACTATTGGGTCTACTCACAGCAGGTCAGATAATTCCTTGTTCATCTACCGTCGTGGTTCATCATTGGCCTACATTTTGTTGTACGTGGATGATATCATCTTGACTGCCTCTTCCGATGCCTTGCGCCAGTCTATCATGACCATGCTCAGTTCTGAGTTTGCTATGAAAGACTTAGGGCCTTTGAGTTATTTTTTGGGGATTGCCGTCAAGCGTCATTCAGGGGGCTTGTTTTTGTCTCAACAAAAGTATGCTGCTGAGATCATAGAGAGGGCTGGGATGTCATCCTGTAAGTCCACTTCCACGCCAGTTGATGCAAACCCAAAGCTAAGTGCCGCAACAGGTGCACCATACGAGGACCCGACCCACTATCGCAGTTTGGCAGGGGGCCTCCAGTATCTTACCTTTACTAGACCGGATATTACGTATGCGGTTCAGCAGGTGTGTTTATTCATGCATGATCCCAGGGTTGAGCACGTGAATGCAATCAAACGCATCATTCGGTATATTCAGGGGACACTGGACTATGGGTTGCACTTGTATCCTTCATCTACATCCACACTTGTCTCTTACACGGATGCTGATTGGGGTGGTTGCCCCGATACCAGACGGTCGACTTCTGGCTAATGTATGTTCCTTGGCAACAACTTGGTCTCCTGGTCGGCAAAGCGTCAGGCAACGCTATCACGCTCAAGTGCGGAGGCAGAATATCGAGGGGTAGCAAATGTGGTCTCCGAATCATGTTGGCTACGTAATTTGCTTTTGGAGCTTCATTGTTCCATTCAGAAGGCAACCTTGGTATATTGCGATAACATTAGTGCCATCTACCTTTCAGGTAACCCAGTTCAACACCAATGCACCAAGCATATCGAAATGGACATTCACTTTGTCCGTGAGAAGGTTGCAAAGGGTCACGTTCGCGTATGCCATGTCCCGTCTCGTTATCAAATTGCAGACATCTTTACAAAGGGTCTACCAACGGTTCTCTTTGAAGATTTTAGGGACAGTCTCAGCGTTCGAAGACCGCCCGCTATGACTGCGGGGGTGTGTTAAACAGAGGTCATATACCTGTGATATACACTGAATATACAGCAGTATATCACAGGTATACAAAGCAGTGGACTGGGCAGCAATGGGCAGCAATGGGCCTCTGCTCCAGTGATGCAGATTTGGTGCCCAGGATTGGGCCTCGGTAGTGGGCCTCTCGGCCACTGTTGCAGATTTGGTGATTGTATATATGGTATATATATTTGTAGTATATTGTAATGTAAAGGTTACCTTAATTAGTGTTATACACTTACCATAATTGTATAGTTAGAATTATGGTAGAATAAGGATTTAGAAATAGAATATGAATAGGATTTTCCTATTATAGGAATATGTAACTTGTATATATAGCCTTTCAATTAATGAAAATAATTAAGGGGATTATTTCTTTCAGGGATTACACTGGGTATGTTGTTGTATACATTAATTTACAAAATTATACATTTGCTGGCTATTATTTTGGTGGGATGCTAATTATGTCAATTTCTCATTTTGTTTTTATGTGATCAGATGTCTGATCCATTGACAGCTCTCATGCATGCTGTTCAAGTGATGAACTTGCTGAAGACCCTGATCATGAAAACACTACGGGAGCGTGGAGAAGCAGAAGAAGATGGAGAATATTCACCCATGTCATCTCGTTCTTCTGGTAGACAAACTGATGAGGAATTCGATTCCCAACAAGAGATGGACACTAGATGTGAATCAGCAGGACCAGCATCAGACGATGATGAACATCGCTACAGCTACAGCAGTGAAGAGAGAGATGAAGTAGAGTCATTGAGTGAGATAGAAGAAAGCATCCTGAGACAGTTGGACAAGAACGAGCATGCAAAAATTACTTTCGGAAACAACTAGAAGGAATTTTATGCAAAGAACATGTTATTTCCATGACTAAATCTACCAATAATGGAGATTCTTCTGTTTTATTTTCTGACAGTAAAAACGAGACTTCTGGCATGAGCACTAGCGACGGTGAAGACTCAAGAGACACTTCTGTTACTCCGGGAATTAAAGTGGAGTCGAAGAGATCAAATGGAGCATGTGGAAGCATGGTGGATTTCGATATGGTAGACGTAAACATGGTATAATCTTAGGTTATTTCTATGAAGTGTTTGATTGAATCTTGCCTTTTTCTAGGAGTACTGGATTTCTGTTTATATGAAGTGTTGTAGGGTTGGGATAGACAAAAAAATGGTTTGCTTGTGAATCACTGTTCAGCATGGGCTGAACTTGTGCTTGATTGATTTCCTTTGTTTTGCTAGTAAAAAGGATGTCTTAACATTGACCAACATCAATGGTGTAAGAAATAGGTTTGTTGATGATTTTTACCTCAAAAGCACAGTCCTTGATTTCAGATACTAATTGGACTATTATCCATAATTAATGATTTGACAGAGAATAGTAGGGAACTTTTTCTCTTCAAGATTGTGCTATATTTCTTGTACTAATTCATCCTTAGGACACTGTTGATGCTACTTTATCAGATAAAGTAATAGTGCCCTTAAATTAAGAGGAGTGGTTCACTAATTGCCAATCAATTGGAAGGGAATCCAAGAAATGGAAATAACGAACTTTGTCATCTTTATTAGCCTCACACTCAAATAAGCTTTTGTATAGGAGAAACACATAGACAACCCTTTAAAGTTGCCAATTTTTTTCTTCCATTTAAACATCTCAATTGAGGATGTTTCCTATTGAATCATGACATATGTATGTCTAAAATGTGCCTACTGAACCCTTCAGTACTAACTAACCTAGAAAAAATCAGAACCTGTGAACTCTACACAGGATTATGTGGCAAAAAGAACCAATGAAAGGCTTAAGGCGTTTACATTGGTGTTCTTAATTAATAGAGTACCACAAGAGAAGAAACTAATCACCTCCGAGATATTAAGAACCCAAACAACTTTCCCAAAAGAGCCTATCCTCGTCTTTTTGGTTCTTCAGCTTCTCCGTAACCAAATCCCCACAATCTCTAGCTTGGAACTTCTTACCTCCACCATATCCATTCCAACGTTGTTCAACTACATCCTCATCATCTTCCTCACTGTTATAAACACTAGTGTCTTTACCATCAACATGAAGGCAACAACTTAAAGAAGTTGCATCATCATCATCATCATCATCGGCATGGAAGTCCATTTTATCGTCATCATAAACCAAAACGTTGTTCTCGGGTGAGGAACCACATTCGGAGCTGCATGACTCTGCATCATCATCATCAGCAAGATGAATACTATAAATGTTAGAATCAAACTCAGAATCACCAGTAGCCTCTAAGAGCATAAAGGAAGTAACGTCCTCGTCCATTATATTAATCTAATAAACGTACAGAAGTACTATAAAGAAAATTGGAGCAGAGAAGAAAAGAAACACACACTATTAAAAGACTGGTAAGCAGCACGACATGTTAAAATAGGAAGAAAAAAAAAACGAGACGCTAGCAATAATAAAGACGTGTTGGTGCTAAACTTCTAGAAGGCAATCCATTTTCATTTAAATGTTACATGGACTTGGTGCGAAACTACTAACTAATCCAAATGTATAAAGATCTCATATTAATACGTACAATTTCCTATGTATGCTGAATCATTTATAGTTTTATACTCGTGTTGCACCAGCCAAATAGAAAAGTCATAGAAAACTCGTGTTACATCCCATTAAGCATTAGGAGCACCATTTCTTCTAGAAAAAAGATGTACTCTGTCCCACGCGTTGCCTAACCTGAAAGAACGTGTCAAACCTTTAGTATATCGAAAACATCACTCCACTTACTTTGTTGGTTAAAGATAAGATCTCCGTATACTTTATATTTTTCAGATCTCATGTAATAAAATTTCACTAAGTATATTATATCTTGATGACCTAGAAAATGGTCTGTACCAAATTAGGATCAATAGTGAATTGGACTAGTCTTTTACCTACAATCTTCAAAATAAGACATTTAATCTAATACTTCCTCTATTCACTTTTACTTATCCATTATTAAATTTGTACATCTCTTAAGAAATAATAAATGAAGTACATAATTTATCATGATACTCATATTAAGTGGTGCATAGTTTTAATAGACTTAAAAATAATTTGAAATGAATAATTAATACTATAAATAAAATAAGAAAAAAATTATCTTCTCTTAATATGCTAAAAGTGATAAGTAAAAATAAAAATTTATTTTTAATATAGTGAATAGTTGACTAGTCTTTTAATTTCTCCATCATTCTAGGAGAAAGAACGAATTGTTTTGGCCTTTATCCTTTCTCTTAGAAAGAGAATATCTTCCGGCTTACGTGCCTTCTCTTCTACGACTCTGAATAGTCTAAATAAATGAAATGATTAACAAAATAATTGCCCATATAGTTGCGGAGACCCATGTAAATACAGTAAAATGATTATTTTTGCACGCTTAACCCCTAAACCCGTGGCTTAAGGGACACTTCATACCTCAGCAAAGTATTGGCGTATAACTCCCAGTTCTCCTTGTTGTGCATATTTTGTTGTACTGCAGCTACGTTTTCTTAAATTGTGCAGATATTAGTTTATTAGTTAGTTATCTATAGCTTATAGAATTAGTATTATTCACAGTCCGCTATGAATACTTTTATAATATATGAGTTATTGTTGGCTCATCTCTTGTATATATCGTACTTTGCACATCCTGAATAATACAAAAATTTTCATAATTATCTTTGTTGCGTATCTTTATGATATCAACGCTATTCTAATGATATATTGTTCATCTCCATAGGCAAGCATCGTAAGAGGGTGTTAAGTACCTCATATTAATTGAGGAATGAGTTGTTTGATCTCATTTTGAACAATATATTCCTATTTCATAAATTACCTTTTGGAATTGAATTATACTTAAGGTACATTTTTTAAGCTTGTAAAACACCATGTAGTTGTCATTAATTCTTCTTGCAAATTATGTGTT
Organism: Anisodus acutangulus; assembly: GCA_029783415.1. Lineage (NCBI taxonomy): Eukaryota > Viridiplantae > Streptophyta > Magnoliopsida > Solanales > Solanaceae > Anisodus > Anisodus acutangulus. The sequence continues at coordinate 377,220 of CM056494.1, read as the reverse complement.
TATCTGGAAAAATTAATACTATCAAATCAACTACTCCTAGCAAATAATAACGCCAGCTAAATGACAGTATTGCCCCGTGTACTTAATAGTATTAGAGAGAGAGAGGGTGACATTAAAGTCAGTCGTATATTAATGTTTGGCCTTTGACATAGAATTTATTATAGATAGATCTGCCATTCCAATAATTTAATTAAAACCTATTCATCAGCTTATTATTATTTTCTGCTTTCTACTGTAAATCATGGGGCCATTATGTTGGGTCAAGTTTTATGATCAAAGACAGCTACCTACAAGCTGTCCATATATTCATGAAGTGGATTTATTTTTTGTCACATAATCCCCAATTTCTTGTGAAGTAATTTTACATCTCATTTGATTCATTAACTTAATTAATAACTGCAGGATCATTAATGCTTCGTCAAACCTCCAATAACAAGTTTTCTACCCACTCAGAAAGGTGTGTTAATCTCTAATAGTAAGTGCACCGGGCCTAAATTAAACAATGACTTAAGTACACTTAACTTAATAGGAAGAAGAAATCCATACGTATTAACTTAATTAATAACTGCAGGATCATTAATGCTTCGTCAAACCTCCAATAACAAGTTTTCTACCCACTCAGAAAGGTGTGTTAATCTCTAATAGTAAGTGCACCGGGCCTAAATTAAACAATGACTTAAGTACACTTAACTTAATAGGAAGAAGAAATCCATACGTAATAGACTTTCTATTCAACGGAGAAGATTGTATTCAGTTAGGAGTAATTAACAAGCTTCAGATATATTTGGAAAACGACAAGCTAGTTTTAAAACTTGGCATGACTCCGTTATCCCCATAAATACTGTATGAATTTTTCATACAAGATTTATATTATATATAATAATAATAATAGTGTGGAGATTTACTTACCTTACCACGTTGCTGGTGTTTCGGTCATGGAACTTTGTCAATTTTTTTATGACAAGGTTAAGTTGAAACTCCCAATATATGATATGAATTTCTCCTTTTTTGTGGTTTTATGATTCATAGTTTGTGTGTAATTAGTTAATTGAACTGGATTAGGTATGATTGTATGAAATAATCCCCTTCATTATTTTCATTAATTGAAAGACTATATATACAAGTTACATATTTCTATAATAGGAAAAATCATTTTCCTATTCTACTTCTAAATCCTTATTCTACCATAATTCTAACTATACAATTATGGTAAGTGTATAACACTAATTAAGGTATCATTTTCCTTACAATATACTACAACTATATATACCATATATACACTAACACATTAAGGTGGGCTGCTTTCCTACTTGGCCGAAAGCCTACTGGAAATTCAGACCTGGCCGAAAGCCCAAGCCCACTGCTTTGCTCCTTTGGGTGGCCGAAAGCCCATCGCTTTGCTAGCCATATATATGTGATATACCTGCTTGTATATCACATGTATATGACTGCTTAACACACCCCAGCCATAGCGGGCGGTTTCAACGCCGAGATCGCCCCTAAAATCTTCAAAGAGAACATTGGTAGGCCCTTTGTAAATATGTCTACAATTTGATAACGAGGCGGGACATGGCATACACGAGCGTGACCACTTTGCAACCTTTTCACGGACAAAATGAATGTCCATTTCGATATGCTTAGTGCGTTGGTCTTTGAAGCTGGATTACCTGACGGTAGATGGCACTAATGTTATCGCTTGATACCAAGGTTGCCTTACGAATGGGACAATGAAGCTCTAAAAGCAAATTACGTAGCCAACATGATTCGGAGACCACATTCGCTACCCTCGATATTACGCCTCGGCACTTGGCGTGATAGAGTTGCTCGACGTTTGGTGACCAGGAGACCAAGTTGTTGCCAAGGAACATCTGATGGCAAGTCGACCGATGCGGTGTCGGGACACCCACCCCAATCAACATCCGTGTAAGAGACAAGTGTGGATGTAGATAGCGGATACAAGTGCAACCCATAGTCTAGTGTCCCTGAATATCTGGATAATGCGTTTGATCGCATTCATGTGCTCAACCCTGGATCATGCATGAATAAACATACCTGCTGAATCGCATCGTAATATCCGGCCTGGTAAAGGTAAGATCTTGGAGGGCCCTGCAAGATCGCGATAGCGGGTCGGGTCCTCGTATGGTGCACTCGCTGCGACCGAGCCGGGTTTGCATCAACTGGCGTGGAAGTGGACTTACAGGATGACATCCCAGCCCTCTCTATGATCTCAGCAGCATATTTTTGTTGAGACAAAAACAAGCCACCTGAATGACGTTTGACGGCAATCCCCAAAAAATAACTCAAAGGTCCTAAGTCTTTCATAGCAAACTCAGAACTGAGCATGGTCATGATAGACTGACGCAAAGCATCGGAGAAGGCAGTCAAGATGATATTATCCACATACAACAGAATATAGGCCAATGACGAACCACGGCGATAGATGAACAAAGAATTATCTGACCTGCTGTGAGTGAACCCAATAGTCGACACAAAGTCAGCAAATCGTGTATACCAGGCCCGTGGAGACTGCTTAAGCCCATATAATGATTTCTTCAACAGACAGACATGATGAGGGCGGTTGGGATCCCTGAAACCCAACTACCGATGCATATAGTTGTTTCCTTGAGGTCACCATGTAGAAAGGCATTCTTGACATCCAACCGATGGATTGGCCAAGTCTTTGAAAGAGCCAAGCTAAGCACGGTGCGAATGGTAGCGGTTTGACCACCGGACTAAACGTCTCACCACAATCAATTCCAACTCACGAGTCTTACCATCACCAACAAGTCGCGCCTTATGTCGAGCAAAGGACCCATCCGAATTCTCCTTATGAGCAAAAATCCACATAGACACGATAATATTAATACCATATGGGCGGGCACCAACTCCCACGTCTTATTATCAATAAGAGCATTATATTCATCACCATAGCAATTTTCCAATTATGGTCATTTAATGCGGACACGAGATTGCGGGCAAGGGGATTTAGAGACATCGAATGTAAATTAAAATGTCGTTTAGGTGTAAAAATACCCCCGACTACGAGTGACCGGTCTATGACTCGAGGAAGAAGTGATGGAATTTTGGGAATTTTACGGGCTCGGGGCGGGTGGCGGTGACGGTGGGCTCTTGGCCCAAATCGGTCTGGTGAAATCGATTACGGAGCACTTCGAGTGGGCTGGGCCAGGCCCGATAATTTGGAGCAGGGCGGCAACCTTTGTGGGACCCGGTAGGCGGTGGGCCCGCTGGAGGATTTTGGGCACGGGAGTTGTCCGAAAAATTCCGAATAATATATGGGGATATTTGGTCATCCAAAAAATTATACGACTTAGGCTCGGGAGTATGAACTTTCGTGAAAGGAAATTGGGTTTCATCAAAAATGACATGACGATTTATAATGATTTTCTTGGAGGATAAATCAAAACACTTATAACCACGATGATTCGACGGATAACCCAAAAATACACACGGAGTAGAACGAGCCTGAAGTTTGTTAATTGTGGTGGATGGGAATAACGGATAACACAAGCACCCAAAAATCCGAAGATGAGAATAAGACGGGTTTTTATTATATAAGATTTTGAGAGGGGAAGAATATGTCAGACCTTTAGACGGAATTATGTTAAGAAGGTAAGTGGCCATTTGTAGAGCATGATGCCAAAAATACGGAGGTATGGAGGCATGGATTAGGAGAGTTCGGACAATGTTATTTATGGAATGAATTTTGCGTTCGGCTTTCCCATTTTGTGAAGATGTATGAGGACATGAAAACCGAAATTTATCCCATGAGTAGCACAAAATTCTCGAAACTCTCTATTGTCATACTCCTTCCCATTATCACATTGAATATTTTTTATTTCTCTTTCGAATTGAGTACGAACGAACGCTCTAAATTTTATGAAGACGGAAAACACTTATGATTTATTCACAATTGGAAACGTCCACAAAAATCTAGAATAATCATCTAAGAAGAGAACATAATATCGATGACCCATTGAACTAAGAACATGAGATGTCCATAAGTCGCTATGAATAATGTCAAATGGCATAGAAGTATGAGAATTGGAGTCTACAAATGGCAACTTAACAATTTTTCCTGATGAACAAGACTGACAAATTGGAGTACGACTCGTACCCTTACAAGAAATAAAGCTATTTTTATCTAAAACTGATAAAATAGAAGATCCCGGATGACCCAAACGAGCATGCCACATGGAAGGAGAGATGGCTGCAAAAGCTGATGGCAAGGCTGGACTTGATGGACCGAAACCGGGCATGATAGGATATAGATCCCCCCTACTATCACACCTCATGAGATAACTCCCCGTCTTGAAATCCTTCACAGAGAAACCGAAAGGATCAACTTCAACAGAAACAGAATTGTCATTTGTGAACTTTCGGACAGACACTAAATTTTTAATCAATTTAGGAGCATGTAAAGTATTTTTCAAGAGGAGTGGTGGATTGGGGGGGGAGACAACATTTTTTGACCATACCCTAGAATTGGAATAGAACTGTCATTACCAATGATTATCCCCCGAGGGGTGCTCAAATTGGAATAAGATGAGAGAGTACCTGAATCGGAAGTCATGTGAGTAGTGGCCCCGGTGTCCATGTACCAATTTTGGTCCGGTTGAGTTAATCCCAACGTGTGCATCGCGGCCTCGATATCGGTCTGAGTAGGGCCTGCTGCATGATGGGCTTGCGGAGGTCGGGGCCCAAGAACTCTGGCCGTCTTTGGACCTGGCCAGAATCGCTACCATCGCCGCCATTGTTGGGCCATCGGCGATGGGCCGCCACTGCTGGGCATTGGGCCTGGATTGTTGGCGACCATGGCATTGGAATTTCTGTTTGCTCTTTGGTATGGGCTGGCGGCCACGGTCCTTGCCTTTGCTCCTTCGCCATGGGCCCTCTTTGGGCCCATGGGGATGGTGGGCCATTGTTCATTGGATGGGACCCACCGAGGTTTTGCCGACTCAGGAACCTCCACCATTACCACCGCGTTTGCCCGCGGTTTTGTTATTATTCTTACGATTATTCTTGCCGCCACCATTATTATGGTTTTGGCGAATTATTAACAAAATCGGCGGATTAGGAGAGGATGCCATCATGACAAGCTGGACTTGCTCGTGAGCGCTTTTTAGCCAAACCGGCTTCTTCCAACGTAAGCATGGAGCGGGCTTGATGGAAGTCGGAAGAGGGTTGCTTTGGCGAAGGAGAGTGCCAACACCATTATAGGCCTCAGAAAGACCGGCAACCAAGCGTAGAACTAGGCGATTATTTGTTCTTGGTGCGCCAACGTTACGGAGTTGATCCGCCAATTCCTTTAGTTTCTTGCAATATGCGTAAGCGTTGAAATCGTCCCATTCGAACGAGAGAGAATTCCTGCTCGAGTGTGACGATACGGGAATGTTGGTTGTCTTGGAATATGTCACGCAATCTATTCCATGCAGCCATAGCCGTGGTATCGGGCTCCATAATCGTCTGTAGAATGTCCACTGAAATAGTGGCGTATATCCACCGAAGAACGGTAGCATCAAGGGTAATCCATACCTCAGGATCCTCCGCGGAAGGGTCTAGCGGGAGGAATTATGTGATGAAGAACTTGATAAGAGATAGCGTGAATTTTAAACAACTCCGCCCACATTGCATATTGAACGTTTTCCATCTCAAGGACAATAGGGACACTGAGCTTGATATTGGAAACCGTGAGGGCAGGGTGAAAATTGTTCTTAGATATATTTGAAAGAACAAAGAAAGAGGATAAATTTAAGAGAGGTTTTTGAGAGCGGAAGACGAGATATTTGGAGAGAAAAACCCGAGGGAGGGGGGGGGTTCTCGGCCAAAGAGGAGGCAAAAGTTTGAGAGAAGAAAACTTTTGTTTAGACCTAGTCTCTTGATACCATGAAAGAAATAATCCCCTTGATTATTTTCATTAATTGAAAGGCTATATATACAAGTTACATATTTCTATAATAGGAAAAATCATTTTCCTATTCTACTTCTAAATCCTTATTCTACCATAATTCTAACTATACAATTATGGTAAGTGTATAACACTAATTAAGATATCATTTTCCTTACAATATACTACAACTATATATACCATATATACACTAACACATTAAGGTGGGCTGCTTTCCTACTTGGCCGAAAGCCTACTGGAAATTCAGACCTGGCCGAAAGCCTAAGCCCACTGCTTTGCTCCTTTGGACTGGCTGAAAGCCCACTGCTTTGCTAGCCATATATATGTGATATACACTGCTGTATATTCAGTGTATATCACATGTATATGGCTCTGTTTAACAAATTACTTCATATACGAAAAATAATTCTGGAAAAATTGAGAAAATCGAAAATCCCAGAAAACCTGAAATTAAAAAACACGATTTTTGTTGATTTGGTTTGGTGTATAGATATAATAACCCGACACAATTGATTTGATAAATGAAAAACCCGAACCAAACCGGCCTATTTACACTCCTATTTATAGCAAGAAAAGCAAAAAAGGGACCCACTATAAACGTCTTTATTATTGAGGAATCAATATTATTCAAGTTCATAGTGATCATAATATGTACACTCCCCAAGAAGGACTAAATAGCCAAGGGTTACAATTTGAACCATAACATTATTTATTGAGCACATGTGCGAGAGTTTAAATTCTGTACAAGAATATTTACACAATTGGATCATATATTAAGTAATCATAAGTTTAAAAAAATTATTACCATTAATTGATACTTTGAGAAAATGCCAGCTAACCTATATATTTTCACTGGTTAAATTTCAGTGATGGCTCTTTTACAAGGCCAAGGCAGCAAGTCTAAAAAGCTACCATGACAAGTACTCCTTAGGTCCCAAAATACTTGTCAAATGTTTTTATTAAAAGTCAATTTGACTAAATTTTAAAGCTAGATTAGATTAGATTCATTCAATATTTTAAAATTAAAATTGAGATATTTGAACACTATATGAAAAGTACTATAAATTGTAATTCTTCTTTAATATGATAAAAAAATATAGTTTAAAATGTTGATCAAAGTTCATACAGTTTGACTCTTGAAAAACTTAATGTCACAGATGACCAAACTACTAGTCGGATTTTTTTTCAATTTAATTTAATTTATCAGTTTGGTGCGATTTGTCGGTTTCCTTCCTACACCCCTAGCTATAAAGGTTTAGCTTGCGCTAGTATATGTAAGCAAAGACGGAAACATATACATTTTGGAAATCATTTTTTTAGGGAGACGACAGATGTTTTCATTTACCGGCCCTAATGTTTATATCAACTCAAAACTCGATGATTAATACATGATTACACGTCTTTATATGCACTTTTATAATTGAATTATAGTTAATTAATATATATTTTTAATCTAAATTTATGATTCAATCATAATAAATCCAGGAAACTAGAAGGGAAGGTAGCAGTGATCACAGGTGCAGCAAGTGGCATAGGAAAAGAAACCGCCGCTAGATTCATCAACCATGGCGCTAAGGTGATCGTCGCTGATATACAAAGGTGGCTCGGCCAAGAAACGGCATGTGAGCTCGGACAAAACGCCACGTTTGTGCCATGCCACGTCACAAAAGAATCAGACATCTCCGATGTAGTGGATTTTGCCGTCTCCAAACATGGACAGCTCGACATAATGTACAACAATGCAGGTATAAAAATATACCAGTACTAACTTTTTACACTATCGGTATACTGTATATATAGAATTCTAATTTAACTTGAATATAAGGCAAACAGTTTGCTATGATGAGTAAAATCCTACCAAGTAGTATAAAGAATATTTATATTGTCGTATATAAATTAAATCAAAATCAAAATGAAAATTTGAAATTTTATTTATATGTTATTAGAAAGTGCACCTACGACCTTTAAATCCTGAATTCGTCAATAATTATGCAGGGATAGCATGTCGTACTTCGTTCAGCATAGTCGACCTTGACCTTGCACAATGAATTCATGGCCATCAACGTCCGAGGCGTAGTGACAGGTCGTTCAGCATAGTCGACCTTGACCTTGCACAATTCGACCGTATCATGGCCATCAACGTCCGGGGCGTAGTGGCGGGGATCAAGCACGCGGCTCGGGTGATGATCCCGCGGGGGAGCGGTTGCATTTTGTGCACGGGTAGCATTACCGGGGTGATGGGAGGACTAGCACAACCTACTTATTCAACGACCAATCATGCGTGATAGGAATTGTGAGGTCCATGACACGGGAGCTATGCAAGCATGGAATTAGAATCAACTGCATTTCTCCATTTGCTATTCCAACAGCCTTTTCGTTGGATGAAATGAAAGAATACTTCCCGGGGGTGGAACCTGAGGGCCTTGTCAAAATATTACACAGTGCTAGTGAGCTCAAAGGAGCATATTGTGAGCCCATTGATGTAGTCAATGCTGCTCTTTTCTTGGCTAGTGAAGATGCCAAGTTTATTAGTGGCCAAAATCTGATGGTAGATGGTGGTTTCACCTCATTTAAAAGTTTAAACCTTTCCCATCTAGTACAATAACGTTGCGTATAAATTTAATGACATTTGATTCTTTCTAGTATCGCTTTTCAAATGTATAACATCAGAGTGCACAAAAAGGTTCATATAATGGACTAGAACTTATTAGGATTGAAGTGTAACTGATTGATAGTAACTAACTAACTATCAAGGGGAAAGGGAACTGCATGTATCATGTATCTGTTGGAAATTAGCCTTTGGCGGGAGTTGCAACCGACCAACTTTAACGGCTTAAACACTAGTGTTACGTATGTTGGAGAATCCGGTTCTTCACACATGCATGATCTACTAAGTACGTAGATAACCGTAGGGCCAAGAATCGTCAAATTTCATTGAGAAATTAAAGAGATATTGGTCCACGAAGTAAGGTGTTTGAAGCATGAAAAGTGTGGTATTGTGTTCAATTCTCCCTCATCGGTAGAGGAAGAAAGAATTGTTGTGTATATAAGACTCGAAATTGGTTTGGGACCCCAAGGGGTATCCCATGTGTTTAAAGGAGGGAGGACCTAGATGTGCTTCGGTTCGAGGAAAGACCACAGCCTTGGCCGCGCATGCCGTCCGATTCAGGGTTCAGGGCTCTCGACCCGCAGTGTGGGCCTTCGATATTATCTTTTGGGCCGAGAACTTTGCTAGAAGTACAGTTTGATCCCGAAGTTTCAGATGTCTGATTCGGACGAGAATTCTTTCAGATGTACAGCTTTGGTCCCTGAAGTTTCAAGATGTACGATTTGGTCCCCAAGTTTTGAACGTCGAATTTGGACGATCAAAGCGAACGCCAAGCACTCAATTCAGCCATTTATTTTGGCTGAATTACTCCTCCTATAATGGTCAAATCCGTTGGTCTTTCACCTTTTATGTTGGTGACTTTACTACCTCCATAATGGCCATTATTTGGCTATTATGGAGGCAATTTTCAGCCCCTCCATCACCTATATAAACACCCTCTTACACCATTGTTGAGCACTAAGAACACACATACAATATACACGAAAATTCAGAAGCTTACACAAGCAGAAAGTTTTTTTCTTCCTACAATTTCCAAGCATCATTTCGTTACTCAATATTTTTCACGGTAGCTCTTGAGTTTCCTTTACTCAAGTGTTCCATTGCTGTTTTATCTTGGGAGACAAATTGTCCAGGACGTATAAAGGATACATACGGGGCAATATTGTCTTAAGGACAGAGTGCCACACTCGACTCAGCAAAACCAGTTTCCATTTTTCCGTCTTCAACAAAATTGTAATTTCAATTCTTACATAGGCGGGAGTTGCAACCGACCAACTTTAACGGCTTAAACACTAGTGTTACGTATGTTGGAGAATCCGGTTCTTCACACATGCATGATCTACTAAGTACGTAGATAACCGTAGGGCCAAGAATCGTCAAATTTCATTGAGAAATGAAAGAGATATTGGTCCACGAAGTAAGGTGTTTGAAGCATGAAAAGTGTGGTATTGTGTTCAATTCTCCCTCATCGGTAGAGGAAGAAAGAATTGTTGTGTATATAAGACTCGAAATTGGTTTGGGGTTTGGGACCCCAAGGGGTATCCCATGTGTTTAAAGGAGGGAGGACCTAGATGTGCTTCGGTTCGAGGAAAGACCACACGCGTGCCGCCGCCGCCCGCCCTTCCGGTTCCGAGTTCCTGGTTCCGGGTTCTCGGGTTCTCGGGCCGCGGGCCGCGGGGGGTCACGAGTTCTCGGGGCTACGGGCCTTCTGATATTATCTTTTTGGGCCAGAGAACTTTGCCAGAAGTACAGTTTGATCCCAGAAGTTCCAGATGTACAGTTCGGACCAGAATTCTTTCAGATGTACAGTTTGGTCCCTGAAGTTTCAAGATGTACAGTTTGATCCCTGAAGTTTCAAGAACGTCAGAATTTGGACAGTCAAAGCAGAAACGCCAAGCACTCAATTCAGCCATTTATTTTGGCTGAATTACTCCTCCTATAATGGCCAAATCCGTTGGTCTTTCACCTTTTATGTTGGTGACTTTACTACCTCCATAATGGTCATTATTTGGCTATTATGGAGGCAGTTTTCAGCCCCTCCATCACCTATATAAACACTCCCTTACACCATTGTTGAGCACTAAGAACACACATACAATATACACGAAAATACAGAAAAATACACAAGCAAAACAGTTTCTTCCTACACCTTCCAAGGCATCATTTCGTTACTCAATATTCTTCACGGTAACTCTTGAATTTCCTTTGCTCAAGTGTTCCATTGTTGTTTTATCTTGGGAGACAATTGTCCAGGACGTATAAAGGATACATACGGGGCAATATTGTCTTAAGGACAGAGTGCCACACTCGACTCAGCAAAACCAGTTTCCATTTTTCCGTCTTCAACAAAATTGTAATTTCAGTTTTGTGGTTATATTGTAATTTTCAGATTTCTAGATGAATTATTGAATCTTTGTTTATCCTTTCGAATACTTGTAATAGTTATATACTTCCCGTACTACTTTATAAAGTACCATAGAGCAAAAATACCCAACAGTATCCATGTTTCATTTGGCGGCTAATTGTCCAAATTTGCTTTAATCAAAATGTGGTGCATTGGAGAGGAATGGTGCAAGACTACAACTACAAGTATCATGAAAGAATGCACAACTGTTCCAGGCTAGGCAAACTTTATTACTGCTTATAAACCACCTTTCTGGGATAAAGGCAAAGCAAGCACTTCTTTCCAGACATTACCTTCGTATCATTACAATAAATTATTTACAATATGTAATCTAACATACTATCTGATTTTCAGGAAGAAAAGGAACCCAATGACACGGTATTTGATGTAACCTCCTTTCCAATGTAAATCAATTTGCATTTGGAAGCTGAGGGAGCATCCATATGAATTAGAAGGGTTTTGGAAACCTCGTCTATTGAGTTGGCAAACATGATCCAGGGCGGAGCACTGCCTAATTTCAAGTGGAAAAAAACTGTACCTTTCTTCTAAAAAAATCAAAATTGCTCATATACAATCCTCCGCATAAAGTCTACTGGTGCTGCAAAAACAGAAGTTGAAAGAGTTGCACGAATGAAACCATTGTTTTCTAAGAGAATGTTGCTTTAAGATATGGGGCAAGCAGAAGGAGGTTCTTCGAATTTTTTGTAAATAAATTATAGGGAGGAGAGGATAGCTACCTAATCCATTGGTGAACAATTTAAACTGCCCAAGTGCCTGCCTAACGAACATCTCAACTCCACTCACCACTGTAGCTCCAACCTCTGTAGCCTCCTGCAATAACCGTGTATTTCTAGGTGTGTAAACTGCATCAAATACTAGTTCGTATGATCTCAAGGCCTCCTGAAACAACAGAAAAATTGCGTGCAGGTTCAGAATGTTTGCATTTTCTCATGCAAACAGAGGACAGGTTACTTTTGTTAAAGACTCTGCAAGAAAGACAACCTTGGAGATAGGAGTTTGATCAGTCTTTGGCTGCATGCCCACAGCAGAAGCATTTGCAAGAATCATTCCCTTCTCAGGGCAGAAATCGTTTAGACGTTCATATGGCAGGGCTTCACCAGATACTGCTGCAGCCAGAGCTTTTGCTCTCTCTTTTGAAAGAAAATATTGCAATAAGTGAAAGGAGACAAAATAATAAAGAGCAAAGATGACATATTCATAATCCTTAGGGAGATAGGAGGTATTACCGTATTTGCGGTTGAATATTACAACCCTTGCCCCTCTGCTTTTGGCACCAAAGGCAATAGCTCGCCCTGCACCACCTGCTCCAACTAATATGAACAATTTTCCAGCAATTGGAGAAACATTTGATGCATGGCCGTTGGTCTTTCGTCTCTCTGTTTACACACGAAATTTGGAATTCCTTATTTAATTGGATTCACAAGTGCTTGAAATAGTTCCCTAAAGATGTTTCTATTAAAAGATTGTGAAGATCATCTGGATTTTGGATTTTTTTTTTTTTTTGCCTTGAAAAGTGACTACAAATAGATCACTTAATTACATTGATTAAGTTTTTCACTTGTACCTTTCTAGTAAGAGTATCAGAAAACTTATAACTTCCAGGAGAAGAATAATCAGTACCTCTAAGTGCATCTTCAATTGCCGTCACACAAGCCTCACAATCTGTGTTGTAACCAATGAGCTTGCCATCAGAAGGTCTCCTTATAATCGTGTTTACAGCTCCTATAGACTGATTACCGAAGCATGATACAGTTAGAAAGTTTTACTAATAAGACAACAAACACTGTAATATAATTTAGCCACAAAATACTCTGGAATAGCTAAACAAAAAACTATTGTATAGAAACACCAAGTTCAAACTTTCAAAATACAGAACTAATCTATATAACAAAATGTGCTTCCATGCAAGGACAATAGCATGTTGGGATTTCACTGGGTATATTGTTGTTGTTGTTGTTGTTGTTGTTAGATGCTGCAGCACCTATTACCGAACCAGCGTAATAGCTCCACTTAATCTTCCTTCAGTATTGAACCGTAGTGGACTAAGGCTTATGTTATCCATTAGCCCATTTATAGAAAATAAAACTGATAATATTGTGCCTAATTATGGCAGGGTGATTCAAGCATGCACATAAAGAAGGTAAGATTTTGTTCCCTACGAGTATATGCACGCCTCTATACACATTTAAACAGAGTTGTGTTTATAATATTCATTATATAAGAAGTTAAGAACTATTAAAGCTGAACTAGCTTCAAAAAATACATTCCAAAAAGATTGTGCATTTTCTCCAAAAACCGAAGGCAAGTTACACAACACACTGCAAATCTCCAGATTTGCTTGGTTTAGCATACCATGTACAGTGGACTTCTTTATAAACCGCCTTAAGCTACTTGGTGTTTTTTGGGGTGAAAGTTGAACAGCTTGATATTTAAACAGGAAAAGCAAAAAGGCATAGTAAGCAAGATATAGAAAGCATTTTAAAAATACACTCATTAGAAAGAAGAATTTAAGGCAGAAACATAGTATGGTCATTTTTGGAACTAATCAGACCTTAGCAAGTGGATCAACTTCATCACAGCATCGTACTGCTGCTTCCTTATGTGGGATACCAACACTACATGTTCCATCAAAAGGAAGAAGACTGTGCATTAGATACTTTTCTACACGAAGACAATTTTAGAAAAACAAAATTGAGTAGGGTACATAACTTCACATCCCAAATGTTTTATGAAAGTGAAATTTTCAATTAGTAAAGATTAATGGGGTTTATACATTCCTAATAGAATCTGGCACTTATTCATCAGTATGTGGCACAGAAACTAAAGGAACCTTAACCAAACAACTTTTGCTCGTACATGAGGAGCATACCTGAAACCAGCATAGTCATTGCATGAGAAAACCCGAAAAAACTCCTTGACATTATCAACTAGTAGTGGCACATATATTCCATTGTATCCTGTATGCCTAAAGGTAGGGTTGTGCAGAAGAGGGCCCTTGCTATGTCCAACAGGATTTGAGATTACTCCAAAAACTCTAGTATCTGGGTTCACATATTCCAGTTTATAAACCTCTTTAATGCTGGTCAAAGGTGGCAAGCCAGGAGTGGATTTGCCTCCTAAAGATCCACAAACAAAGAAAGCACCATATTTTGGACCCAATAGTTGGCTTATAAGACCTCTATCCCCTGCTGCCCTAGCAATTAGAGGCACCTGCATAGAGCCCTTGTAATTAGGCAAATAGATTAAAGTGCCACATTCTTAGTAAGGAAAGAGAACTACAAACTTATCACAACTCAAAAAAAAAAACTAGAATTGAAAGATTTTCTCTACCACCTTATAAGCCCAATAGATGGTTGTAGATACAATAAGAAGATATATTTAACAAAAGATGAGACGGAGGTGGAAGTGAAGATCGATGCACAAGTCCTATCCAAGAGGGATAGTTTCAAGTATCTTGGGTCCATAATACAAGGAAACGAGGAGATCGATGATGATGTTGCTCATCGTATTGGGTTGGGGTGGTGAAATGGAGGCTCGCATCTAGGGTACTGTGCAATAAGAATGTGTTGCCAAGGCTAAAAGGTAAATTTTACATAGTGGTGGTTAGACCGACCTTGTTGTATGGGGCAGAGTGTTGGCCAGTCAAGAACGCTCACGTTCAGAAGATAAGTGTAGCGGGTATGAGGATGCTCAGATGAATGTGTGGGCATACTAGGAGGGATATGATTAGGAACGATGTTGTACGGGGCAAGGTGGAAGTGGCCTCCGTGGCGGACAAGATGATGAAAGTGAGACTGAAATGGTTCAGATATGTGAAGAGGAGGTGTGTGAATGCTCCAGTAAGGAGGTGTGAGAGGTTGGCTATAACAGTAGTTATGAGAGGTAGAGGTAGGCCGGAAAAAAACTGGGGAAAGGTGATTAGGCAGGACATGGCACAACTTCAACTTATTGAGGATATGACCCTAGATAGAAAGGTGTGGAGGTCGAAGATTAGGCTAGAAGATTAGTAGGTAGATGAGTGGTCTCCTTATTAGTAGTATTAGTTAGTAATCGCGTATTTTCTTTTCTTCAAAATGTATTACTATTTGTTGCCTCGTTTGCTTTTTATCTTGTTATCTTGTTGTCATATTTTCTTGATCTCATGCTTCACATCATTGTCTTTTATTCTGCGTACAATAACATGGTTCAGATATGTTATTGTTGTTATTGTAAAAGATTAGAGTATTTTCTGTGAACTCTTCACCCCATATAATTGAATATATCAATAGACATTCAAAATTAGTTTCGGTAATCACTAAGGCTTTCGATGTTGTTCTAGCTCTTTCCTGCATACGTTTTCTTTTTTTAGGATATGATAGAAGGATTACGCCAAAATGGAATTGGAGTTAAAGAGACTTTAAAGCAGACCCTTTTTTCTCTTCTTGTCCATAAGTCGAATTGAGCAAGTATATCATCAGGAAGATGCAATGTAGTTCCTATGGGTTCAACTGAACCCATTATTTCTTGCAAGAAGCATAAATCCCCCCCCCCCTCCCCTATTTTGGAGGATCTATAGTGTTTTCACACTTTCTCTCCAGCGCGACTCGAACCCTGGACCTGTGGGTCGTGGGTGTATGTGCTTTACCAGCTGAGCAACCTTGTCCAAGAAGCATAAATATAGTACATATGAAAAATCACTAAAATTTCAATAAATACTAAGTTCCAAGCCCATAATTGCAGAATTGTGTAAGTTTAAGCAAGAATAGAAATGTACCGGACAATGTGTAAGCATATGGAAAACTGGTGCAACATCAGTAATATAAGCTACATCAATCACAAGTTTGATGATATCTGCTCCTGTGGACTGCAGGTTTATGATCAAATTACAAAGTCTCTCTTTAGTAGGATTTCCACCATTCACACAACTGGAAGCAATTATCTTGCAATTTGATCTCTTGCTCATCAATTCAGCCATGACTTCATCGCAAACAACCTAAAAAAATTGCAAAAAAATATAAAAGAGGAAACTTGTATTTTAATAAATTTAGCTTCAATGGAACTGTATTTTAACCTCGCGGTCGACTTCGACGAACTCAACGTCCAATTCAACAGCTAATTTGAGAACTTGAATACATGTTTTCTTCCAGTCTTCTCTGCAAGTATATCTCGGCGAATTTGGCCTGAGATAACAAACCCCAAATTACCAATCAGCAACATATTTCGCAAAGGTTCAAGCTTTAGGTTATTTGGCTTCGCGGATTGGATCATAAAATTGAAGAGAAACATTTCCACTAATTGGTGACAGCTCAAAAAATAATTTGGTTGTTTTTCTAATATTAAGGTAAAATTGATGACTATAGTGCAAAAATATATTTTATGACCGTAGTAAAATAAAATAAAAATTTAATTAATCCTCCATAAAATCAACAATATTACCGATGAAAACACTGAAAAGAGGTTAAATGAATAATTCCAAAATTACTACTCCCTCGTCCCATATTAAACAGCAAAAAATAGAATAATAATTTTATCATATTAATCTTAATTATTGTAACCTAATAATTGAAATCAACAAATATACTTTAACAATGTGCAATTACTAAGATTTTTTAAAACTTTTCAATTCAATAATTAATAATAAAAATAAATTAACTATAAAATGATAGATTATCTTTTAATTTTCTAAATTGAATAAATAAAATAAATAAATATTTTTAATATAAGTACAACTAAAATATTAACGGAGGGAGTAAGAATGAATAAATGCGGGCGAGCCTCATATATAACTTCGCTGTCATGCGGACCCCTATAGTCACAAACCATCAAAGTTAGAAACTTTTAATTGGTACACTCACTCAGCAGCCGTGAGCAATGCAGGGCTGCGGTGACCATTCAAGAAAGGAAAGTAAATGGTAGCTGCTCAAAACCATTTTCATAAGGAAAAAAAAAAGTTACAAGCTCAATGGTTTTTAGTGCATTACACTTACTAATTTAATACATTCTTCCTTTGGAAAAGAATGACATTTTTTCCTTATTAGTCCATCCTAATGGAATGAAATCATTTTGAATTTAGAAAAATCTAATTTAAAAATATAAATTTAAACTCAGTATCAATTCAAACTAAGGTGGGATATCTTAAAACTACTTTTATTCAGTCATTTACCTAGACACCTTCCAACTAGTGTTTCTACTAATTGCTTTGCCTTTATAAATTTTAGATATTTTGTAATAATGACAAGTTATTATGTGAAGTGTGATACCCAGAAGGGTGACTTAGTAAGTTGAGCAACTTTCATAATTGAGGCCTCGTGTTTGAAATCTCATGCCTACGATAGCATGGGATTTGTCTTCCCAAAACCCAACCCACCATTTCTGGAACAGTCTTTCTTTACACTATGGCAAAGCAAAGAAGTAAAGTAGCAAATATCCTCCATAACTTGATACCCCTTAGTCCTTAGAGACTTGATCTGTGGAGTAGCTAGCATTTTAATATTATGCGTACACATATGCAAAAAGTTTGAAATGTATCGCGTTTAATCTGAACTCACTGACACAATATCTTGAATTCAGTACGACTCTTCTTGAAAATAAGAGTGAAATATTACTTAGTACCTGAAAGAAACAATTGAGGGTAAAGTTCTTTGTTTGAGGAGGAGTTCAACTTCTGAAATGTGAGAGAAAGTGAAGGAGTCAATGCAAAGCTCAACAAGATCTGCTCCTTCTTGTTTTGCTTTGTGCATAGAAGCTGCCATTTCCTCGGAGCTTTCACATTCTAAAGTTGTGTACACCAACAGGTCGTGCTTGAAACCCATGGAAAAGAGCAAGAAAGTTACAATGCTCTGCTTCTAGGTTCTAAGGATGCTCTGTTTTGCTTAATTGTGATGAAAAGAGAGAGGTGTTAATAAAGGGAAGAGATGTGCGGTCGGTTATCAAAAATTTGTGATACTTGGCTGCACAGACTCTACAAAACGTAAAACTTATATAAGTGACATATCAAGTTGTTTACTAATGTATTCACTTCTTACATAAATAAAACCTTTTCTCTCGAGATGACACGGGATGCACCGTTACTTAAATGTGTGAGTGAAAGTATTAGTAATAGAGTTTGTAGACCTAACATTACTTAGAAGCGAGTTGTCTCGAAGAATCCGTGAGATCTTGAAATTCGTGCAAACTTAACAAAAGATAAGGCTCTAAAAGAGGGGGAAATTTTATATAGGAATGAGAAAATACATAAAATACTCTCTAAATTTATTTTAAAAATTTACTTTAATAATTTAATTTTAACAGTGTTATAAATATCTTATGCTTGTCGATATTGTATTAAATATCTTCTTAGGTGACATAATAGAGAGTGTTCACTAACCTTCCTAAAAGCGAGTGAAAAGATAAAAAAGGTTAAAAACTGACAAGATCATACATGTGTCATTTTTGTAATGGCAACATATCATATTCTTTTTTTGATGTATTTTATTGTTTTAATTATACAATTTTTTTAGTTTGAGACAAATGAATTTTGTGGATTCCACTTTTTATTTATCTTTTAATTTTGTTCTCTTTTATTATTGTCTTCTCCAATATTATTTCTTCGGCATAGCCAGAACAATAGTCATAGCCTGGGGAATCGTTAAAGCAAAAAAGTAAAAAAAGTTGATAATACTTGAAGAATCAATTTCTCATGGAATGAACAAATTGATGATACGGGGATTGAGGAACTTGAAGAATTAATGGCTGCATTGGGAGAATTGAAGAAGAAAGTAACAGTGAGAGCTGATGAATTGAGTATGATAAATGGATCTTTCTTCATTGCCGTCTTCATCAAATTCAATCTTGAAAATAGCTAGATTTGGGGCTGAGGAAAAAGAATTTAATCAGGCTATCGACTATTGTTCTTCCATTGTTCCATATAATTTCAATCACCCGAGAGATAGCCAATTCTGAAAGCAATTATCAGCATGATTAGCTAAATATTGATTAAAGAAGTACAGCATGCCACCTGTGGGAACCCGAGCATCAAGCTCTTGTGCTGAACGAGATGGTTAGAAAGGGACGAAGCTCAAGTGGGTTTGGGAACGGGCCGGGTTTTTTTATTTGGGGGTTGGGATTTATTATAATTGTTTTTTAGTTTGAACTTTGAACAAAATTATATTAAAAACCCTCATTAAACAACGTGGATGAATAAGAAAGTGAACGCTCCACAACACCCAACTTTGACCTGATCTAGTCAAGAACGGGTTGAATAAAATTTACTTGAAAGTTATTTAAGGGGTATTTAAACGATGTTAAAATTAAATTATTAAAGTGAGTTTTGAGAATAAATTTAGAAGGGATTTTATGTATTTTCTCTATAGGAAATAAGTATTTGTAGAATATATTTGACTCATATTGACAGTTTTACTTTGTGTATTATACTTTCCTATGAGTTATTTATTCTTTCAGAGATTTATACCCAAATAAAAGATATAAATAACTTCTAGATTTTTTAAATATATAATTTTATGCCTAAAATGAGTTTTGAATGGTTAGTTATGATTAACTATTTGTTTTCCAATTGGTACCACTTATGTACCCAAATCATGTCACATCAGCAATAATGTTATGAAGAAGGCAATAACACCTGGAAAAAAAAAAGAGGAAGGCAATAACTTCTTTCAACAGTCTAACTTTAATATTTTTTACATCCCAATTTATGTGATATAGATTAATTAGGCACGAAGCGTAAGAAAGAAAGACTTATGAAATTTGTGGTCTAAAATAAAACATAGATATTTGTGTGATTGTAAATCATTTCATTAAAAATACAATGAGAAATTTTAAGTTAAATTATTTTTAAATATTGAAATGTATCATTTTTTAGACAAACTAAACAAAATGTATCACATAAATAGGTACAGAGGAAATAACTGGTTAATAAGTTGTTCACTATTAGTGAAGTCAAAAAGAACATTGAAACTAGGGAATCCAACTGTCCTTTCGCTAGATACCAGAAAGATGGAGAGGAAAGTTCTATCCAGTTGTTAGGCTCCTCTCTCCGATGCAATCCCATTCTATTATATATATAATCATTTCCTCACATAATTGAAAGTTTCTATATTATTATGCCAGACGTCTCGGCCTGGGAGCCCCGTTCACCTGGCAAAATAACATGAATTTCGCATAAATCCTGTGATTTGAGATTTTGCATGTTGTATGATGTATGACCTAGGAAGAAGGTGAAATTTCAGTCCACTGTTAATACAAACCTCTACTTTGAAGTTAAGCGACTTCATTCATCAACTTCTCCCATAATGATATATATGCTATCTAATATTATCATAATATCAGCCAATTTCATAGTTTGTGGGGCGCGGCCATCCAACCTCTAATAGGAGGGGGCAACGCTCTGGATCCTCCTTGAACGACGAAAGAGGGCTAGAGCGTGGGTTAGGGTCAGATACGGAGGGGTAAAGAGAATGCTTTCCGGTCACTCTCTCTTTGAGAGAGAGCGCTATTGTACAAGAGTCCTTCTTTCACCAATTTTGACCTACCTTCATTTATGGGATATTTGAAGGAGAGCTTTGTAAATCTCTAAAATTCTCTCTAGCTCAAAGAATTCGTTTGATTCTCCCTTGATCATATAACTGGGAGACAATGTGTCACATTAGAGGTGAACGATCAGAGGCGTCCTCTAATCACCACGACGAGGCTGGTCCTTTTTTTAGTAGATTCATGAAGAATGAATGTCGGGCAGGAAGATTTCAGCTTTGAATCTTGTGCTTGACGATGATCATTTTTGTCACGTCATAACAGTCTTTAGTGCTTTATGTTTCAACCATCCCGACCGAGGGCTAATCATAAATCTACTATGATCTTTTTTTTATTCTTTTATCTTGAATTTTAATATATACGCAAATTTTAATAATTTTTTATTTATATATTCAATATAATATTTTATATACTTAAAATAATTTTCGATGAAGGATGTTAAACTGAACATTCTTTTCGCTGCGCCACTTCTTACTATAAAGGAATCGATAGCGTAAAGAAAGAGATTTAGATCGAAGTTTTCCTCTTAATTACATTCTCTTCTGTAAGAATCTAGCATTTCATGCCTTTCATTTTCTTTTCAAAATCTTTAATCTCAGATTATAATATTCTTCTTTTTTTTTTAACACGACTTGAATGGGTGACTGAAAGGACAAACTAATTAATGATGGGTCTCCTCTATAAGCTTTTCAGATGTCTGCTCAAATAATAGCGATCTGCTCAATCATTTTCTCAAAACCAAAAAGGCTAAATCATTTTCTTCTTTTTTCCTTGATTATTAAATAATAGTAATACTAGTACTACTATTATGGTGAAAGCTCTTTCTGGAAATTGAATGAGCACGAGGGATTCTACTGCCTGCCGGCAGGGTTAAAATTCAAAAGACAAGAGGAAGACAGGTAGTTAGTGGAGAAAAAAAAGTACTCCCCGTCTCAATTTATATGATATAGTTTGACTTAATATAAAATTTAAAAAATAAAGTAAGATTTTTGAATCTTATGGTCTAAAACAAGACAAATATATTTATTTGGTTCTAGATTCTAAACGATAAAATTTAAAATTAAATTATTATCAAATAAAAAAATGTGTCATTATTTTTTAGACTAACTAAAAAAGAAAGTGTGTCATGTAAATTGAGACACGAAAAGTACTATATTAATAAGAATTAAGTTATTTCCCCGTTCCAAATCGGTTATTCACTTTGTATCTTTATTTTGACATTCAATCTAAGGATTCATCATCCTTAGATTATTGTAGCGGCGGTCATCAATCTATCACAGTTTTTCTCCTTTATTCGCGTTTGAATAAGCCTTTTTTTTTTTTTGTAAAATCACATATTATAGAGTTATATTAAAAATGAAGTAAAATAATGGTGATTTTTCGTGCGTGGCTGAACATTTGGTAAAACTCTAACATTAGAAAATATCAATAAAAATTGCTAGGATTATAAATTGACCAACTGAGCTGCGTCACTTGTCATTTTCTTTCTTTGAAAAGGAGATCCCAAGTTTATGCATGGCACGTGAAAAGCAAAAAAGGAAAAAGATATACAGAGGAGTGTATCTATGATTCAAAGACGAAGAATCACATTATTATTGAAGTAGACAAATTAAAGGGCCCATAGTTTTATTGTCATATCACAATTACTGGAAAAATTTAAATCGGAGGATTTAATCTAGCAGTAGAATCTTTCCTACTCCCTTAGTCTCATATTAATTAACCACATTATTAAACATATTCGTCTTAAATTACTTGATCATTTTTTAAAAATACGATATAATTAAATAAGTTTTTCTATTTTGTTCTTAACATTAATTATTTTTTAAAGTAATCAATATTGATTAGAGTGCAATTAATTAAAAATATAAAGATAATGTAGTAAAAATACTATGATTTATTAAGGGCGTGTAAAAGAGAAAGTGATCAAATGATAGGGGACAGAGTGAATAGTAAATTAGACACTAATCGATAGTTTGTCGTCCTAGCTAGATTTGTCAATCAAGTCAGCACTTTTTGACAAATTACTCATCTTTCTACTTAAACAAAGAAAGTGCTGTAGATTTTATTGAAAGAAAAGTTGAAACTAAGAGGTGTAAAGCTCAAAATTAATAATGCAGTAAATTTTATAGAGTACTTGACATTTTTCTTAACTAAGAGTTTGTTTGTTCCAAAAAGATAATCTGACGACAGCACTGGTGAAAACTAATTTCTTAAACAAGTGGGTTTGGTGGCTTAGCCTAAAATTATTATGTCCGCAGAAATTATCCAGAAATATTTATTTGTGCAGATTGATTCGTTCATTACATGTGATTAGCAGTAATATATTTGAATATTATTTGGCAACTTTCAAAGTTTTATAATAAGATAAAATTTTATGTCGGCAGATTGAAAGTGATGATTTTGGAGCCCACTAGTATAACAGTTTGTGGTTATTAGACTCCTACGTAAGTACTTTTCCAATCAATCCCAAATTATTATAAATTACGATGGGTTACAACAATTTCAGGAAACGGAAAATAAGTAACTACTAACTATTACAACAAACTGAAATATTTTGTTGGATCGAGTGCTGACACTCTATCTTTAAGACAAGATTGTCCCGTATATATCATTTTACGTTCTGGACAATAGTCTCTCAAGATAAAACAACAACTTAACAAATGAGCAAAATAAAACTCAAGTGTTACTTTGAAGAACTTAGAGTAACGAAATGATGCCGGAGAGTAAGAAGAAGAGTTCTGATTTTTTATGTCTCTATTCTCAACAATTGAGCCAAAGGCTTCAACTTATAGTGTAAGGAGGGCTAGCCAACTAATGACTGCTAATAGCCATGTAATGACAATTAGTGAGGAGTTATTTAGCCAAGAAAATGACTGAATTTATGTGCAACGAATGGAGATTTAGTGAGGAGTTATTCAGTCAAGTATTAAGCAATTTGGGTCCAAAAATATAATATCTGAAGCCTGGACCGGACGGCGGCACCGGTGAGCGTGTGGGCTTAGCCTCGAACCCAAGCACACCTAGGTCCTCCCTCCTACAAACACATGGGTTACCCCATGGGGTCCCAAACTCTTAGCCATTTTTTAGACTTACAAAATGAACAAATCTTCCTTTCCCCACCGATGAGGGAGATTTGTTCCACACCACATTTTCATGCTCCAAACACCTCACTTCGTGGACCAATATCTCTTTCATTTCTCAACGAAATTTGACGAGCATTGGCCCTACGGTCATCTACTCACTTAAATTATGCACGTGTGAAGAATCAAAGTCTCCAACATGCGGAACACTAGTGTTTAAGCCATTAAAGATGGGTGGACGCAACTCCCACCAAAGGTAAATTTCCAACAATAACAACCTCAAGCAGGGAGAATAATCTTCTCTGCCAGATTATGTGGATCCAGAATAAGAGTGATTTTATTCTATATATTTAATTTATTTTTTGAACTTTTATTTGGAATTGTAATACAAATTCAATTCAATTAAATTAGCATAAGTCGTTCTATATCCGCATTTAATATATCAATTGAAAAGAGGAAGAAGTAACTGAGAGAGAGCTCGAGCTTTAATGGAGGTTTGAGATGGAGTCGGTTATGGCAGTGAAGAGCACAGAGAAAATAACAAACAAATATTTTGGGGGAAATCATTCAATGGATTTCCTTCAATGTAGTACAAACATATATACATGTGGAAAGGAAAAATATCTAGTCCTATGGCTACTTTACAGTTGGCAGTGAGTTGGCTAACTACCTAACCAACTAAAACTAACTCCTAACTAATTAAGTACTTAGCTTAGGATAATAATTAAATATTAAAAGCTAATCTTAACACCTCCTCAAGTTGGAGGTGTGGAAAACACCCAACTTGCTCATGGTAGCCGCATGTCTGTCAAAGCCTTTGTTAAGACATCTGCTAGTTGGTTTTCTGAAGAAATGTGATGAAGAGAAATCAATCCCTCTTGTAGCATGTTTCTCACAAAATGACAATCAACCTCTATATGTTTTGTCCTTTCATGAAACACTGGGTTCTTGACAATGTGCAGGGCAGATTGGCTGTCACAATACACCTCAATTGGCCTTGAAATTGGTATTGAAAGCTCTTCAAGTAATTTATCCAGCCACACAAGTTCATCCACTACTTTCCTTAGTGCTCTATATTCTGCTTCTGCTGATGATAATGATATTGTCTCTTGCTTATTTGATTTCCAACTAATAGGACTGTTCCCCAATAGCACGATGTATCCATTCACATATTTTCTTGAATCTGGGCATGCAGCCAAGTCAGAATCACAGTATGTTTAATCCATATAGTGACTTATTTAACTTGCAAATTAGTTTTGAATCATGCACTACTAGACCCTGTGGTACTGTCATGTAAACTTCTTCATCTAAGTCTTCATGGAGGAACACATTATTTACATCAAGCTGAAAAATGTCCCAACCTCTATGCACTAATATAGCTAATAATGCTCTCACAATTGTCATCTTGACCAGGGGTGAGAAAGTCTCTGTGTGGTCTATTCCAGCTTGTTGTGTATAACCCTTCACCACCAATCTTGCCTTGAATCTCTCAATGGAACCATCAGTTTTGTGTTTAATTTTGTACACCTATTTACATCTTATGGCCTGTTTTCCAGATGGTAAGGGTATCAAATTCCAATTGTGATTATCATGCAATGCTTCAAACTCTTGTGTCATGGCTGCTTGTCAAGCAGGATTAACAGATGCCTCTTCATATGATGAAGATTCACTCAGTGAAATGTTTCTTACAAAGGGTCTGACTCTCTTGGAAAAATGTATCTTAGGAAATGTGTTGGTGTTTTGAGAATAAGGCAATGAGAGAATTATTTTTATTAATGGATGTAGGTGGTTTAGCAATAGTGGGTGGTATGATATAGTCATGGAGGTACGTAGAAAGTCTCCGGGATCTCTGTGGTCTGGTTGATGGTGATGATATTGAAGGACTTTGAGGTTGGTGCTATGTAGGTATCACATCATGTACAAGGTTTTGGTGTTGTGTTAGGTACAAGAGAGTTAATATTGGGATGATCTAGTGAGTTGATGGAATGGTCAAAAGAATGTGTCCGCTGTTACGGTTCACTACACGGAGGCATAAAAGTTATAACTTGTAGACTCTTAAAATTATGTATTTTCTAGAGTCGTCACCTACTTTATAAAAAAATATATGAAATTTTTTGAAGGGTTTTTCAAGAACAAAGAAAAATCCTAATTAAATCAGAATTCATGCAAGGATTCAAATGATTCCCCGAAGAATGGGCGAACAACCCAACCCTTGGAACATACTACAACCCCATATGGCGAAGAAACGACATCGAGGTGCCAAACCTTCCCGTCGATGTGAGCTCTTGGGAAGATCAGCCTGTTATCCCTAGAGTAACTTTTATCCGTTGAGCGACGGCCCTTCCACTCGGCACCGTCGGATATTCACATAATTTCATTCATGTAAGGAACATGAACACGGTTTTTACCAAACAAATACCAAAAGCAACATCACATAAAGTTGACTATGAACTCAATACAGTAGTTCCGGAGCACCTATAATTAGCTAAACAAGACAAACATTACAAGATTCACATTGGGTTTGAACAAGTACAAGACTGCTTTTTATATCACGTAAGACTAGATGGAGCTTCAAAAAACATACTCAGGCATAATAATCAATTTAAGCAAGTAAATATGATACTCAACTAATAAACTTCAAAATCCCATTTCGTATAAAATGAGACTTAACATATATGCTTCAATCCAGAATCCAATTACCCTAACCTAATTTGAACAGGCTAAGATAATTAACAACAACTAAAATTAGCCGTAAATACACCTAGCACGTAAACAAAATGAAATACGAGAGGAATTTGAGTTTACCTTCTCCGGGCAGCGAACCGAGCCGTCGTTTAGAATCGTCGACCCGCTCGGAGAAGTTTATATTTGTGCGATTGAAGAAAAATGAGAGCTTGAGTGTTTTGTGGCTTTGTCGAACCAAAACGAGAGTAAAAAGAGGGAATTTTTCATAATCGAAAGCTTGTTCAAAGGGATTTTCCATTTTTCTGAAACTTGGTAAAAAAAACAAGCAAGATTGATTTTTTTAGTTACAATCTTTGAAAAAGCTAAGACCCTTTTTTGTTCCCCCAAAAGCCTCATTCAAACACAACCCAAATGACTGTATTTATAGCCAAAATTGGGAGCTTAACTGATAGAATTCGAAATTCGAATTCAAGGAAAAGAAGGGGAAAAAGTGACTGTTTTGACAGATTTTGAAACTGAGATGATGATGAAGGGGTACGGGTTTATGCTTCTACCCACCGAATCCTTGAAGGTTCGTCCTAGAGACCCAACGACTCATGCATGCTTTGCAATTTCAGGACGATTTGATTGGACGAGCTATGCTCTGTGATTCGCAGAGAAAAAAAAAGGACTGGGTGATGCGAGAGGTCGATGGTGAAGGGGACGTGGTGTCGGGGCGTCGGTGATGGCGTTTATCCGGTGGATTTTGAAGGGTTATCGGTGGGGGACTGCCGGATTTTGGGGGCATCGCTTGGTTTTCAGGTCGTTTGGTTTTTGGGGTTAGAAATGGACGATTTGGGTGATGGGCTTCTGTTTGGTGGTGGGCCGACGGGTGGTGGCCGATTTGGGCCTTTTCGGTTGGGTGGCCGATTGGGCTGGAATTTTGGGGTGATTTTGTGGGTTGGTGGTAAATGAGTTGTGGTTTAAAATATAAAAGGGGTTTAAAATGCTTTGAAGAAAAAATGTAAATTATTTAAATAAATTATAACGATGTGATAATAATAAAATATAATTTTTATGAAATACTTAATAAATAAAAATGTGATGTCGTTTTGCGAAAATAAAATAACATAGAATATTATGGTAAAAACTATGATTAGGATAGTAAAAGGCAAATGATAGTAAAACATGCGAATAATAGTAATAATAATAATAAATAATGATATGAGAATAGACGATGATATTATATATAATTGTTTTTGAGGTGTCAAAATATTTAAAATTGCAAATAAATATCGAGAATGATGGGACAAAAATTGAGTGTCAATAATTACAAAACACTAAATATGGTAAATATAAACACGGTACACTTGCTAATAGGCACATACTCCGGTCTATTATGCCATAGAACATTCACATTTCTTTTATGAGACATAAGAGGAATAGAAACAGGAAATTCTTCATTAACAGTACCAATAGTATTTACAACAGACCTGGGAAAACATTTATTCTTGTGAAAGGTGTTATCTATAGTGGAGTGAGTGTGACACTGACAGCTGAAACAAAATTAGACAAACATGAATTTGAAAGAGTAACTCCACTAATTGAGACAATACCTTTGGAACCATGACAGCTGATGCTTTTCAAGCGTTTTGAACACAGAAGGTATAGTCCATCTCTTGCCTTACCAATTTTCTGAGGCCTCTTCATTGAGGGGCCTGCAGAATACATGATATTTCAGTAAAGGAAACAATGCTATTTGTTATAGACACAATAAGAGAATAAATGGAGATAAGATTGTACTTGAAAGATGGTACAAAAAATACTTTGTGCAGGATAATATTGAATGCAAGTTTAACACTACTAATCAAAGTTACTTTCACCTTATAACCATTTGGTAGGATAATCAACACAGGGTAAGATAGGGAGATAGTGTTAGTTAATGAATTTATATCAAAAGTCGTATTATTTGAGGCTCCGGAGTCTAGTATTCAAGAGTCAGTCTTATTTTTAAAATAATTGCAAGACAATTTACTAAAATTAATAGAAGAAGTGCAGACTATTATACCTGCAAAGTTCACATTTTCATTCACAATGTTTGAATTATTATTGTTGTTGTTCTCTGCTTGGTTTCCTCTTTGAAACTAATTTCCTCCCTGAAAATATTGTAGTAGACTCATCATATGCCCATACTACTCTTTTGTTAATGTGATACTTGGCTCATCACTTAGACCATTGTGTTCATCCCCTCTATTTGATATAACATCTGAAGCACAACTTTGTACATTTGCCATCAGTCCTTTGCCTTTGTCGAGCCTAAAATTTTGATTGCCTTGATAATTGTTATTGGATAGCTTTGGTAGTTGTTTCTAGGTGTATAGTTGTTATGAGTATCTTGATGATTCTTTTTAGGATAGCCATGGAGTTTATAGCATCTATCTTTGGTGTGTCCCGGTCTTTTGCAATATTCACACATCACACGAGGTTTGTTATCATTGCGACTGGTGCTCGCCGAGTAATTTGTTCGAAAATTGTTTCCTCCTCTTATGGAGAGAAGTGGACTCCATGTAATTTGGTTCGATCTCTCTTCGCTTCTCATCATGTACTAGGAGTGAGAAAGCTTGAGCTAATAAGGGTAACAGATTCATCATGAGGATACTTCCTCGAATTACAATGTAGACCTCATTTAGTCCCATAAGAAATTGTATCAACCTTCTTTCTTGTTCTGCTTTATGCAGATTCTCTTTAGCACCACAAGTGCAATTGCAACTGCAACTGCAACTGCACTGAGTCCTTGCGTGCAATGTGTTCAATTCCTCTCATAGCTTTTTCATTCGTGTATGGTATGTTGTAATGTCTAGGGTTCCTTGTGACAATTTGTTAATTTCTCTCTGAATTTGATAAAATTCCGCACCATTAGTTTGGTCGTATCGATCATCCAGTTCTGTCCATAATTTGACTGAATCATTCACATATTTTACACTATCTGCGATTTCTTTCGTGAGTGAATTTAAGATCCACGAGGTGACCATATCTTCGCATCTCTGCCATTGACGATATTATGCTCATTCTTTATCTGGTTTCCTACATTTATCTGTTATAAACCCTAATATTTTTTTTGACTGAGAGTGCTCGAAGAACACCTCTCCTCCACGATCTATAGCCCGTTCCATTGAAAGGCACCGGTACCAACATCACACCAGAATTGTCAGAAGGATGCATGTACAGTGGTGAATTGGCATCGACATTGCCGTCACATCACTAGAATGATAGTTATTTTGAGTAGATTGATCTCCAATTTCAACCGCCATTTGAATACAATCACAATTCTCAAAATATTAATCAGAAAACTAGCAAATGTATGTGATTTAATAGCAGAAAAGCAAATCAATTTACGAATGCAGATTTTGGAAATGACAAGGATGAGTCACAAAGAAATTGGAAAAAATCGTAACGAGGAAAAGACGATTGCAAATTAACCTTGCTATAATACCATATTGAAAACATGAAGAAGTAACTGAGAGAGAGAGCGCGCTCAACCACTCGAGCTTCAATGGAGGTTTGAAAAATATCTAGTCATATGACTACCTTATAGCGGGTAGTGAGCTGGCTAACTAACTAACCAACCAATTAAAATTAACTCCTAACTAATTAACTACTTAGCTTAGGATAACAATTAAATATTAAAAGCTAATCTTAACAATATCCTTTCCCAAGGAAATTTGTATGCATTAAATCTTTCGATAAAATATGGGTTACGTTTTCTTCAACTACAGAAGTAATTAAAGCAATCAAACTACTATTTTGATCCAATATATGTCAGGTAGTACAATAATATTTTTCTGACATTTTGAGGAGCAACGACAACAGGGTATTTTATAAGACAAGAATATGTTATAAGCAAGAATTTCGAAAGTACAGACGTAGGTAGGAGGAAGCTAAGGCTGCCGCCACCTACCTCTTAGCTTCACCATTGCTTAACAAGTAGGAGTATTTTTCTACTTAAATACACGTAAGCCATGTATCCAAAGCCACTCCATGTTTGGCACAAAATATATATGATTTATTCGAAATCTCTAATAATTAAGTTGGTTTTATTAGAGTTCAAAAGTCATAAACTTAATATTATACTCGTATCAAATCGTTATTTCTGTTTATCTTTTGTATTTTTTAATCCTTTCTCTTCATTATGTCTTTATGCTGGAAAAAAAAGCTTCCTTCTAGGTGGGAAGATTATTAAAAGCCACACATTCCTTGAAGACTTATCCTTGCGACTTAATTGAATTGTCCTTGTGGTAACACCGGTTGCTGTGGATGGAAAAATAAATATTTTCAACCATGCTTTATAATAATAAAAAAGATTCTGTACGTGAATTTCCACTTTTTAGCAAAAGATAATCACGTGCTTATCACAACAAAACAAACTAGATAGCAAGTCCTCGTGATCCTCAGTTGAATAGTTGCTCTCAGAACAACATGCTACAGTATATAATACTCTTATGTTTTTGTTCATGGTAGATTGTACTATGTTTACCGTACCAAATTGAAGAGACACATGAGAACGTACCATAAAAATCATTTAACGTTATAGGCTATGTCCATGCTCACAGTACGCTGTTCTCTCAAATATCATTGAATGACGACAAGTGGTTGGATAACAAGGAACATTATGTATATGTACGTGTCATCGGTTCAATTTTATTGGATGTAGTTTATTTTTAGTGTCTCCATAGAATGTAGCACATTCATTACTTGTTCTTGATTTGCTACATATACAATTCCAAGTTATTTAGGATCGACAGTATAAATCTGTAACATCATAAGTATTTTAATTGGATTCATAATTACATATAGTAGTATTTTTTATAATGACAATGTTGTTACAAAGTATTAATTGCAGATATGGTAGGAGTACGGTTTAATGAAACTGCAATGTCACGGGAGCTTGGTCTCCCATGACGTATGTTTAATTACAGTATGTTTCATTTCATTCTCTCCACCATTATTTCTTGGCACACCCTTCTAAGACCTTCCATCAATTTTATTTTTTTGATATCCAGCTTACGCCAGATTATTCCTGGAAATAGTAGTTCCGGTCCCTCAGCACTATTATCAGTAAATCACGAGATGTGTCCGAATGACCAGAGTTTGAGAACAGAGCAACTGATATCATCTACAAGGTGACCTTCCATCAATTATTGGTTATAGATATGTAGACATCCACTCGAATCGATCCACGCGCCCTAAATTTCATGCTTTGGTTATTTCTGTGCCATTCAATCATTTTTTACTGTTAAATAAAAATTTTGATACCAAATAAATTGAGACGGATGAAGTATTAATTAGTTGCTTCTGTCACGTTTTGTAAAACGAGTTGCAACACATTGAGTGAATCTTAATTGTCATGCAGACTATGCAGTTGGCCAATTGTTCACCACTTGATCACCAAAAAAAATCTAAAATGCCCACTTGTGGCCGAACTAGCGTATATAGGGGCCCTTATAGTTTGTGTTCCTTGCTTAGCGTATATAGGGGCCCTTAGAGTTTGTTTTCTTTACTTAGCGTATATAGGGGCCCTTATAGTTTGTGTTCTTTACTTACATCTAATTTGTTTTCATTTAATATAGGTCTGATTCAGACCTTGGGTCATTAAGTGCATATATTTATATCAAATAGGTGTTTAGATATGCGATTTTATCTCATGAGATAAAATCAAACGTTTGAATATGCGATTTCATCTCATAATTTCATTTCATGAGATGAAATCTCAAATCATCAAAAAGGCATGATTTGGAATTTCAAATCATGCTTTCAAAAAATTTAAAGGAAAAGGGTCAGATTTGCCCTCCAACTATGTATTAAGGATCACATTTGCCCTTCGTTAAAGTTTGAGGTCAAATATACCCTCCACGTTAGCAAAGTTGTAAAATATACCATCAATTGGATGGAAACCCATGTGGATGCCATATTGGATCCACGTGGAGGACAATAAACACATGGCAGGTGGGACCCACATCGCCACCCCACTACTTCAACTAAATGACCCTTGTACATTGCGTACACCACTACCACTATACCAGCACAACCACACCATAAACCAAACAACATCACAACGACCAACAAACACTCCAGTGAACCCCATCAAACTCCGGCCATATCCACAAGCGAGCCCACCATGTCACCATCGCCTCCGGCGAATCACAACAACGACAATATCACAACTCCCCGCATCCATCGCTGCTTCGCAAACACCAGATGGGTTGTGTAGATTTTGGGATGCCGCTATAGATGTGGTTGAAGAAGTGGTTAACTTTTCAGATGGGTTGTGTTGATTTTGGGATGCCGCTATAGATGTGGTTGAAGAAGTGGTTAACTTTTCAGATGGGTTGTGTAGAATTTGCTATACTAAAAGTTGTTAACTTTTCAACTACACAACCCATCTGGGTCGATTGGGTAGAGTGGGTCGACGGGGTTAGGGGTTCGACAATTGGGTGGTTATATGGTGACAGTGATCGATGGGTAGGTGGTTGTCGGGGTTGGTTGGGTTACGATGACGGGTGGGGAAAGGGTGTTGGTGACTGGTGGGTAATTGGCTGGTGGGAATGAAGTGACGTAGGTGACATGTGGGTTGGGGGAATCGGGTCAGATTGGAATGATGGTGGTGGAGGGTTGGTCGACGGGACGGTGTCGATAGTAGCATCTGGTGTGGTGTGATAGCGGTGGTTTGGGTAGTGGGGTGAAGGGTGACGGCTTATCGACGATGGCGGTGGTTGGCTGCTCCGGTTCACCGGAGTTGGAGCTCCTCGCCGGAGCAGTGAGAGACTATAAACAGAGGGAGTAGAAGTGGGTGGCGATGTGGGTCCCACTTGCCATGTGTTTATTGTCCTCCACGTGGATTAGACGTGACGTCCACATGGATCCAATGTGGCATCCACATGGAATTTCCGTCCAACTTAGTGTATATTTGACAACTTTGCTAAGGTGGAGGGTATATTTGACCCCAAACTTTAACGGAGGACAAATGTGATCCTTAATACATAGTTGGAGGGCAAATCTGAACCTTTTCCCTTTTTTAAATGAAAAATTTGACTCATAAGTTTATATTTTATAAAAATAGATCCCTAAGTTGGTAGATATATTTACCAATCATGTTTACCAACCATTTTTATCAAATATCAAAAGATCTACAAGTTGGTAGTATATTTATAACAAATTTACTCTTACCAACCATGTGGGAGGATTATATTAAAGAGTAGTTACACTACAACTCATGTTCAATTTTTCATTTTATTGAACTAAAGTTTGATCAATTGATGTTGTATTTTTTAGAAAGGCCTTCTAGTAGCGTATTAATTTTGTTATTAACTATGATTTGCTCATTTGGTAATATTGTATAAGAATTGGAAAAGTATTAATGATTTTCACAACTTGTGGGGTTTTTATGTCTATAAGAAAAAATACAACTTAAAAAATCCAAATTAGATGTCCAAATAAAACTTCAACTTCAAATCATCATGATTTCAAATCATGTCCAAACGGCTCCTAAGATCTAAGCACTTATTTGGTCTGAATAAGTCTTAATCATTAAGATATTTAACAAAGTCTTATTATCATTAGAGATATTTTGTATGAATAATATTTACCACCGGCTCCACCCCCTTCCCACCACCCCCCCCAACCCTCCACTACCCACCCTCACCACCCTACACCACCACCTCACCCAAACCACTACTCACCACCAACCTTATCCCTACCCCCACTTACCACCAACCTTATCCCTACCCCCACTTACCACCACCACCCCAAATTTCAAAACCACCCACCCCCACCCCCTTCCACCACCACCTACCAAACCCCCCCACTCCCCGCCTCACCCACCCCCAAAAAACCCACCAACAAACATCTCCATCATTACTAGCAAACATAAATAATGTTTCATTTTTTATCAAATAATATTTTTATTTTATTAAATTTGTATTTAATTTCTAATATTTAGTTATTATTTTATTTGAATTGTATATTCAATATATTTAAATAAATACATTATGCATATTTAGATGTTGAAAAACAAACTGTCTTAATCATTTAGTGTTCAGATCTAGAGACAACATCTGTGCATTCAGATTCAAACTCTTAATCTTAATGAAAATAAATGAGGCCTTAGAGATTGACAGCAAAGTCTCAAATATCAGGATGTCTTCATTTGGAAGTTTGAGCGTATCAAGATTTTTCAAACGATCGCTTATTAATTTGAATTTTCCTCCTCAACAGAGGCGAAAATGACTCCGGAACCGAGGGGAGTATACCCGCGATGTATATCTCTCTATGAAGTAGAGCAGTTGATTCTTCCTCGCTTAGGAAGAAGAGAGGAAGCTCTCGACTCTTATAAGCTAGTTGAAGATCTAAGTGTTGGGTATTACAAAGGATTTGCAAGAAACGAAAATTACAAGTAACTGCTTATGTAAGAATTGAAATTATAATTCAACTAGAAAACTGGAAATTACAACATAACAATACAACCGAAATTACAATTTTTTGTTGATCAAGAAAACTGGAAAGTTGTTTTTGCTGAGTCGAGTGTGGCACTCTGTCCTTAAGACAATATTGCCCCGTATGTATCATTTATACGTCCTGGACAATTCGTCTCCCAAGATAAAACAGCAATGGAACTATTGAGCAAAGGAAACTCAAAAGCTACCGTGAAGAATATTGAATAACGAAATGATGCTTGGAAGATTAGGAAGAAACTGCTTGCTTTCTGCTTTGTGTATTTTCGTGTGTATCAAGTGTCCCTCAACAATGGTGTAAGGGGTGTTTATATAGGAGGAAGAGGGGTTTGTTTGATCGCTTCCATAATGACCATTATTGGCCAAATAATGACCATTATGGAAGTAGTAAAGCCACCAAATAAATGGAGAAAATTGCCAACGGATTGGCCATTATTGGAGGTGTAAGTCAGCCAAAATAAATGGATGAATTGAGTCTGGAACGTTTACGATTCGGGCCGTCGAAATCGACTTACGAAAACTTGGGGACCAAAGCGTACATCTTGAAACTTCAGGGACCAAACTGTACATCTTGAAACGTCGAGGATCAAACTGCATATCTGAAAGAATTACGGTCCAAATCGCACATCCGAAACTTACGGGATCAAACTGCATTTCGACAAAGTTTTCGCCCAAAAGATAATATCGAAGGCCCACACCACGACTCCGTGGACCGGAACCGAGCGGACCGAGACGGCGGGCGGCGGCGGCGCGTGTGGTCTTTCCTTGAACCAAGCACATCTAGGTCCTCCCTCCTTTAAACACATGGGATACCCTTGGGGTCCCAAACCCCAAACACATTTCGAGTCTTATATACACAACAATTCTTTCTTCCTCTACCGATGAGGAGAATTGAACACAACACCACACTTTCCATGCTTCAAACACCTCACTTCGTGAACCAATATCTCTTTTATTTCTCAATGAAATTTGGCGATTCTTGGCCCTACGGTTATCTACGTACTTAGTACATCATGCGTGTGTGAAGAACCGGATTCTCCAACATACGTAACACTAGTGTTTAAGCCGTTAAAGTTGGTCGGTCGCAACTCCCGCCAAAGGCTAATTTCCAACAATCCCTCTTGAAAGAGATTTTGGCGCACTCACATGGCGTCTTTTCATTTCCACAATATTTCAATGGACCGATGTTGCATAAGGAGAGGTAGCATCGACTTTGAACCTTCCATAGTTGAATACCATCGGACTTACTTGCTTGCGGTGAGCGTGATGTCTTGAACCGTCGGTGTTTAGTGTAAGCCAAGTCAATGGTACCAACACAACAAATTCCCTTACTCTCTTCTTCGTAATGTTTTATCCGTTTTGGCCATGGACAACGTCTTGGATTCTTAAGTGCGTTCATTTTGAGGCGGCCAGTCCTCGCACTTAAATAGGTGGTCTCCTACAAGGTATCTGCTATACCCCACTTCACAAGTGTTAGGAACCATTAAAAGTTTCCCAAGAACCTAACCTCATTGTTGAGGATCATTACGGGTTTTGAAAACTTAACCTTTACCCATACCGCAGATAGCACTTAAAGTCTATCGCGAACTAATGGATTTGGTGTTTCTTTTGAAATCACTATCCGAAGTGCTCATACTTCCACCAAGCGATCAACTGAACCTTTACAACTTAGTTTTCCCATTGAACCAAATTACCGGGATCTCCGGTTAGTAAGGTTGGAGTTACTTGTATTAGTCCTTATATTTTGGGTTTTAAGCCCATTCCCAAACAGAGCAAGCCATCGATCTTTGAGTAAGCCGCTTTGTCAAAGGGTCTGTTATATTATCCTTAGACTTGATGTAATCAATGGGTATTATACCCGTGGTTATCAGTTCCCTAACGGGCTTATGCCTCCGTCGGATATGACGAGACTTGCCGTTGGACATAGTATTCCGTGCCCTTCCTAGAGCAGACTGACTGTCGTAATGGATCATTACCGAAGGTACGGGTTTGTTCCAACACGGAACATCCTCTAAGAAGTCATGAAGCCACTCAGCTTCTTCTCCTGCTTTGTCTAAAGCGATAAACTCCGATTCCATTGTGGATCGGGCGATGCAAGTTTGCTTAGAGGATTTTCAAGACACAGCCCCACCACCAATTGTAAATACATACCCCCTGGTGGACTTGGTGTTCTCTATATCAGCTATCCAGTTTGCATCACTGTACCCATCTAGTGCAATTTGGATATCTCGAATAGTGTAACCCGTAATTTAACGTGTATTTCGGTATTGTAATACCCGATTCAACGCCTTCCATGGTTATCACTCGGATTCACGGGTGAACCTAGCCAACTTATTGATTGCGTAAGCAATATCGGTCAGTGCGGTTTGTTATATACATCAAACTACCGATCACTGCGCATATCGCTTCCTGGTATACAGGTGCACCAAGATTTTATCAAGCTTTTTGATTTGTATCCATTGGTGACTTTATCGGTGAACTGCCTAACATCTCAAACTTTCTCAAAACATCCTCGATGTAGTGAGATCGAGATAAGACCCGGCCCGTCCGACGTCTTAGAGATTTTAATCCCTAAGATGACATCTGCGATACCCATATCCTTCATGTCGAAGCATTGTTTCAACATGTTCTTAGTCTCTAGGATTACCCTAGATCGCTTCTCGTGATTAACATGTCGTCTACATACAGGCATATCATAACAAACGAGTCGAGTTACCTTCGTGTAAACACATTTATCACACTCATTAATGGCGAACCCCTTCGATAGTAGAGTACTATCAAATTTTTCGTGCCATTGCTTGGGGCTTGTTTGGCCGCATGCAGATTTGATAAGTCGACGGACTTTCTTCTCTTGCCCTTGAACCACGTACCCTCGGGTTGGTCCATATAGATTTCTTCTTCCAAATCGCCGTTTAGGAAGAATTTGTCTTAACATCCATCCGGTGTATCTCAAGGTCACGCAAAGGCTGCGATCGCAATAAATACCCGTATGGATGTCATCCGATACCGGGAGTAGGTATCAAAGTAGTCAAAACCTTCGCCTGGCCGATAGCCCTTGACTACCAACCTGGCCTTGTACTTGTCTATAGACCCATCTCGCCTTATATTTCCGTTTGAGTATCCACTTACACCCCAACGGTTTATTTCTGAGGAAGATCAACCAACTCCCAAGTATGGTTGTGCGAGAATGGAGCTTATTTCACTCTCAATAGCTTCTTTCCAGGCGGTGCTTACGGAGTTGACAACGCCTTAGCAATTGTCCTTGGTTCATCATTAACCATATAAGCTACAATGTCGGGACCAAAGGATTTATCCTTCCTGGCCCTTTACTTCGCCTTAGATCCATCTCTGGAGTCTCCAAGTTACGAGAACTGAACACTAGATTAGAATGTTCAGCCACCTCGAGATTCGCTAGATCTGAACCATTCAGATCCGGGCAGTCAAGGACTCCCGGTTCTTGAGAGCTTTGTGCATAACTTCGTTTGAGAGAGGTTATGTCTTTCTCCTTTCTAGGAAAGGTACTTTCAAAGAATAGAGCATTCCTTGATTCCATTATTGTACCCTGGTGGATATCTGGAATATCTGACTTATGCACTAAGAAGCGATAAGCACTACTGTTATTTGCATATCCGATGAATATGCAATCTACAGTCTTAGGCCCAATCTTGACCTGCTTTGGCTTGGGTACTTCAACCTTTGCCAGACAACCCCACACCTTAAAGTATTTGTAGGTGGGTTTCTTTCCCTTCCATGATTCATATGGAGTTTTGTCATTACCCTTATGTGGGACTCTGGTAAGAATCATATTAGCAGTAAGGACGGCTTCTCCCCACATGTTTTGGGAAAGACCGGAATTGATAAGCAAGGCATTCATCATTTCCTTTAATGTACGGTTCTTACGTTCCGCCACACCGTTTGATTGAGGTGAGTATGGAGCCGTCGTTTGATGAATAATGCCTTCTTGGGCACAGTATTCCTCAAAAGGCGCTACATATTCTCCCCCTCTATCGCTACGAATGGATTTAATTCGTAGGCTAAGTTGATTCTCAACTTCTGCTTTGTAACGTCGGAACGCTTCAAAGGCTTCATCCTTACTTTTCAACAAGTAAAGGCAACAATACCTTGTGCTATCATCTATAAATGTCACAAAGTACTTGTCCCCCCCTCTAGTTTGTGCAAACTTCAAATCACATATATCTGTGTGAATAAGTTCTAGAGTAGCGGTATTCCTTTCGACGGATCGAAAAGGAAGCTTGGTGAGTTTTGCCTCTACGCACACCTCACATTTATGTTGAGGGTTTACGTCGATAGAAGGCAACAACTCCATCTTTACCAGCCTTTGAATAGACTTGTAGTTCACGTGTCCTAATCTATGATGCCATAAATTAGAAGACTCAAGCAAATAAGAAGAAGGTTCCACTTTATTTCCTTGACGCAATACAGACATGGCATTCACTTTGAAGAGGCCTTCACAGACGAAGCCCCTCCCCACAAATGTGCCATTTTTAGTGAGTACAAATTTATTTGATTCAAACACTAGCCTAAAACCAGCATTAACCAATAAAGGTCCAGAAACTAGATTTCTTCTAATCTCTGGGACGCATCACTTCCTTCAGAGTGAGTTCCTTGCCTAAGTCATCTTGAGGACCACCTTTCCAACCCCTAGCACGTCAGGAAGCGTTGTTGCCCATGAGCGACTTCTTGTCGGAGACCGGAGTGTGCGTGGAGAAGGCATCTTTGTTGGAACAGATGTGTCTTGTTGCACTGTGTCCACCCACCATCAGACGGATTCTCAACCAAGTTGGCTTCTAGCACCACGGCCGAGAGATCCTCAATCATGTCATCCAGGAGCGTGTCCTTGACGACGTTAGCTTGAGCCTTGCCTTCGACTTGGCTTTACGTTGTTGCTCGGTCTTGAGCTTGCGGCATTCCTTGATCCTGTGACCAGGTTTCCCAGCGGTGATGGCGATTACCTCGAACGTCTCATTGCGGGGGCTTTGCCGTCTTTGTGGAACTTCCGCTTGTTGCTTGTTTTCCCTTTGGCCTCAGCCAGATTCGCCTTTGCCTCCGAATGTTGTCTACCCTTTGGCAAGGTCTTCTTATTATCTTCCTGAATTTGCAGTTTGATAACAAGCTCTTCAAAGGTCATTTCCTTTGTCTTGAGTTTCAAGTAACTCATAAACTCATTCCACGAAGGAGGTAACTTTTCAATCAGCGATGCAACCAAAAACTGCTCGTTTGGCTTTAGTCCTTCCAAATCCAGGTGATGTAAAATCATTTGGAATTCCTGGACTTGGGACATCACTGTTTCTTGTCCACCATTTGGAATTTTAGAAATTTCCCAACGATGAACTTCTTAGTACCCGCATCTTGTGCGTTGTACTTCTTTGCGATTTTCCCACGACTCTTTGGCGGTGCCAACGGTAGAATATACCGTATAGAGGGTCCGCCAAGCAAGCCAAGATATAGTTCTTGCACATGAAATCGCTATGATTCCACGCATCACGAACCATCTTCATGCCGTTAACGACATGGATACCAAGGCCCCCTTCACCCTTTTCAGCAGGCGAAGAGTCCATTTCATCTCCAGCTTGTGGAGGATCTTCCGTAAGGAACCGGGCCATGCCCACAACTGTTAAGTAGAACAACATCTTTTGCTGCCATCTTTTAAATTCTGATCCCATGAACTTTTCAGGGCGATCATGGTGGTGTGAAGAAGAGGGGGGAGCTCCACGATCGGGAAAGCGGCGGTGTTCGCCTTGAACAGAGCGCGCAGCGGCGGCAGATGAAGGCGGAGGGTTCGCCTTGGCCAAGAGCGGCGATGGGAAAAGCGACAACGTTGCCTCGAAAAGCGGCGGCGATAGCAAAGAACATCGGTCATATTTCCAGCCATGTTATTGCAGTTACCGTAAGCAAACTATTGTCTTAAGTTGTTGGGTATTACAAAGGATTTGCAAGAAACGGAAATTACAAGTAACTGCTTATGTAAGAATTGAAATTACAATTCAACTAGAAAACTGAAAATTACAATATAACAATACAACCGAAATTACAATTTTTTGTTGATCAAGAAAACTGGAAAGTTATTTTTGCTGAGTCGAGTGTGGCACTCTGTCCTTAAGACAATATTGCCCCGTATGTATCCTTTATACGTCCTGGACAATTCGTCTCCCAAGATAAAACAGCAATGGAACTATTGAGCAAAGGAAACTCAAAAGCTACCGTGAAGAATATTGAATAACGAAATGATGCTTGGAAGATTAGGAAGAAAGCGCTTGCTTTACGCTTTGTGTATTTTCGTGTGTATCAAGTGTCCTCAACAATGGTGTAAGGGGTGTTTATATAGGAGGAAGAGGGGTTGTTGATCGCCTCCATAATGACCCATTATTGGCCAAATAATGACCATTATGGAGGTAGTAAAGCCACCAAATAAATGGAGAAAATTGCCAACGGAGTGGCCATTATTGGAGCTGTAAATCGGGCAAAATAAATGGTGAATTGAGTCTGAACGTTTACGTTCGGACCGTCGAAATTCGATTTTAAAACTTGAGGACCAAGCGTACATCTTGAAACTTCAGGGACCAAAGCGTACATCTTGAAACGTCGAGGATCAAATCGCATATCTGAAAGAATTACGGTCCAAGCGCACATCTGAAACTTCGGGATCAAACTGCATTTCCGACAAAGTTTTACGCCCAAAAGATAATATCGAAGGCCGCGACCCACGACCACGACCGAGCCGGACCGGACGGCGCGGCGGCGGCGGCCGGCGTGTGGTCTTTCCTTGAACCGAAGCACATCTAGGTCCTCCCTCCTTTAAACACATGGGATACCCCTTGGGGTCCCAAACCCCAAACACATTTCGAGTCTTATATACACAACAATTCTTTCTTCCTCTACCGATGAGGGAGAATTGAACACAACACCACACTTTCCATGCTTCAAACACCTCACTTCGTGAACCAATATCTCTTTCATTTCTCAATGAAATTTGACGATTCTTGGCCCTACGGTTATCTACGTACTTAGTACATCATGCATGTGTGAAGAACCGGATTCTCCAACATACGTAACACTAGTGTTTAAGCCGTTAAAGTTGGTCGGTCGCAACTCCCGCCAAAGGCTAATTTCCAACACTAAGCGCTCGACAATCGATCATTCTGACTCAAGTAAAATTATAGAAAAGACGTTTCAATTAGACCAAAAATCATCTGACTTTTTGAAAGAAAAAGAGATGCATTTTTGCATTATAACATTACTACATAATTACATATAAATGATTTGAAACCTGAAGACATAACAAGTTACTTGCTACGACAAGCTAATATGAACTTAGAAATTTTCTTTGAAGATGTTACGTTGTCACCATCATTTCATTTAATACCAACGTAGTAATTACAAAGCGGACAACTACATTTCACATAAGCAATTTCTCTATCATCATTCATTCGGCTGTCCACTGTCCATGCAAAATAATGCAAAAATCTTATGGCTACCTTAAAAACACACCAGCAAATTATCAGTCCAAGGTACATTTTAAATGAAAAGCACCAAAAGCCGATATATTTTTCAGAAACTTGGTTCCCCGGGAGTCGGGACCAAATTGTTTTTACTTCTTCCCAACCGGCCTTATATATAGTACAGTAGATGAAAACAAAAGATGCTAAAACTAACGTGGAAAGTAACCTTCTATGGGAGGTTTTGAGGACCTGATGCATCGCATCACATCACATTATTATACATAGCTGGCATGAACATTAAAAGTGTATCTTAGCATCCTCAAGTGTTGGTAAATAGGTTTTGAATTTCATTTTTATACATATTTAGTGAATTTATTTAGTGAATTTCTTAGGTTAGTGATTTTCGCCGAAGGCTACCTCAGTCCTCAGCCCCTGCCTTTCAGGTAAATCATCGACAATTATAACTGATTGATCGTGACAACTGCTTAACTTGTCAATTTTTATAATTTAATAGAAAGGTGAAAACAACATTTCTTATACCATTTGGCCTTTTGTTATTCCGACGATTCTGAAGTATGAGCTCAGTTTAAACCTTCAATCAGCGCCACAATTGTTCACTTTTCTCTACTGGAAAAACTTTTTTTCAACATGATACTCATAAAGAAAAAATTAAAAATAACTTGCTTTTGAAATGATTAACACTTCTTAACATAGACCATTGTTTCATACTTACATTCTAAAACTCAACTGCAAATTGAAGGTGTCTGGCAAATAAATATATCTCCAGCAGCTCAGACACCAGC
Source organism: Anisodus acutangulus (assembly GCA_029783415.1). Classification (NCBI taxonomy): domain Eukaryota; kingdom Viridiplantae; phylum Streptophyta; class Magnoliopsida; order Solanales; family Solanaceae; genus Anisodus; species Anisodus acutangulus. Next base: position 334,243 of record CM056494.1, on the reverse strand, counting down.
AGAAAAGCTGAACTGAAGTTGTTAAGCCATACACCTTTCTACTTTTTTTTTGTTGATAATAGTCCGTCTAACCTTACTGATGAAGTATGTTTCTCCATACTCTCTTCATGACTGAGGTCAACAATTAGTTTTGCTCAAGCCGTTGGATTATGAGACTCACTGCTGCATTTGCTGATGAAAATGCTCCATGAAAGCTTTCTTGATAGGATATGGATTCTAAATCTCCAGCCATCTTTAACAGTATTTCACCTATGTCAGTTTTATTCTCCAATAATGATCTGTAGAATGAACTTGCAGCAACTCTGCTGATCTCAATATTTGTTTCCTCTGGACAATATTCATCATCCAACCACTTGTTAAGAGCAGTTCTCAACCATTCAGATTCCTGTGTAAATGCTACAAGTTCTTGAGCCAATGTATTCCAATAGAGGAAAGAGAGGGGGTGGGGTGGGACAATATGCTAATTGTACACCTTCCACCTTACTCTGTGCAATTTATGCAGATCAGAAACCTCTGCATTATTTCGAACTGATAAGGTAGAGGTTGGTAAAAATAGGGAAGTATATGAATTCTATCCCTTTTTCTTCCATGAAAATAGAAAGGATTACATCACAACCAGCTATATCAAGATTCTGCAAGATGTATGCAACACCATAACAATAGCAAGCCATTGTGAGATGGACTACCGCCAAGATATACAGTATTAGACAACATCACAACTTAGGTTCAGCGCTAAAGATAACTAAAATGGCATCTTAAGGTATTCAACAACCAAACTTTCCAGACAAAATAAAGCTTGCCAGATCATTATTAGAACGGGAATAAAAATGGAGCTCCATTTAGGGACGCCTTATAGCATGTCTCGGGGAAAATCAGCTAAGATATATATATGAAAGACAAAAACTACAGATAAGATGCACACATATCAAACTTGAGAGGAATTTTAAGAATATATTGTTCAAATCTCATCTTGGCTCATCTACTCTAACAGCTGTACTGCAAAATCTCCACTTGAAATAGTCAACATGCGGTGAGTTAGAAGAGACAGGTTCCTGCAATTACCTTATCCTACAGAGGACATAGGAGTTTAAACCCGATAACAAAGCCACATATTAAATTGCTATTACTATTGAAATTCGTTCAAACTACATGGCAAAGCTTATATGTACAAAAGATTTAATTTGATAATTCACCCTGAGGTAATGGATAAAGCTAATTGAGAGCATCAAAACCAATCACAAGTGTTTCATGACAGAGCGCAAGACCTTTACAGTTGACTTATAGATCATGTCGTCCTTCTCAGCAATGACTATCCTTCATCAGATGTAAAACAAATATGATAACTAGCAGTTGCCCAAACATATAATGTATTGAAGAGATTTCTCTAAATTGATTAACTTTTGCGAAACACTTTTAGTGATTGTAACTAAAATATAAAACTTGTTCCGGAAATAACTTGACACGAAGAAGGCAAAAAAATGATTTTTCAGAAAACACTTAGCATAGTCACAACAGAGGAGAGTACACAGACAACTTATGGAAGATGAGTTAGGTTATAATTCTCTAATTTCATACCTTAGTATGACACAACAGTTATTTGGATAACATTTAGCCTCTAACTTTATGGTTTCTAATATACCAATCAATTCGGGGTTTTGAGTGACAGAAGTAGAAGACTACCAATAAAACTACGTGCCCATATATTGTTGCTAAAAGCCAGATGCAATGACTACAGAAGGTAACTATCATTGATCGCAGCAATGTCAGGATCACAAAGAATTAAGTAAGAATTACTCTTATGCTTCTATATTATTTTAGTTATTTCATATTTGTCACTCCCTCTGTTTCAAAATAAGCCCTACTTAGCCTATCATACTAGTAGACATAGTATTATTTTATAGTTCTCTACCTTTTGATTTCTACTGTTGTATGTTCTTTCGTGTACTTCGATTATCTTATTTTCCTGCGATAGTCACGACTTCCTTTTACAGAATGTTGATTATGGCGTATTCGCTTTTGTTACTCTCATTTTCATACTGCTTTAAATTTTTTGTCTGAGTCTGACCGTTTCTTTTGCTTTTGCTTGGCCTTATGCCTTTTTCTTGAGCCGAGGATCTTTCGGAAATAGCCTCTCTACCTACTAAGGTAGAGGTACAATCTGCGTACACTCTACCCTTCCTAGACCCACGTTGTGGGATTCCACTGGGTATGTTGTTGTTGTTGTTGTCCTCTGTTTAAAAATAAGTGGTGTTTTTAGCTTGGCACACCCCTTAAATTGCTCACTCCTAGAAAATTAGGAGTGTTTTTACTAACCTACCCCTAATTAAATGCCTAGAAAAAGAAAAGGTTTGTAATGATTCTTGATTATATAAATAAGGGTAATTTTGGAAGAATTAAATCAATTTCTTCTTAAAATCCTAAAGCACCACTTATTTTGAAAAAAATGAAAAGCCTAAAACGCCCACTTATTTTGAAACGGAGGGAGTACCACTTCAAAAGAATCTTAAATTCCAAGACAACTTCATTTGTCACAAACATTCTTAAAATCAGATTCATAGTGCTAAAATAAGAATATACTGCTTATGCATGAACTGCTTGATCAGCCCCACCGCAATTGAAAGTTAAGATCTTTCAACACTCCCAGGATATATAATTGACATTTTAATGGGTAATTCACAAAGAACACCCTCTTAGCTTGTAACTGCAATGATAAGGTTCAGACAGACCGCAAGTCAATGACTGTCAGATCCTTCCTACCAAACTAAGTATTTTCTGATACACCCTCACAGAACCGAGTAAGTAGTAACTACAACTTTATCAACAAGAATTCAACAGCAATTAAACCGTGCCATAAGTTGCTACACGGGCAGATGCATAAGCATATGTATTAGGTTTCCAAACACAATAGCTTTGGCTCAGACACTATATATATATATATATATATATATATTGTTTAAAAAATCACTAAATAAGTACAAAAGTACAAAGAACAGTTTTTTAACCCAGTAAGTTCAATGGGCTTCAGTGGAATCCTGAACTCGAACCAATAAAGTTCAAATTTTTTATCCGCCTCTGAGTTGCTAGCCAACAAAGGATATCTAAAAGACAATTATAACCAAATATCTTCAAGTAAAAATTTGGACTTTGAGCAAATGGAATGTCCAAAAAGGCTAGAATAAACGGGCAGCATATAAACGATCATGTTTATGTATAAGAGGTGCCTCTAAATTTCCATATGTGTTAAGTGAGTAATTGAGAAAAGACAGGTTATTTACCTCCAAGGCTTTGGAAGGTTCTAGCCATTGTTGAGGAACCCTAAGATCTTCAATTAACTGCTCAGAGGCGTAGTCTCCATTGCTTTGAGCATTTAAAAGTGATAATCTTGTTCTTCTATCCCAAGAAAATCGAAATTGATGAATAGATGGGTGTATGACTTGACTATAATTGAAAGTATATTGATGTGTAATTGGTCTGATTCTTTGGACACTAACACAAAGTTGTGATAGGTAACAACTTGAAATTGAGAGTAATTGGCACGCCATTTGGAGATGGCGGGTAATCGCAGTGACACAATAGTTGTTTCAACGGCCACCGGTTTTTCTGCTTTAGGATAGAGAAGACTGAATAAGGTAATGTTTGGGGAATTGGGAAATAGGAAAATTAAGTCTAATAATAATGTTTTTATTTTAGTTAAAAGGAAAGAAAAAAAAAACAAATACATTTTTTTATATTTTATTGTTTGTAAACCTCAACATAAAAACCTGAAAATAAAAACATTCCCGTGTTTCAGATTTTATTTATCACAACATAGATCTTTAGCAAATGTGATGATAGTTATCATGAATTGTGACCAAATGACCAATTAAGGTAATCGAGACACCTATTTATCATTCTTTTGTTGATCTTAGTACCCATTATTCATACCCTAAGTTCTACTTAATCATGTTTATGAGTTGTTTCGATAATTTTTTTAGAAAAGAATATGTGATTTAATGTAATAGCGGAATCTTTTTTTCAGAAGTTAAAAAAATTAATTTTTCTCTAGAAGCACTTTTGTATCTTGGCAAAGCACAAATTCCTACTATAATAATGACAAAAGTATTTCCAAATTAATTAGTCAAATACAATCTATTACTCTTCAAATAAAAAGTATTTTTTACTTTTTAATATAAATATATTTTAAAAGTTTAACCAAACAAGTTAGTATTAATTTTAATAAATAGTAGTAAAAACAATTTGTTAATACATTGTGAAGTTAGATGTTTGGCAACCAAGTCGAAAGAGTGCTCGGTATAAGAGGTAAGAGATGTTAATCTAAATGAACAATAGAAACATTTGGGTAGGAACTAGAACCGAACTAGAGAGACTCTGACTTTTCTCTAGCACTCATCACAACCAAATACCTCCCAAATTAATCAACTATGTCTCAGCCTTCTCAACTTAACATAGATACTCAACTCCAAATTACACCAGAACCATCGGATCCGGGCAATCCGAATATGAAAGTGGATGCTGCTAAGACTACTTCCTACAAGAATGTGGTGTTAGAAAAAAATTCAATTACATAAGACGTTTTACCACCTCTCTATAATGTTCAAAGTGGTAAGGCCCAAGTTCTAGAACCTCTGTAAGATCTTGATGCAATCACACTCTCACCAGAGGAATAAAATAGAATCTATTGGCCATGAAGACTATTAGTTATCATTAAACTTTCAGGCAAAAGGTTGAACCATCAATACCTCAATGGAAAATAAATGGACTTATGGAAATTGGAGAAACCCTAAATCTTATCGACCTGGACTTTGATTTCTATGTAGTCAATTCATGATAGATGAAATCTTGGATAAAGTCATGCAAGAAGGGACATGATTTGCCGCTGACCATTTTCTCTCTATCAGAAGATGGGAGCCAAACTTTATCCCTGAAGATTCCAATATTGACCCTGCGGCAATATGGGTTCGTCTCCACCAATTGCTAACGAGATCGAAGTATCCTAGAAAGAATTGGAAGGAGAATAGGCAGGCTAGTAAAAATAGACGCTTGCACTTCTTCCACCCTGAGAGGAAGATATGTCCGGATCTGTGTTGAGGTGAATATGGGAACGCCAGTTAATACGACGATTACCATAAGAAACCACAAACAACCTCTAATTTATTAAGGGGAAGGGATTCTATGTATTAGTTGTGGAATGTTATGTCACAAAGCTATCAATTGCACCTTCGTTGTTAGATAAACTACCATTACCCCACCCTCAACGAAAATTATATCAGACGCTCCGAAGGCTATTCTGTCACCGGTCGAGTCAGAATGGCAGACAATCTCCTTTGGCCGAAAAAAACAAAAAAGCCCAACGAAGAACCAGAAATCAAGGAACAATCCTACTTCATCAAATGCAAATGCTCATACGATGAAGGTAATAATTCGATAAGAGGACATATAAGTTTCTCGATCCCAAAACTAGTCGGAATGTCACCATCAAAGAAAATGAGGTGGCGGAGGAACCTAGGGCGAAATCTGTAGGTCGATTTTTTAGTAGGCCATTTTATTTGATCCAAATGGTATTTTCGCTAGACATGCCCAAAAATAGCGATTTAAAAAAGGGTTATTATAAATAGCCTAGACTGACATCTCCAAGTCAACTTGTTTTAAATTTGAAATGAGGCATTCTACCGACCCCACCTTTGACTTAAGCTCTGATTACACATTTTCAAATAACAAAAGGTCAAAGAAAAGGGGCCACACTGAACTCTCCAATCAGGATAATAATAACCTTTTGCAATCTATTAATTTGGACACTAGTTACTTGTCCAGTAAAGAAAAAAATAAGGTGAGGAAGAATATTACTAATATTTATGCTATTTCTCATTCTTTTAACTATCACTCTGATAGCGTCTCTAACAAAAACGATACCACTCCCTCCCAAACTACTCCTGTGTTTTCTATTGAGGGCAATGATTATGTCATTGTAGATGTGCAAAGCTTCAGCAAAACCGAAGCATTTTCATTTAATGCCTCTCCCTCTATTTCTTCCTTATAACACTCATATTGTCACAATCTCACTCCCCTTAACTCTTCCTCTACCAACCTCTCCATCATTCTCATCTCTTCTCCAGCTCTTCCTTCTTTAAAAAATGACGATCAACACACAAGAATTGACTAAAAATATGATCTTTGTAACAACTACCACTACTGGACTATATGCTAACGTCGTTGTTAGATTGGGGTCTCCAAGGCCAGTCCTTTTCACTGAGTCTAGAGGTGGATGGACGTCATATTCAGATCATAGTACAAGATGCAACTTTCTTAGCCCACCTAGTGACGGAGGGCCTGAACCAAGGGTTGACAAACTATGGTCACCAAGTGTGGCTACAAACCCTATTTTAGACAATAAGACATGATCTAGCATAACCTATCACACCTTAGGCCCTGACATATGTTATGGGGGAGGTGACCAAGAACATTTCATTCTTCATCACTTCCAATCTAGAAATGCTCCCCTTTAATTCTCAACTAGTCCAATGGACTGCTCCACCACCACAACACCCTCATATAGACAGAGTCCACAATAGTGTCAACCACTCCAAGACCCATGGAGAGTCAAAACCTGAAAGAGCCAACTCTGGAGGCTCCAAGATCCAGCAACAAAGAACTGGAAACAATGCTGACCTCTATGAAGGTCCTAGAGTTATATGCAATTGGTAGAGTTCAATGGCCCAAGGAGCGAGATGCTTATAGTACTTTGCCCCAGAATACTGACCAAATATGCCCTAAGAATTAAGTTCCCACTAGATCCATCCACATAGAACTTAGCAACAGTGTTAAATCCAACAATGAGAAGGCCAGTAGCCCAACCCATAAACCGTGCATCCATGAAGGGGAAATGGAAGTAGGTAAAGGATGTAGGAGGCAAACCTCTGGAAAATATTATTAATGAACTTCATAATATGAATTCTAGGGGTGTCAACAACTTAGAGTTTAAAAGGCACTTCACTGCCATAATAGGACTTCATAAGCCTGATATGTTGTGCTTACTTGAAACCAAGATGGATGAGCACAAATACATTGCTAAAAAATCTTGACTTTAGCTCCCACCTCCAATCTCCTGGTGTGGGTAACTCTGGTGGTTTTTTTGTGATGTGGAAGGATGGTCTATTGAAGGTTGAAGAAATCACTATCTGTAGCCGGGACATCCATGCTCTTGTCAAGGTAATAAACTCCTCTCATACTTGGGTTTTATCTACTTTCTATGCAAGTAATTATTTTGCTAATAGAAAAATCATTTGGGATCAGCTCTGTTCTATTGCTAACCACTCTATTGATGGTTGGCTAGTAGGAGGTGACTTTAATGAGATTCTTAAAGCCTCTGAAAAGTTTGGTGGTAATCACTTTAACAATTTCAGGGTTAAATGCTTCTGGAACTGCATCAACCACTGTGGTCTAGTTGATTTGGGTTTTAAAGGCAGTAGATTCACTCGGACAAACAAAAGATATAGGAATTGGCATAACCTCAATCTTGAAAGACTAGACATGTCTTTTGCAAATGACAGATGGCTTAATATGTATCCTGATGCCATTGTTATCCATCTCTCTAAAACTCACTCTGACCAATGTCCCTTATTAAGCTCTCTATTAGCTACCTTAACCCTTAGGATAAACCCCTTTAGACTAGAAACTATGTAGTGTAATCACCCAGGCTTCCACCCTATTGTTCAGGAATGTTTTGGTAATACTAATGACCTTACTCTAGCTACTAGCACCTTTAAGAATAGTGTCCTAGTCTGGAATAAAGAGGTCTTTGGTAACATTTTCCATATGAAAAATAAGATCTTTCCGGGCTAGATGGTATCCAGAGCTCTGCTAACTACCAATTCAGTAGCTTTCTTCAAAACCTATAGTAGGCTCTTCTAGAGGAATATAGTGAAGTTCTTAGGCAAGAAGGGGAATTTCGGAAACTCAAGTCTAGAATTAACTGGTTGACTGAGGGTGACTCCAACACTAGATTCTTCCACACATCTACTCTAAACAAAAAGCGAAGAATTAGGATTCTAACTCTCAGAGATGAAGTGGGCAATTGGACTCTTGGCCATAGAGCCATTAAGGATACGATCTTAAGTTACTATCATAGCCTTTACACTATTGAGCATGCCCATGCTAACTTTAATATTACCATAACCCTTCAAACTGAGGTATTCTTAGTGAAAGAGAGAAAATTAAGACGGGGGCTCCCTTATCATATGGTGAAATTAAGAAAGTTGTCTATTCCCTCAAATCTATGAACGCCCTTGGACCTGATGGTATCCACCATTTCTTTTACCAAAAGTATTGGCATACCATCTAAGAACCTCTTGTCCACTTTTGTAGGACTGTTTTTAGTACAAATTCTATGGAGGAAGTTGTGAATAACACCTACCTTTGCCTAATTTCCAAGTGCACCAATGTTGTCACCTTAAAAAACTTCAGACCCATAAGACTCTGTAACACTCAATATAAAATCATTACAAAGATCACTGTCCATAGGATGAAGCCTATCCTCCAGAATATTATTGGTCCAACCCAAACTAGTTTTTTTGCTAGAAGAAAGGCCTCAAACAATACTATCATTGTCCAAGAATACCTGAACCACTTTAGAACCCTGAAAGGTAAGAATGTTAACATGATTCTAAAAACGACTTAGAAAAAGCTTTTGATAGGCTAGAATAGGATTTCATTAGGGAAATATTAGTATACTTCTACTTCCCAACCAACATCATTAAGCTTATCATTTCTTATGTCTCCACCTCTTTTATATCTATGATTGACAATGGGGAAAAATTGATTTCTTTAAATCTACTAGGGGGATTAGACAAGGTGACCCTATGTCTCCTTACCTGTTTATTCTATGCATGGAAAGACTATCTAGGGTTATCAACCATGAGGTGGACCTTCTCAACTGGTTCTCAATAGCCACTACTAGAGGTGGCCCTAAGATTTCTCATATGTTCTTTGCAGATGACCTAACCGTATTTGACAGGGCCAACATTAAGAATAGCTAGACTAGCATTAATATCCTCACCCAATTTAATATTAGATCTGGACAAAAAATCAACTTTCCCAAGTATAATGCCATATTCTCTGGGAACTGTAAGCCTGAAGACAAAGTTACATTATCCAAGTGCCTTACCATTCAACCTAGAGATTCATTTGGAAAATACCTAGGATTCCCCATGTTCCAAAAGAGGCCTGAGAGGAGTGATTTCCATTTCATTATTGACAACTTGAATACCAAGCTTGTTGGGTGGAAAACTAAATTCCTTAATATTGCAGGCAGAACCACCCTTGCAAAAGCCTCTCTAAATAGTATCCCTAACCATGTAATGTAGTACATTGAGCTCCCCAGTAAGATAAATAATCTAATAGATAGAGCTCAAAGGAATTTTATCTAGGGAATCACTTCTGAAAAGAAAATAATGCACTTAGTGGGATGTGACACCATTACCAAGACTAAGAAAGAAGAGGGCTAGGAATCCATAGAGCAACTGTTTAGAACAAAACCATGTTAACCTCTCTAGCTTGAAAAATGCTTAAGAACCCCAACTCACTATGGGCCTTTATTCTTATTGCCAAGAATTGTAGAAACTCACCAACTAGGACTCATGGGAGGACTTGGAATAACATTCTAGAGGGATACAAAGTTTGCAGGAAAGGTAACCACATCTCCTTCTGGTATGAAAACTGGATCCTTAACACTCCTACCCTTAGAGAATCCATTCAGGGCATCTAAATCTAGGGGAAGATAATCTTAAAGTTAAAGGCTCTATGGATAATCCAGGAAACCTCTCTTTTGTTCTCTCTCATAGTATTAAGCATTTTATCACCAACACCTCTATCTCTCAAAGTTTCACCAGTGAGGAAAACTATAACTATTAGAAATTCACTAGTAATGATGAATTCACTTCTAAGAGCACCTACTACATTATCAGTCATCCTAATAGTATTGATGGACCTAACAAAACTCCAAACTTTAATTGAATTTGAAAGCTCAAAATTTCTAATAAAATCAAGTTCTTTATTTGGTTCATAAACCATAATAGGCTTCCCACCAGCTCTTACATTCGATCTATGGGTATAAATATCAACCCTCATTGTAAATTCTACAACAGCCATTCTGAGACTATTAACCATATATTTTTTGAATGCAATGCTACAAACAACTTCTGGAGTGATGTTGTCCTCTATTGTACCATTACTTCTTCCATAACTCTCAACACCACCATTTTCAACACCATAAGTGCTTTCACAAACTCATGGAATGCTATGAAACGTGGTAGTTACAACCATATCTTAGGCTGGGGAACCTTACTACCCCTCTGCATATTGGGAATATGACTTATTATGAATCACAACATCTTTACCAATAAGAATGACGAGCCTTGTTTCCAATATGCCTATGGAAAGGCTATTGAATTTAGCAATCTCATTAGTCACCATCAAAGAACTAGTAGGAGAATTAACCTTTCTCTAAAATGGGAACCCCTAAAGTATGCTCTTTTAAGCTTAACAAAGATGGCTCCAGCTTTGGGAACTATGAGATATGTGGTATTGGAGGAGTGATTAGAAATAACAAAGGGGGACTGGGTAGTAAGCTTTAGCAAATGACTTCCTAACACCACTAATATCTCTGCAGAACTAACAACAATTATGTAGGGACTACAACTAGCTCATGATCAGAATCTGGTGCCTTCGGAGATCAACTGTGACTCTAAATAGGTAATCACAATGATTAAACAAGCACACTTACTTTATATGCCTATTATTTCTGAATGCAGGTCATTGATGTACAAGCTGTGCCATCCGGAACTAAAACACATCTACCGTGAGCAGAATATGATGGCGGGTGCACTGGCTAAGGAGGGAGCAAATAAAGATTTTTTTTATGGTGCGAAGTCTTTTGTGGCACCCCCCTTATGTTGTAAATGTTTTTTGAAAGGATGTTATGGGACAAACTTATGACCGTATGGTCAATTTTTGTGATCTGCACACAATGGCCGTGGCGTCAAATCTTGTAACACGCATAAGACTAGACCCTAGACGCTGATTAACTTGTATATTTTGTCATATATATTTAAGTACTAGTATCTGATTTACCAAAAAAAAAAATTCTAAATGAACAGTACATAACACGTTTATAATAACGAATTTGAATTTAACATAATTATATACATATAAATTATTAGATATTTGGGTTGACAAATATCTAAACCCGACCTTGACCGGGTGGGTTAAAAACTTAAAAACGCATATTTGCATTTGCAGGGCAAGGATAAGAAAACATCCCTTCTTCAGTTAGCTGCTACTACAGAAAAATGGCAGCTGCAGCCGCAAATAGCTGGTTCTCGGTGCTCACCTCCACCGCCGGCGGCGGCACTTCACGATGCTCTCACCGCCTCTTTTCAACATCCCCTAGACGACCTTCCTCTTCCTTCATTCCTAAAGCTGCCTCTCAAAATCAAAATGTTCTCAAGAAATCATCTTCATCTCCTCGTCATCCCCCTTCACAGGTAAATTTAACACTAGTTGCCTTAAAATACAAATTTTTATTAGTATTTCAGTGAAATAGAACTGAAATGGATGTCGTGGAATTGATGTCTGGTTCATTGATTGCTACTCTACTGTTTTACTTGCTCTATTTATGCATTGTTCTTAGTTTTTGTTTCTTCCTTTCTTTCTTGGTCCAAGATTGCAAATTTTTTTTGTTGTGTTTGCCCTTCTTTTAAATAAAAACATTGATCTTGAATTGTCATATTTTTTGCTCCAACCAAAATATTTTCCTTAAAAGACAATATATTAATTAGTATTTGAATGAAATGGGCCTGAATTGAGCTGAAGTGCATTGTTCTTAGTATTTGATTCTTCTTTTCTTGCCCCAAGATTGGAACTTTTTTTTTTATTGTGTTTGCCCTTCTTTTAAATAAAAGCTTGGTCTTGAATTGTTAAGTTATTTTCTTTGATGGTGTACTGTATAACCAATTTCATTGAAGTGGGAAAATCTAAAAAAAAGGAGAGAGCCTAATCAACAATATGGTTCTCTACAAATTGTGCGCCCAATCTTCTCTACATACAAGAACCTCATTGATTGGTATAAAAAAAACTAAAAACAAAAGGCTAATCCTTAAAGGTACAAAGTCAGTTTCAACTCCATTATTAGGGATCTAGTAGCCCGGTTGGTTGGCTACTTGAACTTTCACCTTGTTGGTGAGGAAATCCCCATGTTGTAATTACCTCCCCATTTCTCCTTCCCCTGACCCCTATGTATAAAAAAAAAACTCAATATTTTCTTGAAAAACAAGTGGGTTTCTTACTTATTTTCTAATGCTTGGTAACCATAAAAAATTATTATTCCAAGAGCATTTATATGTAACCAAGGAAAACACTACGTGGGTGGGTGGGTGGGGTGGGGAGTGGGGGTTCGGGGGGGGCAAGGGGTGGGAGGGTCAAAGGGGTGGGGATTGGGGGCATTGAACATGGAGTGTCACTTATGACGCTTGTTTTCCCTACTTTCATTAGAGAAGTCATTTTCCTCATTTTAAAGGAACTTGTTTTCCTAGAGAAAATGTTTTCCAAAACATTTTGACCAACCAAACATGTGAAAATTGGAAAACATTTTCCTCCGTACCAAACACACTCTAAATCTTGTTTGTTTCAGTGTGGTCAGTAAGATGTAGTCTAACTAATTAGATAACATTCATAGTGGGTGCTGTGAAATCACACACACACATGCAATAATATGTGTATATACATTTTATATATAACGCATATATGTAAATTGTGAAAGAGAGGGACTTTATGGAGTATTGAGTCTTTCTTTATTATATTTCCTGAAATTAGATAAGAAATGACGAATGGAGAGAAGTCCAGAAAATTAGGTGAATGAGAAGGTTATTGAAATTTGAAGTGTCGAAAAATGTATCGTGCATAACTTTACTTGTATTGCAATGGCTTTTTGTTGGCAGTAATTGCTAGAAAAGGAAAAAGCGTAAAGAATCACTCATTTAGCCTCTTGCATGCTTTAAATTATCAAAAAGGATTTGAATATGGAATTAAGATAAGTTGAAAGCATAATTTTTATTGTTTACTGGTTTTATTACTTGATGAGAAAGATACAACAACATACCCAGTGTAATCCACATAGTGGGGTCTGGGGAGGGTAAGATGTACGCAAAAGAACGTAGACCCTCGGCTTAAAAGAACGTAGTCAATGCAGAAATTCAAGGAAAATGACAACAAGATAACAATAAAATACTAATAAAGCAGCACATTGGAGTACTCACATAAGAGTATGGATCTACACGAAACCTAAATAATACTACAAAGAAAGGGCGAAGAAGGAGGAGAGGCTAGCCCCCTACCCCTCTCACACACAGTGCGACAAACTCAACTACCTACTAACCTTCTATCCTAATCCTCGACCTCCAAATCTTCCTATCTAGGGTCATGTCCTCAGTCAGCTGGAGCTGTGCCATGTTTTGTCTAATCACCTCTCCCCAGTTCTTCGGCCTACCTCTACCTCTCCTAACTCCTGCTATTGTCAGTCTCTCACACCTCTTAACTGGCGTATCCTACTTGATGAGAAAGATAAGGAGTATTTTATGAACTGCAAGCTTTAAACATAATCTCTTACAAAGAAACTACTTTTCCTTTGTTTTTTTTGTTCTTATTTGGATATTTTTTTTCTACTTGATGTTTCCTTCAATTTGAATCACTGTTATCTGCAGTAAGTGTTCTCATGGTTCTGCTTATTGAAGCTATTCATATTACTTTGTTCCAATTCAATCAAAAAGTACTTCCTTGTCGTTTATGAGAAATTTTTATTAAACAAGCAAAGCCATGAATTCAGAAAGAAGCTGGTAAGAAGTTTCCACGGAGATCAAAAAATGAAGGGCCCTTAGCAAATGCAGATGGCAGGAGCAGTACAAATGAAGCAGGACGATCTCAACCGATAGCAATTAAATCATTTGGTCTGCAGAGAAAAGGGAAGGGAGTTCTGTTAGACTCAAAAGAGCAGCAGGTAAGAAAGTTAACTTCTTCCGTCCATCTTCTTTTTAAAAGAAAAAATGGCAGTGGTGTCCTGGCCAGCTTGCTTGCATCTCGAACATTCTACTGGGTAACTCCCATCAGAATAGTTACCAGGTAATCCTGCCTACCAAGGCTTGGGCAGATCGAAAGAAATCACCTAGTGTTTTCTGCCTCCGGCCCTCCACTGGGATTTGAACCTGACTCATGGTTCGACCACTAGGCCACACTCTTGGTTTGTCTAGGTGATAAATATACAGAACAAGGGAAATCATAGGTTTTAGTCGTGCGACTTTGTGTATGTGTGGGAGAAGGGAGGGGGGGATAAGAACATTAAAGGACTAACTTTATTATGTTCCAATATTTGTTGTTTTCAATTTTCTACACCACTGTACCTAAATTGTTTTCCTTTTCCAGGTAGAAACAGGTAGCATCCAAGATGCAACTTTTCTTAATGCTGTTGTGAAGGTGAATGTTTTAACTACATGTGAATGTTCTAATTATGCTAAGCGTAACTTGGTGTAAATTTAGATGATTAAGATACTAAGATTGTGTCCCCGTTTAGGTTAGATGCTATGCTCTAAGTATTAACGTAATATACTCCTTATGGATTGCGTATTGTATGCACTTAATCTCTGTGTGACTTCCTAATATTTTCCAATAGTTAGAAAATATTTATTTTCATGTTTTCCCAAATATAGAAGACTGATATGAAGAACGATTAATTATGCCAAGTAAAACTCCTCTTATCCCTAAGTGAGTTTATTAAACGAGAGTTAATGTCCCGAGTCCTTGTTAATTACTTCTACCAAACCCTACTAACTTTCCCAAGAAAAGTAGAATTTAATGGCTTAGATTAATGTTTGCAACCACTAATCAACATGAACGAATAAGAAATAATTAAATACTACCAATCCACAATTCGTATATTAATATTAAAAACCTATTGCATAACCCCCACCATTGGGTTCACAATTTCAGATAAAGGTTTAGCTACTCATATTATTGATGATAACAAAAAGCATTGAAATTGTCATTAAAACTTACAAACGAAGATTAAACAATGGAACTTGTTCTTGAAACCCTCGAAATATGTAAAGTATTCGATGCTCTCAGTACAAGTCTTAAAACAGATGATAATCTAATAATAAAACCCTAAAAAGTATTTATACAAGTCAAAAATTCGGAATTACAACTTGACAAAACAACCCGTCGCTAAATTTGACTTACCGTCATATTAATTACGGTCCGTCAATAATTTGACGGTTCACATTGACGCCCAAAATGACGGTCCCTCAAATCTTTGATGGTACCATAAAATCCAACTCTGAGAATGTCTGATTGCAGGATTGAACTCGACGACACGATTCTCCGGTCCGTCAAAATATTGACGGACCGTCAGAAGCCACCGTCACTTTTCTACCACTTTGCAAACTCTCAGTATCCTTCTATCAGGTTTTTTGACGGCTCCATTGTCCCGTACAATCCTCAAAACTAGGACTTTACTTCAATTTCCTTGTTTTTGCTTTCCGATCACTAATTACTTGAAACATAAACAAAACACATCAAAACGACACAAACTTGCTTAAAACAAGTAAAACTTATTGTTAAAAAGCATCAAATGTGCTGTAATTCCACGGCACATCATATGCCTCATCTTCAAATCTCAAGGTGAAGGTGTAGCTCATTAGAATAATGAAATTTTAGTAAAAGGGGATCCCCAAACAACTATCAACTTCAGTACTCATCTTAACCTTAGCTTGTTTAGAATGGGAAATTTGTGAAATAACCTCATGTATCTTTAAACATCACAGATTCTAGCATTTATGTAGATAGAATATTATGTAATTAGGATAGAATATTATGTAATCAGGAATTGATTAGTATTGATTTTCCTTTCTTTTTAAGACTTGTAAAGTTAGCTATTTAAACCCCAATAGCTTGAGGAAATAATCAAGCCGAGTTCTCTCATGTTCTCTTCCGATTCACATGGTATCAGAGCTGGGTTAAAACCAGTGACATTGGAAGAGAAAACTCCGAGCTCAGGAAAAAAAATTCCGGCTACTTTTTCTTGCTGTCCGAACAGATCTCGTCTTCCGTAGGTGTTGTGATCAAACCAACACCACTATGAGACTCGAACCACCAGCTTGAGCAAAACCCAGTCAGCTCTGCCACCACCGGCCACCCTCACGTGCCCTCCAGATCCACAATTTTTCGGCGAGATCCGACTCACGCGCCGGCGCATGAGCCATTTTCCAATCACTTTCCGATGCGATTCTTTTTCAGCAGGGTCGCCCCTAAATTTCAAGCAGTCTGACACTGGTTCCACCAGATTTTGAGCATTTTCCAGCGAGACAGTCCACTTTTCGGTAATCAGCTTCTCTGTTTCGGCGAGCTCTTTCTTTGTTTCTCTGGTAATTGTAACTTAAACTTGATTCGAAGTTATTTCAACTATTATTTGAGAAAAATGTCACTCGGATCAGATATTTTTTCTAAACCTATGGTTTTCAGCAACCCAAACCACTCCATCACCACTGAACCCTTGATAGGAAGTGCAAACTATTTATCTTGGTCTTCTTCTGTTCAATTATGGTGCAGGGGACACGATGTTCAGGATCACTTGGTTAAACAAGCTAAGGATATTATTGAAAAAGATAGGGGCGAATGGGAAAGAATTGATGCTCAATTGTGTAGTATTTTGTAGAAATCTATTGACTCAAAGTTGATGCCATTATTCCGACCATTCCAAACTTGTTTCTTAGTTTGGGAAAAGGCTTGTGGACTATACACAAATGACATCTCCCGCTTTTATAATGTGATCTCTCGGTTGACTAACCTTAAAAAGCAAGATTCAGATATGTCTACTTATCTTGGACAAGTTTAAGCGGTTATGAAAGAATTTAATGAGTTGATGCCCGCTTCTCCAAGTGTTGATAAACAATTGGAGCAACGACAGAAGATGTTTTTGGTTGTTACACTTGTTGGACTTCCATCTGATCTTGACTCGGTGCGTGATCAAATTTTGGCTAGCTCCACTGTTCCTGCTATGGATGACTTGTTTGCTCAACTATTGCGATTGGCTGCACCACTTATGTCGTCTAGTCATCTAGTGACACCTGCAGACTCTTATGTTCTCGCATCTCAAATCATAGAGAATCAAACATCTCAGTCTACGAACAATCGACGAGGAGGAGGTCGTTTTGGAAGATCTCGACCTAAGTGTAGTTATTGTCATAAGTTTGGATATACTTGTGATGTGTGTCGCAGTCTTCTTAGTCAATCACTGAATGCTCATTTTGCTCAAACTGAATCCACTGGTAATCCAACCAATCAACGATTCTCTTTATCTGAGGCAGAATACAACGACTGTCGTCAGTATCATGCGAGTAAGCAATCATCTTCATCAATAGATCCATTGCTTAGACTGGTAATCATGTTGCTTGTATCTTACAATCCACCACACTTGGCCCATGAGTCATGGACTCGGGCTCCTTTGATCACATTTCTGGTAACAAATCTTTATTGTATATTATTACTTTTTCTCGGTCCTTTCCTAATGTTACCTTAGCTAATGGTTCTCAGTCCATGACAACTGGACTCGGTCAAGCAAATCCTTTACCTTCTTTGACTTTAAATAATGTTCTTTTTGTCCTTGGTTGTTCCTTTAGCCGTCTGTCAATTCGTTTGGCTAAGGCTTTAAATTGCTTCACCTTATTCTTTAGTGACGTTTTTGTTATACATGACCTCAGTATGGGAAGGATGATTGGCGAAGATCATTGCGTTTTTGGGGGATGCAGTGCTCACCTCTTGTTACCTGATTAACCGTATGTCTTCCTCTGCTATTCAAAATCAGGTCCGCATTCTATTTTGTTTCCCTAGTCAACTTTATTTTCTCTTCCACTGTTGTCTTTGGGAGCACATGCTTTGTTCACATTCTCACTCTAGGCAAAGACAAATTGTCTCCTCGTGCTCTTAAATGTGTCTTTCTCGGTTATTCAAGGGTACAGAAGGGATAAGGGATATCGATACTTCTTACCTGACCTCCAGCGATACTTTATGTCAGCTGATGTTACTTTCTTTGAAGGTCAGCCCTACTTTACATCCTCTTCTGCTGAACAGTTAGACATTTCTGAAGTTCTACCAGTTTCATTTTGTGGGGATCCCGCCATAGTCTACCCTTCCACATCACCTCATACACCTCCCATCTTCCTCAGTTGCACCACCACCACTATTGACTTATCATCGTCGCCCGCATCCAGATGATTCATGCCCTCGATCGGAATCCTTACCTGCTGAGGAGGATTTGTCTTCACAGAGTCCACCCATTGTCACTCGAAAAGGTAATTGTTTTACTCGTAACTCTCTTCCTATCTATACTTGCTTGAGCTATCATCTTTCACCGAACCATTTTGCCTTTGTATCATCGCTATCATCTATGTCTATTCTTAACACTACAGGTGAAGCTCTTTCTCATCCAGACTGTCAACAAGCTATGATTGACGAGATATCTGCCTTACACTCTAGTGGTACTTGGGAGCTTGTTCTTCTACCTCTAGATAAGTCTACAGTTGGTTGTCGTTGGGTATATACAGTGAAGGTTGGCCCCGATAGACAGATTGATCGTCTGAAGGCTCGACTAGTTGCCAAGGGATATACACAAAATTTTGGACTTGACTATGGTGATACACCTTCTCTCTGGTGGCTAAGATTGCTTCAGTTCGTCTCTTTTTATCTATGACTGTTGTTCGCCATTGGCCTCTCTACTAGTTGGATATAAAAAATGCCTTTCTTCATGGGATCTCGAAGAAGAGGTATATATGGAGCAACCACATGGTTTGTTGCTCAGGAGGAGTCTAGTAACATGGTTTGCAGATTACGCCGAACACTTTAGGGCCTAAAGTAGTCTCCTCGAGCTTGGTTTGGGAAGTTTAACATGGTTATTCAGGAGTTTGGCATGGTACGAAGTGAAGCTGATCATTCTGTGTTTTATCGTCACTCTTCTCTAGATTTGTGCATGTGTTTGGTGGTGTACGTTGATGATGTAGTCATCACAGGGAATGATGATGAGGGAATTACCAAATTGAAACATCACATTTTCAGCATTTTCAGACTAAAGATCTTGGTCGATTGAGGTACTTCTTAGGCATTGAGGTTGCTCAATCCAAATCAGGAATTGCCATTTCACAGAGGAAATATGTATTTGATATTCTTGAGGAGACATGAATGACAGATTGTAGGCCTATTGATTCTCCAATAGATCCAAATGTTAACCTCCTACCAGGTCAGGGGAGCCTCCTAGCGATCCTAGAAGATATAGAAGGCTGGTAGGGAAGTTGAATTATCTCACAGTAAATGATTATCGTGGAAACAACCTCCTGTAGAAATGCAAGGCTGCGTACAATAGACCCTTGTGGTTCAGCCCTTCCCCGAACCCCGCGCATAGCGAGAGCTTAGTGCACCGGGCTGCCCAACTCGATCTGATTACCTTTCCGGTTAGTGTTGTAAGTCAATTCTTGAGTTCTCCTTATGACAGTCATTGGAATGCAGTTTTTCGCATCCTTCGATACATAAAATTTGCTCCAGGGAAAGGACTACTCTATGAAGATCGAGGACATGAGAAAATTGTTAGGCTATTCAGATGCAGACTACGCAGGGTCACCCGCTGACAGACGATCCACTTCTGGATATTGTGTGTTAGTTGGGGGAAATTTGGTATATTGGAAAAGTAATAAACAACATGCGGTTGCTAGGTCTAGTGCAAAAGCAGAATATCGGGCTATGGCAGTAGCGGCATGTGAACTCATATGGATCAAGCAACTACTGAAAGAATTGAAATTTAGAGAGATTAAAGAAATGGAACTTGTGTGCGATAATGAAGCTGCACTTCACATTGCATCGAATCCCGTGTTTCAAGAGAGGACCAAACACATAGAGATTGATTGTTATTTTGTCAGAGAGAAGGTACTCTCAGGAGACATCATCACGAGGTTCGTGCGGTCAAATGATCAGCTTGCAGATATATTCACCAAGTCCCTAGCCGGTCCCAGAACGAGTTACTTATGTAACAAGCTTGATACATATAATTTGTATGCACCAGCTTGAGGGGGAGTGTTAGAATCTGGGAAGATTCTAGCATTTATGTAGACAGAATATTATGTAATTAGGATAGAATATTATGTAATCAGGAATTGATTAGTATTGGTTTTCCTTCCTTTTTAAGACTTGTAAACTTAGCTATTTAAACCCCAATAGCTTGAGGGAATAATCAAGCCGAGTTTTCTCGTTTTCTCATTTTCTCTTCCGATTCACACTTCTAAATTAACAGTTGTGTTACTGGGCATTCATAAAGTATGTTGTTGTCCTTTCCCCACACGAAATTATTCTCTAATAGTTTGATTTTTCCAGTTGGAACATAATAAAAAATGTACTTCGGATATACTTATGCAGCACTTAGAATGGTGTACACCTTGATATATAGTCTATCTTACTCAGTTTCTTCTTTAGCATAAATACGTACGTCAAAGTAGCTTTCAACATATGTGCAAGTACACTAGTGAATGGTTTTTATGGGGATTGCATGATAATTTTAATAATGTTTACTCATTTTTTCCTTTTCCATTTTGTTTGCATCAAGGTTTACTGTACACATACTGCTCCAGATTATTCCCTTCCTTGGCAGAAACATAGACAATATACAAGTACTGGAAGGCATGCTCTTTAACCTCTCTCTGCTTAGAAAATTGTGGAAAACAGTGAATTTCTTATGAATAGTAGATGGTCAATGCGTTTATTTTCTGATAGTCTACTATATCTGGTAAGCTGATCTTTGTAGAGGGGATAGCCTACAAGTCTGATTTTAGTTTGATTTTTACAGTGCTTTCATGATTGGTGATGGGAAGCTATTGACCAATGCGCATTGTGTTGAACATGACACACAGGTACCTCTGAGGTTTTAATCTTTCCTTTACAAGTATAGAAATTCTTTCTGTTTATGCCTCTCTGTGCCTATCTCTTCATTTCTTCGTCAAAAGAAAGAAAGTATGAAGTTTTGGGAGTATGCTTTTGGAATATTTGCTAATAATAGTCTCTTCTTAGTTTCTGCCTATCCCTCCTCTTAATTAAATGAAAGAATGTCTCTAAACAAAAAAAAAGGTTGAAATGTTAACCAATAATCAGGACACCTATATCACTATAATTTAAGTTTATTTATGGAGGGGGGAGCCTTGGAGCAACGGTAAAGTTGTCTCTGTGTGACCTATAGGTCACGGGTTCGAGCCGTGGTAGCAGTCACTAATGCTTGCATTAGGTTAAACTGTCTACATCACACCCCTTCGGGTACGGCCCTTCCCCGGGCCCTGCTAACGCGGGATGCTTTGTGCACCGGGCTGCCCTTTTTATAAGTTGATTTATGGACCCTCAGGTGTGGGGATATGAAGTTCATCTTTCTCTCCCAGTGTGAACAGTGTATTTTAGTCATCTAAAACTTTGTCCATCCAACCGAAGCTGGACTTCCACACTGGCCTTAGAAAACATGCATGACTACATTTACGAAAAAAGTATTTTATTTTGTATTTTCTATAGTAAAGGTAAATATGAACTTCACCATCCACACTTTTAGGATTGAACTTCGCGCACAACTGTTAAAATATATAGCACTTTGCCATCCTATCCACTTTACCGGTCAAAACCTAGTTGGAAGGGGAGACTAAAAGATGGCCACTTCTTTCCAAATTATTTTGACCGAGTTTTATGACTTTCTGATGACAAACTAGAAACAGAAAGGTAAGTGAGGCTCTTTTACCCTCGTTTTTATTAGTTTCTTTTTACTAGAAATTGTGGATGGCAAAGTGGAAGCTTAGATACTTTGGACAGCATTAAAAAAGGGCACGGGCAGCCCGGTGCACTAAGCTCCCGCTATGCGCGGGGTCCGGGGAAGGGCCGGACCACAAGGGTCTATTGTACGCAGCCTTACCTCACATTTCTGCAAGAGGCTGTTTCCACGGCTTGAACCCATGACCTCCTGGTCACATGACAGCAACTTTACCAGTTACTCCAAGGCTCCCCCTTCACTTTGGACAGCATTCTGCATAATAATAAAAAGGAAGGATAGAAAATGCATCTTCTCCAAAGAAACTTAATTTTGATTATCTAGCTCAGGTCCGACCTAACCCTACCCATAAAAGTTGATCCCCGGCAGTCCATACTAATTAATCCAAGTCCATTTTATTCACTAACCAATCCATCGTGTTTTTGGGATAATATGTATCCCCATATTACCACCTGTACTTTTATGACACTCTTCTCAAGTATATACATAGTGGCTAACTTTGTATTCATTATTCACTATTGTTGAACCCTGCTATTTAGGTGGTCTAATATCACCAAATGAGTCAACTACATTATTCTGCTCCATCTGCATGTCAAATGCAGCTTTCAGCTTAATCAATATTTTTGGTGGCAGGTCAAAGTGAAGAAAAGGGGAGATGATACAAAATATGTTGCTAAGGTATGCTTTCATGTTATTTTTAAATGCCTACATCACTTAGAAATCATTCTAGTATTATAAATAGTAGTTTTATGGGTCCAAGTTGGGTGAGGTAGGTTGACAAGATAGACTCGAACCGACCTGATTATGTGGTGCTTAATTTTCGTTATGTATTGTAGGTTCTAGCTAGAGGGGTAGAGTGTGACATAGCTTTGCTATCCGTGGAAAGCAAGGACTTCTGGAAGGGAGCTGAGCCCCTTAGTCTTGGACGGTTGCCTCGTCTGCAGGTACTCCTCATTTGTCAATTCCATGTAGAAAAAACTGTCATATGGACAACTTTATGTTTGTTTTTCCCTGAAGACGTGTTTTCTCATGTTCATGTTGGTCTAAATTTGTCAAAGAAAATGGGATAAGCCACCAACATCCTGCACAAGTATTCCTACTGAATAAAGTTGCCACCAATCTAATTGATGCCTGCTTGCTATATTTGTCAATTGCACTTGATCTTGGATAAATTAGTTTGTAGATGTCCTATACTTGAGTCGAGATTTGTCTCTGATATGTATCATTATGTGAATTCTATATTTGTGAGGCAGCTTCACATTTGATAATAAGCTTCAAGTTGATAGATAAGTAAAATGCGTAGTTATTTCTCGGGTGGGATTATACCTTAGGAGAAAGAACATTACATTTTTTCTCAGGGAAAATATTTTCTATTAAAATCTTTGAAGAAATTTGTAGAAGAGCCAATTATGGACTCATAATCATTATAACATAATCTTGTTACCTTTTTGTTTGTCATTTGATGTCTGCAAAACCTCTGTTACTACTTATTTTGTGTTGCTGGCGTAATTTCTATTTACTGTGGAATATAAAACATCTTGACATATTAAAAACCCAAATCTCTTGTCGAATCTGATGCAACGCATATGGCTAACATATTAAGCTGGTTCTTTTTCTTGTGCAGGATGCTGTAACTGTGGTTGGCTATCCACTTGGAGGAGATACAATATCTGTGACTAAGGGGGTGGTGTCAAGAATTGAGGTTTGTTTATGTTCACCTCTCAGTTAAGGTAGTATTAGTTTATTCCTTAGCTGACAGTCACTGACCTATAGATGTTTTTACCTCCTTAAGAATTTTGATCGTTACTCTTTGTGGTCCGGCCCTTCCCCGGACCCCGCGCATAGCGGGAGCATATCTGGATACACTATAACAGTTGTTATGAATGGTATTGTTCTAATCATGTCATGATCTATTCAATCTTAAAGGGTAATGATTGCTAGAATTTAGATTAATAAATGCATAGTGTTAGGAAAAGAAACTTGCAAAGATAATGCACGATAGTCACAACCTTCGCCAATGCATGCACTGTGTGCAGTCATAGCGTCGAACCTGTGCTTTAAGGGGGTTTATCAACTATTAATCAGGTTTCATGAACCTAAATTAAAATAACCATTGACATAACCTAGTCAATGACATATTGATCTTCCCTCAGTGACCTGCAATTAAGCATGTTGATTCACCTTAAAGAATGCAAGGTACTTTTATAAAGATCGTTGTTCTTTGTTATTGTTATTATTTTCCTTCGTTTTGTTATTCTTTTGACCCTTTTACACCCTTATTGTTCCCTTTTTTTAAGGTTGTAGTTATGGTTAAGAGTATTCAAGCATATAGTTGTTTCCTTAAATTCCAGTCAGTTCTATAGCTTGGAGAAGAGTTGATTATTACAAATGAGACAATCTTCCCTTAGCGACTAGTGATGGATACATCCTGACTTTTGTTTTCCTAGATATTGATTACAAGTGCTAACTTATAGATTGGTCTTCATCAATAGGTTACATCATATGCTCATGGATCATCTGAGCTGCTGGGCATTCAGATAGATGCAGCAATAAATCCTGGTAAATGGATGTTGAAATAAGACCGCTTCTTCTTATAATCAGCCCGTAGAAATTTACTCGTATCGAACTTGTTTTAGAACTTATCTATGTGTACATACACAGATCAATAGTTGTATTTTTTTCTTGCTTTACTGTAGTTGCTGCTACTAATGGCAAGGATTTTAGGTAATAGTGGCGGTCCTGCATTCAATGATGATGGAGATTGCATTGGAGTGGCATTTCAGGTAGTTGCTTGTCTGATCTGGATTATTCTTCGTGACCAGATTCTTGCTTCTTTGGGCTTGGCACTTTAGTTTACGCAGAGTCCTCTCTTTTAGGGAACTTTTGTAATGCAACTAGTTTGAAATGGTTACTTAATCACATAATTGTAGTAGTTTATATTACCGCTACTGTTATTTTCATCTGTTTTAAAAGGCATTCTGAGGCTAGCTTAAGAGCTCACCAGAGCAAACCATAACACATTGCTTGGGGTAACTAGGGGTGATAATATCCTTTACGACCATGTACTGCATCAACAGTTCTTCAAATTACTTTTTGTATTTGTCTCTTATTTTTATTTGCTTGATCTATTTACTGAATGAATTCAGTCACTCCTCAGGGTATGAAATGTATTCTAGTGCATTTGCCTTAAAATCCATGATTATCAGCATACTGTTCCTCCTCTGTGCTTTAATAAAGTTATGATCTTCTTCAAGAATCTCATTCCTTATTTGTTCTTTTTACTTCATGTGTTGTTTTGATATTGGTATTGCTTACACAACACCTCCTTTAGGTTTACAGATCAGATGATGCTGAAAATATTGGTTATGTAATCCCTACTACAGTTGTGTCTCATTTTCTGGAAGACTATGAGAGGAATGGGAAGTATTGTGGTGAGTCCATCTCCTTTTGTGAAACTATCTGCTCATTCAGGTCACGTAAATGGCTAGGGCTTCGCAAACAGTCTGTTTCGTTTTCAATTACACAGTTCGTTAACCAAGAATATTTATTTTCTTGAATTAGATTATGCAACTGACTGATCTCTGAGATTAGCTTGATTTCTCTCTGGTATATGATTATGATATACTACTCTAACTATGTCATATTTTCAGGTTTTCCCTGCCTTGGGGTGTTGTTGCAAAAATTGGAGAATCCAGCACTACGTGCATGCTTAAAAGTGCCATCTAACGAGGTCTGTTTATGTACCTCTACAGAATGGAAGTCTGTCTACTCTTCAGAGTGATAGTATTTCTCTGTGTAGTTCCCCTATCCGCCCCTGTTTGTGTGTGTAATTGGTGAATTCATTGATCAGCAAAAATTGGGGCGGCTGATGACAAATAACGGTGTTGCTTATCCTAAGATTCTTCACATGGGCTGGGTGCACATTATCCTATTGAGAGATGTACTCTAGGCTTATCCCAGCCCACACTGAACAGCTGGACTCCTAATTCATGAATCCTTTTCAGGCTGAAATCCTAATTCATGAGCTTAAAAAAGCTGGGTATTTTCTTGCTGGAGCTCTGCCATCTAATAAAATAATTTAGGCCAAAGCCAACTCAATTCTGGTTTGGTCTCAACTGAACCCCAGAAGAAACAAATTCGCAAAATCCATTCATTGAGGTATATACCTAGTCTTTGACCTCAGAAAGAAGCTTGGGTGAAATTCTTTCATGGCAAGACTTTACAAAGTCTTAAGTTATACATTCAAATATGGAGCAAAAGGCTTTGCATTTGACAATTTAACTAATCACCCTTCCAAACATCTTGCTGACTGGGAGTCCTTTTCCATTCTTTCTTAAACTGTATTTTCCTGATGAGATCTAGATTACTTTGATTCTAGTGAATTTTACTGAACAGTGATGAACCAAGTACAAATCAGAGGGTTATATGAAGATTAAAATTGGACCTCTAGAATTGGGTAAGAGGCAGATCTTGGTGAAGTTGTGGTGAATAATGATGAAGAACGAATGATGGACAAAACAAGAGAAAAGTGGCATTAAGTAAAATAATTTCTATTTGGTTATGCATACCTACTTATCAATAAGAATATACAGAAACACATTAGAAGAAGCAATCTAAAGAAAATATGGTAAGCATTCTTAGGCTTAAGCGTGTCAAAATTGAATTTATTATGGATTGAGCTGAACAAAGGTAACTCTTCTTGATAATGAATCACCAGTGGTTAACTTTTTCTTGAATTAGCTGATTTATTATTTCAAGAGGAAGGCATCCTGAATGAAGCAGTTTTTGCGATATTTCGGCATTCTGGTTTTCTAGTGGTGTCAACTCCTTTAAATTAGATGTCATGGACTTGATAAAAAAAAAAGATTATTAGATATCATGGAGTTAAGTTATACCACCAGTCAACCAAGTGCATCTATCAGTTTAGCTTTTTCTTAATACTACTTTTATGCCTTGTCAGAAAAAGAAAACCTGTTCCTAATTCATTCAGCTGAATCCACCTTGGCAGTAATGTGTTTTGAGATATGGATGTGTAGAAGTTACTCAATAGTTTGTGCGGAAAATCTACTACTTGTATATGGCTTCTAGATGTCCTCTTTTAATACATCTGATTTTTGGTCTTATAGGGCGTACTTGTACGGAAAGTTGAGCCCACTTCTGATGTCAGTAATGTCTTGAAAGAGGTACTTATATTCTTTATTTCAGTAGGTTATTTCTGACTTATTGTACACATGGATTTCTTTGCACCATTGTCAGCAGTTGATGTTCTGATATATGACAGTTAATCTAGTCCAGAGATCCTCAGCTTGATCGCATTTTGTTTCACTTATCAAAGTTTTTTCGAAATATGTAACCCTTAAACTGCAACCTTAGATGGAAGGACCAAAGGAAAAAGAATTGATTTGACTGGAAACAGTGATTAGCTGAGAAGCTTAAAATAAAAGGTCTTTTTTATTATCAGAAGCTCCCTGGAGGTCATGGCTTCCAGGCATCTACTTTATTCAGTGTGCTTCACTTCTTTTCCATCCATTTGTGTGAAGTAACTTGATTTAGTCGAAGGGAGCCTTGAAGTAACTGGTAAAGTTGTTGCCATGTGACCGGGAGGTCACGGGTTCAAGCCGTGGAAACAACCTCTTGTAGAAATACAAGGTAAGGCTGCGTACAATAGACCCTTGTGGTCCGGCCTTCCCGGGCCCCGCGCATAGCGGGAGCTTAGTGCACCGGGCTGCCCTTTTTTTTAAACTTGATTTAGTCATTTTATTCTGTTGTTTTTGGAACATAGTGTGTTTGCTTATATAGTGATGTTGACTTCCTCCTTCCCTTATAGGAGGTAACTCTTTTTGAAATCAATATCCACTGAGGATGTGTTCCAATAAAGCATAATGAATTGGAAGATTTCATATGGCTGAACCCAACTAGATTGGGATTTAGGTGTAATATTGAATATGGACTAGGGACTCAAGTCATAGCTTGTACATTCTTTTCATTAATTTCTTTTTTTGAGAAAGGTATGCTACCATTGCGCCACGGATCCGATATTCGTTTCTTCTAATTTCTTATTTTACAACATTGATTAATATGCACCATTGATGTGGTGGTGGAACTCAATTAATCTCAAAACATGAAGCTTTAAGTTATGAGAATGAGTGAGGTGTCATGGATATTCAATCGGTATTTGGTATTCTTGTTGCCATAACATAAAGGTATTGTCCTAGAACTAGATAATCTTTGACCATGTTTAGTTAGTCCAACCAATTTCTGCATTAGTACACCTGTCTATTTGATTTATTTGATTTTTCCCATTTTTATGGTGTTAAGTTACTAGGAAATTTTATTTGGATTTTAGTGTTTCATAGGCATGTTATTTTTGCAATGTCACTAAGTCAAATAATGCTTGGTACATTTTTCAGGGCGACGTGATTGTTAGCTTTGATGGTGTTCATGTTGGGTGTGAAGGAACAGTGCCGTTTCGATCAAGCGAACGCATAGCTTTTCGCTATCTCATTAGTCAAAAGTAAAGTTCGTTCCTTGAAAAGAAGTTAAATTTGCATTTGAAGGCATTAGTATGTTTGACAAATGTTTTTTATTTATTACATACTACGTTTGACAAACATTTGCAGATAGTTTTATCATGCTTTTTTGTAGTATTTTGCCATAGCTTGTTTGCACGGATTTGAGTTACCTGTCCTTGTGCCGAGGGTCTACCGGAAACAACCTCTCTACCTCCCAAGGTAGGGGTAAGGTCTGCGTACACTCTACCCTCCCCAGACTCCACTTTGTGGGATTTCACTGGGTATGTTGTTGTTTTATACTACGTCTGACAAACATTATGCACTTGACATTCAGTTTGAATGCCAAACTCTGAAACTGTTAGTTCATGTAATAATTACTGATTTTCAAGACAACACTTCTCCCTTTGTCTTCCCACATAAGTTTCTGCTTCAATTAAATTTGCCAAAGCTAGCAGGGAATGCTTATCATTTTGTATACTGTGAGGGTTGAATAGTCTTTTTTGTTTTTTCTCCCAGTCGAATGTATCAGTTAATGCTAATATTTCACTGAATCCTTGATGTCAAACTCCAAACTCTCCCCATCTTCCATGTTGATGTTGGTCCTGCATGTTGATTTATTAAGTCCTGCACTTGCTACTTATAGTTTACAAAATTGCTGTTTCCTTTCCAGATTCACTGGTGATTCAGTTGAGCTCGGTATTATAAGAGCGGGAGAATTCATGAAAGTTCAAGCAGTTCTGAAGCCGCGTGTGCATTTGGTATAAAATAAATGTTACCTGACCTTGTCTTTTTGTTGACACCATCACTTGAATCTCAGTTTGATTGATATTGATCTGTTTGCTTTCATCTGAAGGTTCCTTATCACATCGAAGGTGGTCAGCCTTCATACCTAATAGTTGCAGGTTTGGTGTTTACACCACTATCCGATCCACTAATAGAGTAAGTTGCCAGAATTCCTCATATTGTTATACGGTGCTAGCTATTTGCTAGATTTCAAGTACATATTAGTATAAGAGTTCTCTCTCTGATAACAAAACGTTCATATTTTATTTGGCAGGGAAGAAGAAGATAGCATTGGGGTGAGTCTTGACAAAATGATGATTGGTCACAATGATTAGAACTATTTTTGTTTTGTTTTATAAGTCCATGATTAGAAATACTTTTTTTCTTTTAATTTTATTAGCTAAAACTACTGACCAAGGCTCGATACTCTTCGGCCAAGTTCGAAGGGCAGCAGATTGTTGTACTATCCCAGGTATGTATGGAATAAGTTTTGGCCTTTGTAAATTGATTCTCGGATATAGTGACTAAAAGATCTATCCTTTCTCTTGTTCATTACTGGAGATGAAAGTAGGACCTACCCGCCCCTTAGCCATGTTGGAGGAAAAAGGGGACACAACCTAAGGGTGATGATAGTGGTGGCAGAATGGTTAAATGGTTTTTAGCCTGCCCATTTATCACCCTTGAGGTTCTAGTCTACCTTATCACTTGCTTACCCATTTTTCATCATGGTTAAATGGTTTTTAGCCTTCCCATTTATCACCCTTGAGGTTCTAGTCTACCTTATCACTTGCTTACCCATTTTTCATCTCTGAATGATGCGGAGGAGTTAATTTACTGTAAAATAATTCTATTTTCAATGGTTTATTTTGCTTGTAGGTCTTGGCGAATGAAGTAAATATTGGGTATGAGGATATGACCAATGAGCAGGCAAGTTACTTATGTGCACTTTGATGTTATAATCCTAGCAGTTGAATTATAAGCAACAATTGGTGTGAACATCAAATTTCCAATTTAGTCACATATGCTTCTGCAATGAAGTGGATTCATATGCCAACCCAACTAGCTTGGGAATGAGATGTAGTCGGTGTTCTTGTTTGCTTCTTCAATGAAGTCTCAATTTTTAATTTACTGGCAGGTCTTGAAGTTGAATGGCACCCGGATTAAAAACATTCACCATTTGGCTCATCTAGTGGATTGTAAGTGGTAATATATATATATAGTCGAGTTCTTTTTCTCTCCACCCAAGCAATTACAGATTTGTCTGTCTGTGCAGCATCCAAGGGAAAATATTTAGTGTTCGAATTTGAAGACAATATTTTGGTTGCTCTGCAAAGGGAGGAAGCCCTGTCTGCCTCAGCTAGTATTCTCAAAGACTATGGCATTCCAGCTGAAAGATCATCAGATCTTCTGGGACCATATGTTGATCCCATAGAACAA
This sequence comes from Anisodus acutangulus, assembly GCA_029783415.1. Taxonomy (NCBI): domain Eukaryota; kingdom Viridiplantae; phylum Streptophyta; class Magnoliopsida; order Solanales; family Solanaceae; genus Anisodus; species Anisodus acutangulus. Next base: position 303,634 of record CM056494.1, on the reverse strand, counting down.
AATGAAGCAACCAATCAACATAAGTTTGATGATAGTCCAGTTTCTAATTCGGAATTTGGCTACGAAGGGCTTCTTTCGGCTTGATCACATAACATATGAAGCGTGATCTTGATTCTCACTTAAAGCCATCCATTTTTTCAACGTTTTTCATGCCTAAGATGGTTATTCTGGCAGCAAAAGATCTATTGTCACATTTGTAAATTTGACAGGGGGGAAGAACTCGGATAACCAGGCAAAATCTGCATGGTGACTCTAGGCATCAGTGCTTAACTTGGCTGCCTCAGTTTGTAACTAGATTGGTCAGCGAAGTGGATAACATTTATGTAGCAAATAATACAATTGATGGATGCAAAAAAAAGGGTCCAGTTGAAATGAATGTGTTGGTGGCTACTGCCTTTAGGTGAAATGGAAGTGCATGGCCCTGCACATTAAGTATGCAGCATCTCTGAGGTTTATTTTTACAGGCGTAGGATGTAGTTATCAATTTTTAGGAAATTTTGAGAGTTGATGTGATTTGAAGGTTTTGTAATCATTCACATAATTCAGTATTGGCAACAATTTAAAGGATCTTTCATTTCTATTTTCTTTTCTTTCAGTTATCCCTAGCCTCTCCCCCACAAAACAGTAATTCTTTGGCGTTAAACATACTAAAGGTCAGGAGCATTTGCATCAGTAACAAGTTTCATTATGAACATAATGACTATAGTTTTTATTTTATGAAAGTAAAATAGAAGAGTAGATTAGATGATGTATTAATTCATTTTTCCTAATCCTATGTGGGTCATATCACATTCCTATCAGCCCAAGATGTCATGGACTGTTCTGGCAGTACACTGTAGAATGGACCTACCATACATAAGATTCCAAATTCCTAAACGTGCTAACTTGTAGACATCAAAACACACATAGATATATCAAGCTTTGTAGACTAGTGGTTGAAAAAGGAGGAGATCTGGAAGTGAAGTGTCCTCGCTTTAAGAAAAAATCCAATATCTGGGAGAGGCTGAGCATAATTTGTTGGGTAAATTTGATAATATTCGGTTTATAAATTCTACAAGCATAGGCTAGCATAAACAAAATCAAGTTGGTACATATGCAATAATCGTGTTTACTGTTAGCAATAACCTGCAGAAAAAATCGTTCTCTATTTAAATATTACTTTACCTTGTTAGTGGTATAAATTATACCAAGTCAGTGATTCTTTTAGTAAATATAACTCTGTGAGACCAGTATGGCAGTACACAATAAAGCCCGTTATAATGAGGTATTCCTCTTTTTCATTGCATTTAATTTAAGTGTAGAGAAATGGGGAAGGTGGCAGCTTTAAGTAAAAGGATTCAAATCCTATGAAGTGCTATGATTATATATTAGAATCAAGAACATGTTTCATTTCAAACAGCAAAGCCCCTAATTCATGATCAACTTCTCCTCTGAATATTTTGTCAAAGGCGACTGCCATGATGCCAAAATGCGCATCCTGGACTCACATTTGATTTGATCATATCCCTCAGCTAACAACCGATGAGCATGATAAATTTCTTCAATCATGTTGACTAGCTCTGGTCGTTTCTTGAAATACATCTCTGCCTTTTGGGCAAAGGTGTCTGCATCTTCCTCAATTATCCTGAGCATTGATTCTGTCTTTGCATCTAGTTCTGCAATAACATTGTACAGTTTATAATAGATGAGTGCAGAAATCCAGAAACTAACATATACTTGAGAAGAATGTTTTGGCATAATACTATTCTAGAAAATTACTAATGAATCATTTTCAAAGGTAAAGTAGAGCCTAAAAGCGAGAAGGTTAGGGAAAAAGGACTATAAATAGGTCCACCTTATAATTAGGCAATCAGTTCTTCATCACAAATTTATGATGGTGCTTTAGTTGATCAAAATCAACACTTTGCTCTTACTAGTTGACAATAAAAAAAAATGATCCTATTTTTCATAGTTCACTACCTTTTAACGAGACGCAGAACATTTGTGTTATAGTTTGTAAATAGATAAAGAGTTGTTTCTCACCAGCTATAGTTGATTGAAGCCATGGCGAGCAATTTTGGGTGCTATTTTTATCCCTTGCCACTCCCATTTTGACTAAAAATAAATAGACAAAAAAGATAGATAATTAAGCTCAAATTTTAGCTAGATGATACCCGATAGAGTAGCATAGAGATTTAATTTATTCAAAATCTCATAAATAATGTGTTCTACAATTCTACTCTTTGCTTGAAAATAGCTAATCCTATTTATAAATTTGGCTACAAATCCTATTTAGATATGAAAATATATCTAACTTGTAAGCAGCAAGGCTTCTGATTCATAAAACTTACCTTAAGATTAATAATCTATCACAGACGAAGAAGTTTTTCCTACTTGTCAATTATCTCCCAAAATACTCTTAGGTGTTTTCCATATATTATCAGGAATTTTAAAAAGAAAGAAAAATTGTCCAATATGCACTCTTAATGACAATGCCATGTCGTTTTAGATAGAACAAAGACATTTTCGGTAAAAATAAATTAACCTAGAAAGTGTTTATGACTATTTTACATATTTTTTAAAGGAAGATAGCGCTAGAAGATATTCATTCTTCATTTACTTTCATACGATGTGTTTCACTAGCATGAATTTGATGGAGTAAATTACACTTCCTTTCCATTTTTAGTAAAATTTAATCGATAACAAGCGTTTACGTCCGATTAATGAATGTAAGACATATAAAAATTTATCACTTATTATGATTAAGGGATATGTGTTCTTACCTTATTTTGTAGTTAACCAAGGTTAAAAAAGTTAATTCACTTTGAACAACCGGTTCAAAAGTTTAATTAAAAATGTAAATTTTTTTTTGAAAATTCTGATTTTAAATTAAAGATAGGTATAATATATAAAAATGTCCTTAAATTTTATAATTTAGAATATACCATATGAGATGTTGGATAAATATAAAAAGTTATATTCTTTTTGAAAAAAAAAACTAAAATAAAAAAAAGTTGCGTAAATTAAAAATAAAAGAGTAGGAATAAAGGATTGTGCCAAAAATTGATTTTTTTTCTATTCAAATTATAAACTCCGACCATTTTCTCGAAATAAAATAGAGCATTTGTGTAGCATTTATTTAAGTTGTATACTAGTAAAAAATTCCCAATTACTAACAAATACTTCCTCCGTTTCAAAATGATTATCTTATTTTGATTTAACACATAGTTTAAAAAAGTGTCACCCCAACCTGAGGATGTGGCCGACACCTGACGCCTAAACGGCTCGAGCGTACCACATGTATAACGTGACCTGAGCATACAATGACTTGGGCCGTCAAGACCTCCGAATGACCAACACAAGTGAAACTGAGCAAGACAATATGATACAATGACAGCAAGGCCAACATGCATATACAACAAGGCCGACAAGTCCGCAACAAGACAACTATACATACAAACTCAATCTACAAGCCTCTAAGGAAAACATAGTTATAATACAATTACAGCCAGGACAGGGACTCGACCTACCCATAATATGTATTTGTACCAAAACTCAACTCATAACTCTGCTCAGTAGCTTCGAATGAAGTGAAACTTACCACTCGATCAACAGAACTCAACAAGCTCCTATTGGGAAGGTATATATGCACCTCTACCTGAATCTGCAATAGTGCCCCTAGAAAAAGAGACGTCATTAATGAATGAAATGTACTAGTATGTAAAGCATGAAAAACAGTATGAAAGCATAAGCTGTAAAGTAGGGCATAAAAAGGTAACATGATACTCTGATAATTTGTGTGCCACTTAAAACGGACAATGAAACTCTGAAACTATCCTGAAACTTTTGTATATGACTTTTATTATATAATATACCCTCAGCTTGTAGCCTGAGGTGTGAAAAATGATACTGCCCTCAGGTAATGCTCTGAGGTGTATGTATGGATGCACATATAAGTGTCTGCCCTCCGATTATATCCTGGGGTGTGTATAATGTACAACTGCCACCCGGCTATTTGCAATGGTGGTATGAATAGTATATATATATATATATATATATATATATATATATATATATATATATATATATATATATATATATATAATTGCCCACCAATATTAGATTGGTGGTGTGAATAATATATTGTAATAGTAATGGCACTTGTGGCATCTGTGGACCTCATAAACTCTTTGACTTTGCTTTGAACGATTCTTGGTCGATTTGACGACTCACTCTTTGGAACCCTCTTTTTTAGAGGTCTATGGACTTTAGAGATAATCAAGGTATAAGAGATGCAATAACGAGACAAAAAGTACTTTCAACGAGGTATAACAATGTGTGAATAGAGCCTGTCTTTTGAAGTTAGCAATGACGTTTAGCCTTTAGCTTTGATTATGTCCTTTTCTTTGCTTTAAAATGGTAACTTGTCAATATACGAGACTGTACGAGACGGTGACTTGAGAAGCTCCATCTGGAATGAGTATGATCTCAACAAGGCAACCAACAATAAATATGGAACGCAATAATAGCAATGAAACTACTCCCGACAAGGGAATAAACGATAGACGAATAGAATAGTTCTTTTGACGTTTCTTTTTTAAAATAATAAAAACCTTGAATTTCATGCTTCTTGAAAGAAGGGGATAGCCTTACATACATGAGCCGATTCGCTTGACAATCCAACCAGCGCAACTCGTATAGTACCTCAAACTACAATAATGACAATCACACTTTCATTACGCTAAGGAAACGCTAGTATATCACTTATATCGAGCGGCAAGCTCATTTTATAATAAATCGGACAACATCTCCCATATTTTTTCTATTTTTCCGAAGTTCAAACAACCAGAACCATACTAAATCCACCAAATTCCAGCCACAACACAACGTAGAAAATCACCAAATAGTCCATACAACAACAACAATATCAAAATACAATTTCCCGCCCTTAATTTCATATTTTTCATCCCACAATTTAGCTATGACATAAACGATCTTCAATATATCTAGGAGATGAGAATTTTTACCTTATATACCAAGAACTACTCTTCTTCAATCTTACTTGGCAAGAATCAGTAGGTTATTTCAGTCTTGCTTGTGCGCTTTGGTCCTTCTTACAGAGAACATTTTGAAGAAAGCCCAGATTCAACAACGTGACAAAAGAAAATAACGAGATTGAAGTAGTGCGCAAAACTCGTATGTTGTACTTGAGAAAAATTATAGTGTGCTTCCTCAAAATTGAGCATCACGTTGCTGCTCGTTAGCGAGAATTGGCTGCTCATTGTTTGGTGTTACACATAAATATGATACAATGTTTGTTGCTGCAATTATGAGAAAGAACACAATTAATCTCAATTAATGCTCATCCTATTATTGTGGGGTCCATCCCAACTTATCTTCAAATGTATCCACCTAATATATATTGTGTTAGTTGCTGTCCATTCATCTCCAATACCACGTGGACAGCCCCTCCATTGTACACATAAAAAATAATACTCTTATGTTCAAAATATTTGTCTTTGTTTGTTTTGACAACTTTCTAACATGTTTAAGATCATAAAATTAAAGATCATTTTTGTATATTCAACATATTTTTAATTTAAGATCATAAAATTTTAATTTTTTTTACTTTCTTAAACTTTGTCCATGTCACCAAACAATCTTTTTGAAACGGATGAAGTAGTCATCAAATTAATTACTCCATTGATCATGTGTCATTTTCTACGCATACTACTTATCCACATAATCACTAATTATTTTCATGTCTTCTACTAATTCAATATTTATTCAAATACAAATAATCAATTTCTTTATCTCAATTTACTTAAATAGTAATCATTTCAGCACATTTTATATACTCATTATCATGGTCATGTGATCTAGCATTAATTAATAATCTCTTTGACACACACAAAATATTATTTCTAATCCTCGTTGTCACATTTTTAAAATCTTGAATTATTTCGGGACTTCATTTTTTTATACACTGAACTCTTTATTTGCATACTTGAATATGACCAATATTGTTCAGGGTTCGGGTGTACTTATATATGTCGAGCGGTTCAAATCATAGCCTAAAGCCCGAATTATTACATCGATGAAACTTATACTTTTGATTCGTTTAACCTCTAACCTTCACGTACTTATCACTTATTAAACATAGCATAAACACTTATATCCTCAAAGATGATCTTGTCCCGTCGAGCTTATGTCAACTAATTTATGATGCAACTTAATGTAGCAGGATGTAACAAAAAGTAAAGTAGAATATTTATTCAAATACAAATAATCAATTTCTTGATCTCAATTTACTTAAATAGTAATCATTTCAGCACATTTTATATACTCATTATCATGGTCATGTGATCTGGCATTAATTAATAATCTCTTTGACACACACAAAATATTATTTCTAATCCTCGTTGTCACATTTTTAAAATCTTGAATTATTTCGGGACTTCATTTTTTTATACACTGAACTCTTTATTTGCATACTTGAATATGACCAATATTGTTCAGGGTTCGGGTGTACTTATATATGTCGAGCGGTTCAAATCATAGCCTAAAGCCCGAATTATTACATCGATGAAACTTATACTTTTGATTCGTTTAACCTCTAACCTTCACGTACTTATCACTTATTAAACATAGCATAAACACTTATATCCTCAAAGATGATCTTGTCCCGTCGAGCTTATGTCAACTAATTTATGATGCAACTTAATGTAGCAGGATGTAACAAAAAGTAAAGTAGAATATTTATTCAAATACAAATAATCAATTTCTTGATCTCAATTTACTTAAATAGTAATCATTTCAGCACATTTTATATACTCATTATCATGGTCATGTGATCTGGCATTAATTAATAATCTCTTTGACACACACAAAATATTATTTCTAATCCTCGTTGTCACATTTTTAAAATCTTGAATTATTTAGGACTTCATTTTTATACATCGAACTCTTTATTTGCATACTTGAATATGACCAATATTGTTCAGTGGTTCTGTGTACTTATATATGTCGAGCGGTTCAAATCATAGCCTAAAGCCCGAATTATTACATCGATGAAACTTATACTTTTGATTCGTTTAACCTCTAACCTTCACGTACTTATCACTTATTAAACATAGCATAAACACTTATATCCTCAAAGATGATCTTGTCCCGTCGAGCTTATGTCAACTAATTTATGATGCAACTTAATGTAGCAGGATGTAACAAAAAGTAAAGTAGAATATTTATTCAAATACAAATAATCAATTTCTTGATCTCAATTTACTTAAATAGTAATCATTTCAGCACATTTTATATACTCATTATCATGGTCATGTGATCTAGCATTAATTAATAATCTCTTTGACACACACAAAATATTATTTCTAATCCTCGTTGTCACATTTTTAAAATCTTGAATTATTTCGGGACTTCATTTTTTTATACACTGAACTCTTTATTTGCATACTTGAATATGACCAATATTGTTCAGGGTTCGGGTGTACTTATATATGTCGAGCGGTTCAAATCATAGCCTAAAGCCCGAATTATTACATCGATGAAACTTATACTTTTGATTCGTTTAACCTCTAACCTTCACGTACTTATCACTTATTAAACATAGCATAAACACTTATATCCTCAAAGATGATCTTGTCCCGTCGAGCTTATGTCAACTAATTTATGATGCAACTTAATGTAGCAGGATGTAACAAAAAGTAAAGTAGAATATTTATTCAAATACAAATAATCAATTTCTTGATCTCAATTTACTTAAATAGTAATCATTTCAGCACATTTTATATACTCATTATCATGGTCATGTGATCTAGCATTAATTAATAATCTCTTTGACACACACAAAATATTATTTCTAATCCTCGTTGTCACATTTTTAAAATCTTGAATTATTTCGGGACTTCATTTTTATACACTGAACTCTTTATTTGCATACTTGAATATGACCAATATTGTTCAGTGGTTCTGTGTACTTATATATGTCGAGCGGTTCAAATCATAGCCTAAAGCCCGAATTATTACATCGATGAAACTTATACTTTTGATTCGTTTAACCTCTAACCTTCACGTACTTATCACTTATTAAACATAGCATAAACACTTATATCCTCAAAGATGATCTTGTCCCGTCGAGCTTATGTCAACTAATTTATGATGCAACTTAATGTAGCAGGATGTAACAAAAAGTAAAGTAGAATATTTATTCAAATACAAATAATCAATTTCTTGATCTCAATTTACTTAAATATTAATCATTTCAGCACATTTTATATACTCATTATCATGATCATGTGATCTAGCATTAATTAATAATCTCTTTGACACACACAAAATATTATTTCTAATCCTCGTTGTCACATTTTTAAAATCTTGAATTATTTCGGGACTTCATTTTTTTATACACTGAACTCTTTATTTGCATACTTGAATATGACCAATATTGTTCAGGGCTCGGGTGTACTTATATATGTCGAGCGGTTCAAATCATAGCCTAAAGCCCGAATTATTACATCGATGAAACTTATACTTTTGATTCGTTTAACCTCTAATCTTCACGTACTTATCACTTATTAAACATAGCATAAACACTTATATCCTCAAAGATGATCTTGTCCCGTCGAGCTTATGTCAACTAATTTATGATGCAACTTAATGTAGCAGGATGTAACAAAAAGTAAAGTAGAATTTTGAATCATGCGGTTGTTAACTAAAAATATGTAAAATGTATTAAAATGTCTTTTTGTAATTTTTAACATATTATGTAAAAAATAAAAAATAAAAGAATAAATATTTTAAAACGGAGCGAGTACATTATCCACAAAAATAGTACGTCTCTCTTCCTGAATAGGGAAATGAGATCACCACCGACAACTAAATTTAACCCTGGTTAATATATATTCATATCTGAATCTCCTAACCCTGGTTAACTTAACTATCCATTTCCAACATGATAACACAATAAAGTCTCAACTCCTTTGCACAAAAGTCTCCACACTCAATTCACTCTTCTTCATAGTCATGGCGCACTCATTCCCAGAACAAGTGTTAAAGCACTTATTTTCCTTCTTAGCCTCAGATAAGGACCGTAACAGTATATCCTTAGTGTGTAAATCATGGTACGAGATCGAAAGGCGGTGTAGGAAGAGTGTGTTTATTGGGAACTGTTACTCTGTTAGCCCTGAGATTATGATCAAACGGTTCCCTGAAGTTAGATCTGTGAATCTGAAAGGAAAGCCACATTTTGCTGACTTTAATTTGGTTCCTGAGGGTTGGGGTGCGTATGTTGAACCTTGGATTGTAGCAATGTGTAGGTCTTATACTTGCCTTGAAGAGATTAGACTTAAACGAATGGTTGTTAGTGATGAGGCTTTGGAGTTGATTTCTACTTCCTTTGAGGATTTTAAAGTGTTGGTTTTGTTGTCTTGTGAAGGCTTTACTACTGATGGACTTGCTGCTATTGCTGCTAACTGCAGGTCAGATTACTGTTTTCTAGTACTCCTTCCGGATCAGAAAGAGCGTAACGCCCTTTTAAGAAAATACTATCTTTTAGTCAAAAATAGATTATTTGACGTAAATGCCCCTAATTAAATATGTATTGGATTTGGCCACCTAACAATTAATAATAATGTCAAATATTTTGATCAGAAGAGAGTATTGTTTAGTGACTTAGTTCTTACCTGGAGGAGAAAGTTTAAATCTTTGTGTTTATGTTAATGTTAATGTTAATGCTGTGATGTGTTGCTCTTGATATTTATCGGTTTGTCAACGATTTCATTTTGTTTGGTTTCTGTGACTACTTTGTGATAGTTAACCTTTACCAAACAAGAAAATAAAAAGGCTTATTTTTCTGTCTTTACTTTTTGTAAATGTTACTTGGTTAGGTTCTTGAAACTGGAGCATATACTGTGAAGGAATTAATTTCTTTTATCTAGGACAAGGACTTGCATTATTTACACTTTTCTTAAAGGCATATAAGGATGGACCTGCTTTTACTTTGTATTTGTTGTTGCACAGACAGTAAAAACTACTTGCTCAATAATGTGGGTTCTTTTCTGGTTATTGAGTAGATTCTGGTCACGTACTCACGTTGATTAAGAACGCAGTTCTGACTAGAATGCAGTTCTGACTTAGAGAATATATCCTCTTTTAGTTAGCTTCTTTCACTATTTACTTGAATGTGATCTTAAAACTCTTAAAACCTGTTTGAAGGAATTGTAATGAAGTTTATATCTGGTGCTTTGGTTGGAGGCATTGTGTTATATCTGGTGGGGACTTGTAGTGAAGTTTATCTGTGGTGCTTATACTTCAAAAAGCGAAAAAATGGAGGTGGCTGGTTCAACGTTAACATGCTTAATTGGTGAATTCACGAAATGGGGATTGATTAAATTTCATTACTGGAATATACTTGTTCCGATAGTTTAAATACTTAAAGCGAAAAAATGGACGTGCCTGTGGTTCAATGTTAACATGCTTAATTGGTGAATTCACGAAATGGGGGTTGATTAAACTCCATTACTGGAATATACTTGTTCCGAAAGTTTAATTCTCCTATGTCTATTGACTTCTAGATATTATTCTACTGCAGGAATCTGAGAGAACTAGACTTGGGAGAGAGTGAAGTGGAGGACCTAAGTAGCGATTGGCTCAGTTATTTTCCTGATAGTTGTACTTCACTGGTGTCACTTAACATTTCTTGTTTGGGTTCTGAGATCAGCTTCTCAGATCTGGAACGTCTGATTGCTCACTCTCCTGATTTGAAGACACTTCGGCTCAGTCAAGCTGTGCCCCCTGAGAAGCTTCCAGACCTACTGTGCCACGCCTCCCAATTGGTTGAATTTGGTACAGGTGCCTACTCTTCTGAGGTATGGTCTGATGTTTTTTCAAATTTGGAAGAAGCTTTTTCAGGCTGCAAGAGCCTTGAAGGCCTGTCTGGATTTTGGGATGTCGAGCCAGCTTACCTTCCAGCTATATATCCTGTCTGCTCCAGACTCACCTCATTGAATTTAAGCTATGCTACTATTCAAAGCCCTGATCTCTATAAGCTCATAAGTCAGTGTCACAGTTTGCAGAGATTGTGGGTATGTTCTAGATTGCTTTTTTACTTTTATATTTGCCCTGTGTTGTCAGTCACAACATTCTAATAACTTAGGAGCATGATCCTTGAAAGCAAGGGATTCTTAGAGAAGCACACAAAATTCTACCTGATTATCGTCTTGTGAATTCTGTTTGACGGCAAGGTAATCTAGAATATCTCCGATAAAAATCATGATATGCAAGGTTAGGAAGATCCAAGGCTCCAAATAGTTTCCACTCACAAGGTTGGCTAAAACAATACTTTTTTGAAAGTTGAAGTTATAGACCTGTACATGAGTAGGATCTGGAAGATAGATTCTTCGGTTGTGTAATTCTCATACACGCAATGGCCCTATGACATATTTATCAATCTGAATTAGATGCTTATATGCTAAAGACTTTATCTGTTCTCTTTTCCTGTGGCTTTGGATATCTAGAATATCTTGGTACTGTTGCTTAGTGTTTAAGGCAATTCAATTTGAATGAATGTGACTGCAGGTACTAGACTACATCGAAGATACTGGTCTCCAGGCGCTTGCATCTTCCTGTAAGAACCTTCAAGAACTTAGGGTGTTTCCTTCTGATCCCTTTCTTCCAGAACCAAATGTCTGCCTGACGGAGCAGGGCCTTGTAGCTGTCTCAGATGGCTGCCCTAAGCTCCAAACAGTTTTATACTTCTGCCGCCAAATGACAAATGACGCCTTAATTACTATTGCTAGAAACCGTCCTAACATGATCTGCTTTCGCTTGTGTGTTATTGAACCTCGAGCTCCTGATTACTTGACTCTTGAATCGCTTGATGCTGGTTTTGGGGCAATAGTGGAACAATGCAAAGAGTTGCGGAGACTTTCTCTTTCTGGCCTCCTTACTGACCGGGTGTTTGAGTACATTGGGACCCATGCTAAGAAGTTAGAGATGCTTTCCGTCGCTTTTGCTGGAGATAGTGATATGGGCCTCCACCATGTGCTCTCTGGTTGTGAGAGCCTCAGAAAACTAGAGATCAGAGATTGCCCCTTTGGCGACAAGGCTCTTTTGGCTAATGCTGCAAAGCTGGAGACAATGAGATCCCTTTGGATGTCTTCTTGTTCAGTGAGTTTTGGAGCCTGTAAGCTGCTAAGTCAGAAGATGCCTAGGCTTAATGTTGAAGTTATAGATGAGATGGGTCCTCCGGACATGCGGCCAGAAAGCTGTCCTGTTGATAAACTTTATGTATACCGAACAGTGGCTGGACCAAGGTTTGACATGCCTGGTTTTGTTTGGACATTGAATGAAGATACCGAACATTAGCTTCTGCAAGGGTGATGGACAAGCACCTTTATGTTATTAATCCTCAGGCCTTGTGTAGTGTAGTGCTGGTTGAGGTGACATGGAAAGCAGAAAGTGTTGTTCAAGAGCTCACATGACATCCACTATTACCTCTTTGGCTGAGCTAATTGTTTAAACTCTTTGGGGTCGTGTTCTTTGGAACAAGTTTATACTCGGATTATCCTAATCCCGATAACCAACAATCACTACGTGTTGCTATGTATGGGAATAAGAATTACTAGTAGTCTCTTTGGGGGGGGGGGGGTGTTAACCCATGTAAATGCCTTGCGATTTGAAGTCTTGTGCGTTGTTATGCAGCTAATTTCATTATCTTTTCTGTTGACTTGTTCTGATGATGAGATTGTGCATCGTAAGTTAGTAAATTGTTTAGCTTCCACGTATTAAAAATCTCTTTAGCAAATTATTTTTAGTGTGACATAAATTTGAGAAGTTTTCAAACAGCCCCCAATGCCAATAGAACAATGAGATGATGGAAAATTGGTAATTCCGCCGGGTTGGTTGTGGTATGTTCTTCTATAGCTTTAACAAAATTTGTTAACTTCAGAGTGTGATGATTTAAATGGTAAGAATCTAAAGAAGGGATTCTTCAAATTTAAATTCTAAATCCACTTTTACATGTCAATGAGAATTCAAGATTTTAAATAAGTGAATACAGGATGTTTTATTTATTGTATCTTGTATGGAAAATACATAAAATTCATCCTTCAACTTGTTTTTAAAATTTATTTTAGTAATTTAATTTTACGGGCGTTCATAACGCTCCTAAGTAACTTTCAAGTGAATTTTATCCACCACGGCATTTCATGTAAGGATGGTTGTGTTTGGTTTTGTATCAAAAAAGTATAAATCGAATAAAATTTGATTTTTATTTTAAAAAATTGAATCACTTTTTTATAAAAAAAATTGATATATCGATTTATATCGCCGAACGTATCGGTTTATATTGGTTTTTTCAATTCAAATATAAAGTCCGAAAACATAAAGCATCACATATATTCTTAAAACATGTAAAAAAAATCAAATTAAAGTTTACATCCCCATAAAATAAAAGTCCAACACTGAAATAAAATAAACGGGTCATGGATTTTTTTTTTAAATTGAATTTCCAACACTGAAATTGACATTCACACCTACATTACCACGAATTTTTGACGTTGAAATGTATTGTATATCGTGAGATCTTTACTAAAAAAAGGAAAAATTAGAAACGGATTTGGGGGAAAATACAAATTGAATGAAAAAACAGACGTTTTCCTAAAAATTGGCAGCACCGCGGTTTGACCGGCCACGTCTCGAAAATATACGCAAAATAAAAAAAGGATAAAACGGACCTCCGAGCGCAGAGTTATGACTATTTAAAGTTGCACCAATTTACAACTACTTTGCTTTCTCTCCCTACATTTTATGTTAATGCTTTCGTGATATGTTAATTAAGTTCATGCCGCATTCGACTTCCATAAAAGCTTCATAGATTGGCTTCAATGGCTATGATTCAAGAAATAACAGCAGCCTAAAATAAAAAATAATATTAATTACAAATTTGTCTCCGATTTTTAGTTCGGTTTGAGCAAAAAATCTAAAGAACCGAACCGAATTATTTAATCCTGATTCGGTTCGGTTTTTTAAAGAACCGATTTTTAAAAATATTTTAACCGAATTTCAACGATTTTTATGCCACCCTAATTTGATGAATTTGTTTTGTATAATTTGGTCTAAACTAAAAATAGTTATAATATTTTTCCTTCTTTCTTCTTCAAACTAAACATATCCAGTAACTCAATTGGCAACATCTCAAACTTAGATCCAATTTTTTACAATGCAAACGCTAATCTCGGTAACCTTTGAACCCTAATTAAAATACACATGGTCCCTAGTCGGTCTTGTTCCTCTTCCACAATCACACCACTCTACTCCCCTGTTTTTTCATATCACGCGTGACTCCATAGCAGGAGTACCTTCATAGCTCCGTCTCCCTATTTCCTACCAACTAAACCCACATCTAACAAATTTAATCTTCTTTTATTACTGTGTCATATCAAACCCATCAGTTAAATCTATTTACAAAGAAGACGAAGAAGAAATAGTGTCGTTGGAATCTGTTGAAGTAAAAAAGCACAAAGAGAAGACAAAATAAAAAGATTTAACTAAAATTTCCTTAAGCTTTTCACCAAGCAATATTACCTCTTTTTTCATTTTAAGTAGGTGTTTGTTATGAAAACACTACCTAATATTGTACTAGGAACTTTTTTGCCAACTTCACTTGTTGTATTGTCTTTTTTTATTTTTAATATATAACGACCTAATGCAAAATAATTTGCTATAGGAGTAACCAAAACATGAAGAAAAAAATGCAATTATGCAGTAATGAATTATGGTGACAAAATTGATTCAAATGTTCGTTGTAATATAAGCCTAAAGTCCTTTTCCTTGTTGAGGGTACTAAAGTTTGATCGAGCCAACTTGCTGAGATATATAAGAACTGCAAAAAGAAAAAAATTAACTGTGACCAAAAAAACGCATTTTATTGTTGACCCAATGATTTTGTATTTTTTCTTTTTGATTTTTTATCCGATGTCCGTTATTTGTATTAGAGCCCGATTATATAGAGAATAATTTTGTATTTTTGCTCCATTTGATGATTTCGTTATATGTTTGGTGTGATTATAAAGAGAACAAATGTTGACCGAAGTATATGTGTATTTTACTAGGGCTAGTAATGCTTTCAGCTCACAGATTACTATTATGATTTGTAGGTTGGATCGCAGAATGTAGCAACAGAGTTGTGATTTTTAGCGACTTTATTTTTCATCTTTTTTCCTATCAACGGAGTATCTTTTATTTATTTATAAAACTAAATTTTTAGATGTTTGTTTCCTTAGATTTTGATTTATTACTAGTATTATTTCTTCATATTGATGGCTCAAGATTAAGGGGTCGTTAGGTAGCTGGTTTGAAGTTGAGTTATGCATGTATTAAATCTTATATAAGTAATACCACATTTGGTAATTAGTTAGGAGTGTACGTTCGTTAAGATAACACACTTAAGTATAAACACATATTATATACCACAAATAGATAGGGTGAATTTTTTTTCCACCCCCAATTTTGCATTAAGAATTAAATTTTACATTAACTTTAAACAATATACCTTATCCTTTTATCCTATCTAAAATGTAATAATTTACCCTTGATATTTTTATTTCTCCATTTATATAATACCTTTTATAAATAGCTTAAATAATTTTATATCTTGTTATATATTTTTATTTTAGCTCAAATAGTATAAGTAAAATAAACCTTTTATAAATTTGTTACATAATCTAACATTTTTTTAATGATTTTTGTTAATATAGAGTTATACTATTACATGTTTAATTATGTGTGTCTGTATGTACGCATGTTTGAAAAAAAATTGGCTCAAATTTTTAAAAAGTTTCTCCGTGTATTATCAAGTGTTCATTACGTAGATAAGCTAACCACATGAGATACATCATCTCATTTAATTATAGACACCATCCTCAACTAGAACATGCTTGATTTTTACTGTTTTTGGGGGGTGCATTTGGCTATTTTCTCTTAAGACCCCCTTTTTAGTTTTAATAAGCATGTTTTTGCACATGTTACCTTTTGACTTATTTTCTTTACTAGGTAATTAGTGAAGGGGGTAAACAATAATACTGCTCAAGGCAAAATATCCTAGTACAATATTAGGTACTAGGATATTGCTTAACAATCACCTACTTAAAATGAAAAAGTACGTAATATTGCTTGGTGAAAAGCTTAAGGAAATTTTAGTTGTTTCATAACCAGAAAATTTTAGTACGTAATATTGCTTGATTTTAGTGGTATTCCCCCTCACGCGCTTTTTAAAAATTGATTAAGCTTTCTTGCCACATCATTCATTACAGGATACTAGAATAGGAGGTACATAAAAACCCTTAATATTAAATTGATAAAGTGAATTTTGAAGACAAGTTTAGGGGTATGTATTCTCTCTTTCTTGTGAAAAATAAATGTCTGTTGCTGCAAGTATTTGTGACAAGCTCCTCCCAACCCACCGTAGTAAAACATTACTGGTACTCCTTAGTAAGAAAGCAAATGATATTGATAGACTAGTGTCTGCTCTATTTGTCTGCCAAAAGAGAACACTGATATGTATACTCTAGTACTCCATTGTACATGATTAATAATCAAATCCATACCTAACAAGGTGTAGATCTATCCATGTCTGAAGAGGCTTATTGAAAATAAGTCAAGTAATATTAATTGGACAAGACAACAAATGTCACGTTTCTCTGATATCCATACAAGCTCTTCCACTTACAAATCTACTGGTTTTTGCTAACATTGTACGCTGGTTCTTGATATTTTCCTAGTGTACTTTCATAGCACTGCTTACATTCACTCATTCAGAGTGTCACATATAGTTAAAAGATCCAGAACCCAAAGTTCATAATAAGTTCATAACAATGATTATGAATAGCAACTTCACCAGAATGGGAGGGAAGAGGCCACTTAACTTTTTGATCCTTGAAGTGTTTCCAAAATATGCTCTATTCTATACTTCATGACAGGTTGGCCAGACCTGGTTTTCTTTAACATTTTTTCCCTTAGCGCTTTCCTTCGAGATTCGGCTTTCTGTCTTTCTTCTTTCTTTGCTAGAATAATGGCATCTCTCTCCATCCTAGACTTCTCTTCCTCCTCCCGTTTTCTCTCATATAGTTCTCTCAGGCTTCGAGCATTGTTCTTTTGGTTCTTATTTTTCTTATCCACCTTATCAGCTTTTCCAATTTCTTCATCCTGACATAGAAATTGAAATTAGAATAAACACTGACAACTTTTCTAGTTCCAAAATTTCCAATAATGCAGCATGAAAGTAAGGGACACTAATGCAACCCTGAGATGTCATATAGAGCAAAGCATGTTCGAATTGTAAATCAGCTAACTTGAGCATTTCCCAAATGATTAAATTCCACAATTACATTACATTCTAAGCCATTTTGAAATGAACTTAAGGTTGTCCACATAAAGTGCATGTATCCCGACTTACAGTCTCGTCATCATGCTTTAACCAAATGGCATTAGACTTGCATAATCCAGAAGGAAAGAACAAACAAGAGATAGATAATAACAAACCTTGTGTTGTCTTGCACCATCGGAAGGCTCTAACTGCTCTCCTTGTTGCTTAACTATCTTCTTATATTTACTTACACATTTGGCATTCTTATAGAACTCCCTTTGCTTCTCTGCACAAAAATAACAGCATATTATACATGAGGAAACTGTTGGTTTAAGATGATGCAATAAAAAGATGGTTAAAAATGGTTGAAAATTATCTCTCAATAATTTTATTAAGCATAGAGAGCTTTATATAGCCAACTTAAAACAGAAAATCTGCATATTTTAAAATCCGAAAACCTAAAATATTTTAACAAATCTTACAACAACAACATACCCAATCACACAAGTGGGGTCTGGGGAGCGAGGGTAAGATGTACGCAGATTTTAGCACTACCTTTGTGGGGTAGAGAGGTTTTCCTGATAGACGCTCAGCTCGAAATATGTCAACAACTATTATCTAACTAAATTTAAATTAAAACAAAGACTCCACTAAACTACTTATAATTCTGGTAAATTAGCGGTAACAGAAGCAATTTTCAACAGAAAGTTACACTTAGATGACAATGGTGGACACATGAACATAACAAGGGAACTTCAAAAAGATGAGCATACAGATAAAAATTATGGGAAAACGTCCATAAAAAGCAAAACAAACGCATTTTCCATTACAGGCAGAACATATACACATATATCTACGCTATTAGAAGAAACTGTTTTAGACAACAGATTAGAAAAACACATAGAACCAGCCCCATTATTAGATGGGTAGATAAATGCCAGTTTTTTTGTTCAAATCAACAATTTATTTCCACAAGCAAACTAGTCCCAAACCAAACTAGCACACAAAGAGTAAAACACGTACAATAAAACTGTTAATAAAAAGGAAAACCCGGTGAACTAAGCCTCCGCTATGCGCGGTGACACGATAAAACTGTTAAATTGAAACAAGTAAAGGAGGTTTATATAATGGAGAGAAATTTACTTATAATGGCAGGGTTGTAAGTGTTGCTCTTGGTTTTGGCGTTTGCGAATGCTTCCAATGATAAGCCTCCTCTTCCACCTCCTAATCTTTGCACATTCTTCTTCTTCTTATCCTTGGACCATTTTGCTTCATCTTTCGGCTCTGCAAATTTCTTCATAATGCTACACCCTACTTATTAGATTGTGATTGTTGATAACTTCAATCTGAAACCCTAGTTTGCACTGATAAGGTTTCCCTTTTCGTATCACCCTAAAATGGGCTGATCAATTGACCTGTTAATCCAATACAGGCCCAAAGGGCTACTACACTAATTAATTAGTGGGCCAAGCCCAAAATAGTTTGGGAGTTTGACGGTATTTTTAATTTTTTTTGCACAAATTTCCTTCCGCACTGATCTTTAATTTTATCCCTGCTACTTATTTAATGAAAATATCCAGATCCGTTTCGTAAGAAATAATTTATGTAATATTTTTTTCTCTTCAGAAACTGTTTTTTTGTCTCTAAATTCTATAGGAAAAGTTATACGGCGTAAGTTTTGTACTAGTATTTTTCAGTTTATGTTGGGTGTTGAAAGTTTTGCCTTGTCCGGCATAATTTGTGTGGATGTTATGATACAAATGTCAAAGTTAAACATAAATTATGTCAAACGAAATCTAAAATTATTCAATTTTTCATATTATCATTTTTTCACTTTTTCTACTTGATACTTGAGGTAGGAAAATGAACAACGGATAGTTGAGGTGTGTTTTGCTAAATTGGTGATAGTTTAGGTAGAAAACTAAAAAAAAAAAGTGATACTTGAGGTGTGTTTTTAACCCTTTATCTCAAAATAAAAAAGGGCAAAGGACATAAATAACCATCCGGTATAAAATATTAACAACAAATGGCCATAAATATATCAAAAGACGTTTTATAGCCAAAATACATATTATACATCATATAAACATTTACTATACACTTCATATATAACTTTTTATACAATATATATACACATTATATATTTTTTTTTGTATAATTTGAGTATAATAAATGTATAACCACTGTATAATACACACACTAATGATACACATATTATACAATTATTATACACTATTTATATGCAGGCAAGGATTATCGGAAAAAAAGAGACTGCCGAAAAAAAATTCTGGCCAGATCTGAAACCTATGTGAACTTTCAATGACGGCGTATCTAGAAGGAGGAAGAGGTATAGGTGGTCGAGGAGCCGTTACTGACAATGATTGCGGCGGAGGTGGACGGATCTCCACTAGATGTACAGGTTTCTCGTGGCGCCGCGGAGGCGGCGGTTAGATAGAACTCGGTGTGGAATAAAGGAGATCGGCGTAGAGATCACGTTTGAAGGAGGAGTGTAACAGTGGGGAGAAGAGGGCGGAGCGAGGTGGCGCAACTAGAGAAGTTGGGTGGATGGATATCGCCGGAGTTAGGTGGTGACAATAGAGGAGATGAGAGAGGGAAAGATGGCGTTCGATTGCGTTTATGGTTGTGAGCAGTGGTTTGCTCCGGCGACGGTGGCACGGCAACAGCCTAACGGCAAAAAGATGGGAAATCAAGGAGTGTAGAGAAGAAGACAAAGTGAAAAAGTGTTGAGCACTTAAGAAATCTAATATCCTATTTTATGTGATGAATGGACTACTACTTGTCTTTATTTTGGGCCTAATGGCTATTTCGGGACATTTACTTAAAATGGGGCATTTTGGGTCTGTTTTTCCCCCTAGTGGCCCCACCATGTCCTTTTCCCAAGAAAAAACTGGTTGGGCTTAGGCTCGAGCCTTGCCCTATTATTTTAGTGATCGTGCTCTGCTTTTATACAGCTGCAGGAGTTATTGAACTCTCACACGCAGTTGTGCAATGTTTGCTGCTTTTTAATAATGTTTACTCAGTCTAATGCAGCATCGATACGACTTAAGGGATATCACTTGTCTTACATATGAGTGAAGACATCATTATCCAACTAGCTACTTGGACAACCAAAGACATGCATCCACTTTGTACCTGTTCCCTCAGGAGAAAAACAAATACTTGAGAGAAGCCTTGTTCACTCACACTTCTTTAACCGGTGGTGCTTCTCTTTTTGAATCTCAACCAGGCAACTTCTCTATAATGTTGATTTTATTCGTCCTTCTCTTAATATGAGAGTCAACGTTAGGAAGTGACGAGTGGAACAATTCTTTTGATTTACTTTTAAAGCGTCTGGTAAGGTCTGCGTACACTCTACCCTCTCCAGACCCCACGTTGTGAAATTTCACTGGGTATGTTGTTGTTGTTTAATGCGTCTGGTGCTTTCTCAAAATTTTCACTATGAAACAGGAATATTGAAGAGGTTTCATCCAATTACTATACCAGATTTCTTTTACAGTTAACACTGAAATGAATTAAAAAAGGAAGTAACAATAAGGTAGAGACAGTTTCCCGTCCAATTTGAAAATAACACCACTTAAACAAAGCTGAGCATGTAATGTCCATGACCCATGTCATTGGGGATCTTCGCCAGTACCAATCATGCGGGTGTTGTACGAATTACAATGCTTGCATTTGTGGCCAAGTATGTGAAAAAATGCTTTACCAGTACTATTGCAGTCATTGCATAGAATTGGAACCTGCAAAGTAAAAGGTCAACCTTATTATCAACATTTCCTGCTTAAGAACATCATCCCAACAAAACATTTCCTTCTAGAAAAGAAAAAGTGAGATAAAGCAGTTACTAGACGGGGTCAATCTTTAAGTTAAAACCAGCATTTAATTTCTAAGGTCACTGTCTAATCTGCAAGTTAAAACCCCTCCCTTCCTGTTTATTAGTACATTCAATTGAAATACCATCTCCGCAAACCATCCACCCACCCCACCCCCCGGTGCCTCTTCCCGAGGCAGTCAAAAGTGGGGAAACAACTAGGGCAGAAGCAACTAGCAAGAGAAGAAAATTTGAAAAAAGTAAAAAGGGTCTCTATGATCCCAACTCCACAGCTTGTTGCAAATTAAGTTTTTTTATAACTACGGAAGTTGCAATTCAGTCTCTTATGGTCAATATTCTTCTACTTCCATATAAAAGGAAACTCAGGAATCTATAATGAACAAGCAGCACTTAAAAGTAAAAATAGCAAGACAATATACTGAAACAGACTATTTCCTCTTATTAATACCCCATAGAGGATTGCATATAAGCAATTACAAGCATCATAAAACAAGAAAGAGCCACTTACCTCATAACGATATTCTTCAGGCATAGCTGTAGCTTCAATCTAACACAAAAGAAACTTAATCATCAATAGACAGTCATATTGTCATGATGCATTATGGTTTATATCATATGTGCTGCAACACTTGAGCAACAAACACAAGATCATATTGACTCAAGATATGAATATATGAATAAACCATGTGAACTCTCTACTTTCTGCCCCAACCTAAGAGGATAAGAAAAAAACTTGAAATAAGCCAATCAACCAGCTCCGTAAAACGCAGTCTACAGCGAGCCGTGTACGTCAAACGGCAGATATCGCTAAAGTAGGATTGACTTGGATTTCTCTGTCAAACGCCGTTTGACTTGGTGGGGGAGGGAAGGGAAGCAAAGGGGAGGAGGGGGAGGGTTGGGGTTCCTCTGTTTCAGTAAATACACCGTTCTTTATTGAGGCAAAACCATTAGGCCAAAACACTGTCAGAGCGAAATCAACTTCAGTCCAGAAAAATGCTAAAGGAGAAAAAGGATTGATTTGGATTTCTCTATCCGGGTCCTTTCATCCTTTATCAATTTAAGCTATATCAGAATTGGATTGGAGGGTAGTTCACATGGTGTGAGCCCCTTATTCTTCAGCATGTGGTGAGGGATCAAATCACACCAATGTAATATCCCCTCCCCTTCCCCCCTTCCTAAATAATAATAAATCTTTAAAACACACACACATATATATCAGCATATACCCATTACTTTTTCTGGATGTATGAATGGTGGATATTGCTTGTCGCATTGTACAAAAAAAGATTTATGGAAGAACTTTGTAAAGACTAACTGAAAAATAAAATAACTTTATACCTCCACGTCTAATCTTTCCCAAGTTCTGGACATGTTGAGAACTGACTTAGAGCATATAGGGCAGCGATACCTATACAGAAAGGGGAAGACGAGTACAATAAGTATGTTACCTCAAAACCAGGGTAGGCTGGCTGGTATAAAGAAACATAAACATAATAATCATGTTAAGGGTAGACTTTACTGGTTCTGATGGATCATTTCAGTGTAGCATTCCATATGCATTGTATGTCCACACTTCATAATTGTGGTGCCTTTCACTGAGTCAAAAAGAAACTGGACCAAACCACAAGTTAACTATTAGGGTATAGTTCCAAACAAACCCCTATGAGCAGGTTAAGGCAGTGAAAACCAAATGAAGTGTAGACTCAAACCTCATAACAGATGGGACAATGGTTCTTCATTGAGTTCTCCACACATAAGTGATTATCACGCAGATCCACTGAATAGCAGGATCCTGTTGCAGAAACATGGGAAGTAGCTATACGAGAAGTATTCCTAAAGCTTAAGGCATCAGACAAATAAGGGACAAACGTTGCGCATGTATCAACTTTCATTCACTCTAATGCCTTTTTTAAAGGACAAGATTCATTCTAATATCTTGAAATCCAGCACACTATGCAGGCATATGTTTTTGAAGTCTTGCCACATAAGTTTCTCAAACTTCCTACAAGTGACTTGGAGATGAGACGAGGTTGAATAAAGGCCAGATGGGCAGGAAGCAAGAAGAATTTGTCCAGATTAATAAAAGATTATGATGGTTTACTGAAAAACAAAGAACACTAATTGGTGACCTCAAAACAGGAGTGAGTTTGCTTTCAGGTTTTTGCCTTTATCAGACTTACAAATCAATCTTTTCTGACATGAAAATTTAGCATCCTTGAAACCATAGAGCGACCAAAGAATATCTAGAGGAACAGACATGATTCAACCATATAGAGTGACAAGGTTCCTCACTATTCTGTTAGGCTAAGCAAGCAATAGCTATTTGACTTCCATTTTCCTTATTTGATTAGACATTACTCCCTCTGTCCCAATTATATGACACACTTTCCTTTTTAGTCAGTCCCAAAAAGAATGACACATTTCCTTATTTAGCAACAATTTATCTTTAAACTTTACCTTTTACTCTTAACGAGATGATCTATAACCACACAAATATCTTTGGCTTATTTTAGACCACAAAATTCAAAAGTCTTCCTTTATTTCTTAAGCTCCGTGCCCAGTCAAACTACATCACATAAATTGGGACGGAGGGAGTACTTTACTTCATTGATACAGAGGTGCATGAAGTCAGTTTCAGCTATGAGATGTACAGCAGTAAAATAGAAAGTTTACAAGCTTTTTGAGAAGGAGAAAGTTTACAAGTTCAACCTTCGTGTTCTGAGGATATCCCTTTATTACAATATAAGATACGCTATCCAAGAAATTCAGAACAGGCTGGTTGAAAAGAATCACTAGTTGAGATATAATCTACAGCATTAAAAATTAAAGAAGAAAATCCATCCATTTTAATACAAGGAAATCTATCATAGTAGTTAAACAACTAGGGGAAGGGAAGGCATACCACACTTCCTGCAGTGGAAGAAGTTTTCTCGACCACCTACCCTGTGTAATCAATTGCATATAAGTATCACAGATGATAGATATATGTTGTTTAGATAGATAAAAGGAGCAAGAGAAATGTAAGGGCAGAATGGAGGTTGAATACAATAACTAATCACCTGCAAATTCCACAGTCATCACAGTGAAACTGCCTCTTCGTTCTCTACAAGAAAAAAAAAGTAGTCATATATAAATGCATCAAACGAATTAAATATTATTTGATTACTCTTTCACCCAAAACAGAAAAATCCAATTTAAGAGACAAATAAAAATAGTAGCATTACATCGTCATCGTAAAATCTACAAATTTCACAATAGTACTCCCCAAATTTGACGCCACACTCTGAACAGATCCCAGCAACCTATTGAAAAGAAGCAAGAAAAAGATTATCACCTAGCATAATTTTGAGACGCTCAAATGATAGATAAGTGTAGCAGCAAAGCGTAACAAACCTGTTGTTCAGTGTCGCATACACCACACACAAGCTGTAGCAAGAAATTAGAATCCAACTTCAATCCCCATAAAAATTCTGAGCATTCATGAACTAAAAACTTTTCATATAAGGAAATCAATAAAATGAGTTATACTCGTACTTGCTTAACATC
Source organism: Anisodus acutangulus (assembly GCA_029783415.1). Classification (NCBI taxonomy): domain Eukaryota; kingdom Viridiplantae; phylum Streptophyta; class Magnoliopsida; order Solanales; family Solanaceae; genus Anisodus; species Anisodus acutangulus. The sequence continues at coordinate 278,882 of CM056494.1, read as the reverse complement.
GTGGCGCACAAGTTCATGACGTTCCTTGGGATTACTCAAAGCGCTCTGATTCCAACAAACACAAGCTTTAGTAAAAAATCCTTACACAGTATATAAAGCAATGGGTGACAAGGGAAGGTCGTTTAATGTTGTATTAGTTTGTAATAAGGAAGTGACATTAGTAAGGCCTCTTGTTGTAATAATGAGGTACCAGATCGCTATTAAGGAAACTGACTTACAAAGTTAGTATGTATGTTGGATCCCGAGAACCAAACATTAAAAGCGCAAAAGAGATTAAATGAGTCTTAAGTGTTTGTCCACCCATTTCCTATTAAAATACTTCTCCATCGCATGTGATAACAGGAAATATGTTTATAGATATCATGGATGGATTTGGACCTGCGACTTAATTCAATTTTATTTGGGACAGCTCATTAGCAGCAGGACATATATGTAAGACTAACTACAGGCCTGTCTCTACCATAAGGCTACTAAGGCATACGCCTTAGGCCCCATAATTATAGGAGATCCACTTTAACTTATATTGATATATTTATTATGTGTTAGTTTTTATTTATTTATTTTGAGTATCTTTTTAAAAAAAAAATCAAACTGTTGGCATAAAAAAGGAACGACTACTTTTCTTTTTTACTATAAAATGATTGATACTGACTTATGGAGCCTCGTTTTTACTATTAATACATTTTTGTTAGTTTTCGTTCTCTGAGTAATGGTAAAGAAAATATCCAAGTTTATTGACATAAAAATGAATTATAAGAAAATTAAATAGCTTTGCATCTCAAAAGACCGAAACAAAAAATAGGTTTCTCACAAATATAAGTATATGTTTATTTAATTTAGGCCACAAATATAGTTGAGACGCCCTAACTGACTGTTTCCATTTTACAAAAAAGAAGTTTGTTCCACTTCCCAATTGTACTGATTATAGGGCTTGGTGTATCAACTATACCAAAATAAGGCAATCACTTGAAAGTGTTTCTACACAACTCAAATTATACTATCATCGTGTTTCTTCGTTATTATTTTTGTAACATTAGAAAAGGGGATGGGGAAGCAGCACCTTGGCATCGTTGTGGCAGTGACGGCAAGTGAAAATTTCATTGCAACAAGGGGCTCGGAGTTTACACCGTCGCCGATAATGTTCACATCTATTTAAGGACAAAAAATATAAAATCATTATAGAATATCGACAGAGGAAAATATATTTGGAACAAAGTGATGTATGGATACCCGTAAAGCATCTTTCCGACATCTTCTCTGGAATTGTTGTTATCGAGCTCAGCATTATGATCGTCCTCGTCGGTTGGCGCCGGGGGCGGTTGATCAACGACAAAATTGTGGCCGTCTTCCATGTACAAGGTTCGACAGCTCTCTTAGGTGAAATGAACTAGTTACGTTAATGGTGGAGTATTCATCAAAACGCGAGAGAAAAGGAGTACTGGACTGGACCAAGTAGAATGGGTTCCAGATCCACTAGTAAGTGAATTCATTCTTACTGGGCCCATTACTTTTATTATACAACAATTAAATAAGAGACGTCACTTAGAATAATTAGTTACATTTATGTAGACCTGTCCATCGGTAGGTACCCGCCTGGCCCGGGCCGACCTGAAATAATCAGATCCAGGTCAGCTTATATCTGACATGTGAGCCACGTGATCCGAAAAAAGAGACTTGCCTAGATCAGAATTTTTTACCCGTCTGACCCGACCCGATCCGTTCATATTATTTTTTATTTTATTAATATTTATTTAAGGTATATTATTTTATTAATATTTATTTTATTATATTTATTTAAGGTATATTATTTTATTAATGTTTATTTTATTATGTATTTAAGGTATATTTTATTAATGTTTATTTTATTAATGATTCAGTTCGGTTCTTTAGTATTGGTGATGAACCAAAAAATCGAACATACCTATGTAATTAATCTTATTTTTTATTTTAGGTTACTGATATCTCTTGAATCATAGCCATTGAAGTCAATCTATGAAGTTTTTTATGGAAGTCGAATGCGGCATGAACTTAATTAACGGAAGCATTGACATAAAATGTAGAAAGAGAAAGTAGTTGTAAATTGGTGCAACTTAAAATGGTCATAACTATGTGCTCGGATGTCCGTTTTACCCGATTTTATTTTATTTTGCGTATTTTTTTGAGACGCAGCATGTCAAACCGCCGTAAGGCGGCGCGTCAAATCGCCGTGGCGCCGCCAATTTATAGAAAAACGTCAGTTTTTCCAAACAATTTGTGTTTTCCCCCAAATCGGTTTCTAATTTTCTCTTTTCTTTAGTAAAGATCACACGATATACAATACATTTCAACGTCGAAATTTCGTGTGAATGTCAATTTCAGTGTTAGAAATTCATTTTTTTAAAATATATATGTTAGGTTTTTGGACTGATATTTTAATAAAAAAAAATTTAAAAATTATTTTGTAGAGCGGGTCAGGGTAGGCCCGTGACCCGTAGGGTCCCCGAAGGGTCAGGGCCAGGGTTGGAAAATTAAAAAAAAAAAAACAGGATCAGGGTCTGGCCAGGATCGGGCAAACAAAATAAAAAAGTCACTTGACCCGGCCCGACCCGAGCTTTGTACATGTCTACATTTATGTATTAAAGCATGTTATGTATTTATTCATTCGATATATTAATCATATTCGTACTATAACATTCGGTTTTGTGCTTGTCTAATCCTTGCTTAGGATTTTCCCCTTTTTCTTCGTTAATTACTTTCCTTATGGGCTATGGCCTTCAATACTTTGTCCTGAGTATATATTTTATTTACTAAAACTTTTAGGTAACACACAGTTTTCGTATGACATGTCGATTTTTAAGAATTAATTAATAGTAGTTTCTTTTTTTCCACTTTCTCTCCCGGCAACCTTGCATAATGGTATGATATGTGTTCATTAAATAGATTCCGGAACTTAAATGACCCACAAAGTGAGCAAGTGAATAAAAATATCCTATTTAAAAAATAATAAAAGTACTTTTTGCGCAGTAAATTTCAGCGCAATATAACTTAATTGTAACGGTGCGGTTAGGATACAATAATTTCTTTTTTTTGGTTAACTTTTTTATTTCCAACACTTAATCATGTTTTTTTCATACTTTGACCAACGATTAGTTATGTGTCAAGACTCCAAAACGTCAATATTTTATATAGAACCTGATATTTTTTCTGTGAACAATAATGTAGGCTCGATACATCAAGGATACCTAAACATTCGGATTGTCGTTTTAGGGGTTATAAAGTGCCCGAAGTAAGTTTTGTTTGAAAACTTGTTATCATTAGGTTTGAGTGTTTTATTTTTTAAGGCTTTGATTTAAGCTTGTTATTTTTTAGTTAACTTTATTTCGAATATATCGAGAAAATTAGCTAACTTCATTTTCGAAAATTGAATTTCCAACATTGAAATTAACATTCAAACATCCATTACCACAGGATTTTGACCTTGAAATCTATTGTATAATGTATACCATGAGATTTTTACTGATGAAAATTTAAAATTGAAAATCAATTTGGGGGGAAATTTAAATTGAATGAGAAAACAAGCGTTTTTCTAAAAATTGGTCATGCCAAACCGCCTTGCGGCAGTATACCCCGGCTAGATCTCAAAAAAATGCAAAATAAAAAATGAGTAAAACGGATATCAGAGCGCGAAGTTATGTTCATTTGAAGTTTCACCAATTTACAATACAATTAGTTTCTCTCTCTATGCTTCTTGTTTTTTATTTACGTTTTTATCTAATTGAATTAGATTTATGTATCAACTAATTTTCATCCCACATTGCTTAAATAAAAGCTTCATAAATTAATTTACTTCAATCTGGCATGTCAAAGACAAATGTACTACTAAACATCACAACAATTTATAAATAAAGGATTAGATAATTAATATTACAGGATAATAAATAATTTAAACATTATTTGTACAGATACAACACCTACATGGATCCCAATGTTCACCTGGGGTCCATCGATAGATCGGTACTTAGTCTACAGAATAATTATAGGTCATAGGTCTGAGCTACATTTTAAGTTAATATTATATTCTTTGCGTATTTTTTTCTTAATGATAATTAATTATCTTAGTCTTTATTATCATTTATTACTAACTCGTGTGACATCCTAAATTAATTAGAAAAAACAAATCTCGACATATTCGAAATAGCTGACTAAAAATAACACGCTTAAATCAAAATCTTAAAAAATAAGACATTTAAACCTAATGATAATAAGTTTCCGAATAAAACTTACTTCGGGCATTTTACGACCCCTAAAATGACGATTCAAACGTTTACTGTTCGCAGAAAAAAATATCAGGTTCTATATAAAATTTTAACGTTTTGGAGTTTTGACACATGATTAATTGTTGGTCGAAGTATAGAAAAAACATGACTAATATTTGGAAAGAAAAAAGTTAACAAAAAAAAAATTAATGTACCCTTATTGCGCAGTAAATATTTAGTGCGCAAAAAGTACTTTTGTTACTATTTTTTTTAGTGGGATATTTTTATTCACTTACTCACTTTGTGAGTCATTTAAGTTCCATTTGTTTTGGAACGTCATATTTGTAATATACTGAATTTAATGGCGTTTGAATTAATTAAGCCTGACTCGGGGGAAGGCGCTATTTTAATATTCTTTGATTTCAAATGAACATTATCCATAATATTCCTCCTAGAATTTTTTGTTCCCCGCATTTATCCCTCGCTTCCTTATGTCTAGTATTTAGACAAATTTGACTTTCTTTCTATTTAGAATAGAAAACTATTGATACGTCTTATGGCAGTGAAATTTGTCAATAGTAACATAGTCACACTACTCCAATTAAAAAAATGAAATCAAAATAAAATTTTCTTTAAAAAAAAAAAAAGGTGGACGTGTGCAAGTAGACCCGAGCCATGGAAGATTTATGTTATATTCACATATGCAAATAAAGAGCTTAGTATATAAAAGGATGCGGTTCTGAAATAATTTAGGACTTAATAAGTGTGACGACGGGGATTAATAATAATAATTGTATGTCCCCAAAGAGGTTATGGACTAGTGCTATATCGTACGATTATGACATTGAGTATATGATGTGTGTTAAAAATAATAATTATTTAAGTGATTTGAGATCAGGAATTAATTATGATATTTATTAGGAATATTTGGATATGGGATTTTGGTGATTTTACACGTGGAAACCTAAAGAAAAAACTAAGGGTGACTATGTAATAGTAGTGGTGTGTTGGCAACGTTTGGTGAAAAGTGAGTTTTATGGAATTGTGCTATTTGTGGTGGGCCCATTAGCAATATATTCATCCACATTTCATCATTGTGGAATAGAAGTTTTATAACGAACCATGTGTTGGACCTATTTTCTACTAGAATACTAAGCACATATAGCAATATAATTTATGTTGGAAATTTGTCTTTGGCATGAATTGCGTCCAACCATCTTTAATGACTTAAACACTAGTGTTCCGCATATTGAAAACTTCAGTTCTTCATACGTGCATAATCTACTAAGTAAGTAGATGACCGTAGGGCTAAGGATCATCAAATTTCGTTGAGAAATAAAAGAGATATTGATCCACGAAGTGAAGTGTTGGAAGCATGGAAAAAAAGGTGGTAAAGACCAATCCTCCCTCATCGGTGGGGGAAGAAAGATTTGTTTAGTTTATAAATCTCAAAGTTGGCTTGGGGTTTGGGACCCCAAGGGGTATCCCATGTGTTTAAAGGAGGGAGGACCTAGATGTGCTTCGGTTCGAGGATAAACCCACACGCGCTCCGCCGCTGCCCGTCCGGTCTCGGGTCACGGGTTGTGGGTCGTGGGCTTCTTATGGTCGTATTTACAGTTTGGTCCCTGAAGTTTCTGAAATGTTAAATTGGGCAGAGAACTTGTGGTTTTGCTGGCTGTTGTTATTTGGAACGTTAATCATCCTTAATATGCACTCAATTCAGTCATTTATTTTGGCTGAATAACTTTTCCTAAAAGTTAATCCGTTGCACATCAATTCACCATTTATTTTGGTGAATTACTACCTCCATAATTGCCATTACTTGGCCAATAACATCAATTATGTGGGCAGTTGGTAAGTCCTCTCCTTCAACTATATAATGGAGCTTTTGCACAATTGTTGAGACACACAAAAATAAACAAACGAAATCAGATTCTTCCTACAACTTTCTAGCATCATATCTTACTCAAAGTTGTTCAAAGTAACACTTGAGTTTCATTTGCTCAATTGTTGAGTTGTTGTTTTATCTTGGGAGACTATTGTCCATAACGTAGAAAGGATATATACGGGGCAATCTTGTCTTAAAGACAGAGTGCCATCACTCGACCCGTCAGTTTCTTCTTCCAGTTTTCTTGTTCCAGTTTACTGAAATTTCAGATTGTTGTAATTTCATTTTGTTGTAATACTTAGCAGTTACTTATTTTCATTTCCTGCACCATTGTAACCAACAATTTATTTCAATTCTTAAAACTTTTTCAAGGAGATGTTAAGAAGACATGCAGTAGCAAAACTTGTTTTTATAGCAACTCTTTCCCTTGGGAAGTAGAAATATATGCAACAACATTGCAGTCCTAAGTACCAATATTTTTCTGTTTGTAAGCAGCAATGTGGTACTTCATCACACATCTACGTAATTTATTCCATGAGATTAAGTGTAATTTTTATCAAGAACAACATACGGGTTTTGCGCATCGCTTCGATCTCGTTGTTCCGTTTTGTCGTGTGTTGAATCTGGGCTTTATCTGAAGAGAAATAAGGTAGAAGGAGAGTAGCTCTTGGAATATGAGATGCTAGACGAGATGTATGAATTGTGTGGTTAGGCGACTCGACACAAGTATGTTAAGGCAAATTATTCATTCTTTTGGCATGTTCTAAGTACGAAACGTAAACGTAATATTGTCTCATAAATGATTCTACTCTTATTAGTTAAGAATGTTCATGTTATTCATTCCTATTATCAAAGCATGTCTAAATATGTTCTTAAATCCCTGTTAAGATATATGGGAAAGATGTTAGTATTCATAATGTTAATCGGAAGTGAAGCAACATTACATCACTCCAACAAACTTATAGTGTCATATTATCATATCATTCATTGCATTACATTCATGTACATACCTTGACCTCAAAGGAATTATATACTTTACTATATGTATGGGGCATGGAAAATGGATACGGCGTTACATACGCACACCACATGCACTCGGTACAGATATACACGATTATGCCCACAAAGGCCGATATGATATGATGGGATGCCCACAGAGGCTTGATGGCCTTTTATACGCATATGTATATGTATGATCGCATTGTGCATGACATTTAGGCATATTATGGCCTTCAGATGCATTCTACACAGATATGGTACTTATGCATATTATGGCCCTCAGAGGCATTCTACGCAGACATGATATTTATGCACATTATGGCCCTCAGAGGCATTCTCTACTGGTTGGTTATTTCTTGTCTCATGTTACTTTCGGGTCTCTATTATGCTATTTTTCATGCCTAACATACTCGGTACATCAGTCGTACTGACGTCCCTTTTGTTAGGGATGGGCAAAAAATCCGGAAAATCGAAAAAACCGAACTGAACCAGCTGTTCGGTTCGATTTTTATTCATTTTTTTTAAAAAAATCAGTTTTTTAAATTTTGGATAAGAACCGAACCGAAAAACCGAATTAAATATGTAATTAATCATATTTTTTTATTTTAGGCTACTACTATCTCTTGAATCATAGCCATTGAAGCCAATCTATGAAGCTTTTATGGAAGTCAAATGCGGCATGAACTTGATCAACATATCACGGAAGCATTGACATAAAATGTAGGGAGAGAAATTAGTTGTAAATTGGTAAAACTTTAAATGGTCATAACTCTACGCTCGGATGTCCGTTTTACCCGATTTTTTTACGTCAATTTTTCCAATCAATTTGTATTTCCCCCCCAAATTGATTTCTATTTTTTTTCTTTAGTAAACATCTCACGATACACAATATATTTCAACGTCGAAATTTCATGATAGTGTAGGTGTGAATGTCATTTTCAGTTTTTTTTAAAGTTAGATTCGTTTTTTTTAAAAAAAATCAAATTTTATTCGGTTCATATTTTGCGGATACAAAACCGATATGAACCGATATACGCCCACCCCTACCTTATGTCGGGAGACGCTGCGTTTCATGCCCGCAGGCTAAGGTAGACAGGGCGACGGTCCGCACTAGTAGGTTGCTGATCCAGCTGATATTGGAGCACTCTATTTGTTCCAGAGTTGCAGTCTAGTCGTGGTACGATATTTTGGTTATGCATTGGGGTATGGCAGGGCCCTGTCTCGACCTTATGATGTCACGTACTCTTAGAGGCTTGTAGACAGTTGTCCTGTGTATAGTAATCATGTATGGCCTTGTCAACCTTGGTATGTATATATATGTTTATGGGTTGAGTCCTTTTGTTTGCAAGATTTTACGCAGCTTCTTCCCAGTCTATTATTCTCATGTGTCAGCAGGGTACTTGGTGACGACCCTCGTAGCTATGCAAAATTACGATTAGCTGGTAACTATGTGATTAGTCATGTAAGGTCTGGGTGCCCGTCATGGCCCTCTGGTTTGGATCGTGACAAATAAATTTAATATTTATTACTAATTATGATAACTTAGTATGATTTAATATAGGGAATATGAATAAATATACCCCGTCGTCAATAAAGTTTACACACGTACCCCTATTTGAATAGAAAATTCCAAATCAAATTAAACTATCTGATTTTAAAAAAATCACACAATTTCTTTCACGACCCGACCCGACCCGACCCCGATTTCATCTTCTTCTCCAAGAAGAATGCTAAAAAAACTGATTCAATATCCTTCAATTCTCAATCAAATGAAATGAGCTCAAATTTGAGATGCAACTTCCTCAAATTTCAGTGAAAAAATCGTTGATCCTGATCCATTTTCTCATTGAACGAATGGTATGAAATAAATCAGATTGATAAAAGTACCATGTGAAATCTTCGATTTTCCCCCTTCCTCAATCCTTATCCCATAGGTACAGTGTTGAATCGATAGAGAACCTTTTCTTCCGTATCAATATTATTCCATTCCAAATCCTTTTCGATACCTCCCAAAGAAAATCTCGAATTTGGATCCCAAATTGATGGTTAGTGTGAGTTTATCCATGCGGTTATGCACTCTTTGAATAGAAATCCATTTTCTGAAAGATCCTGACTTTCGTACTTTGGTGGATCTCCGAGATCCTTTCGATGACCTATGTTGAAGAGATATCTATCTAATCTGATCGATTGCGTAAAGCCCGCGATAGCAACGAAATCAGGAAAAGTATACAGAAAAGACAATTCTTTTCTATTATATTTATAATTGGATATATTATCGCAATGTTATAGTGATCATATTGCGTAAGCTTTGTGAATTGTGATGGTGAGGCTTTTTAGTTTTTTTTTTTTCTTTTCATTTTGAGAATTTGAAGCTATTGATATGCATATTGTCTGCAATAATTCGTAATTGTTATGGTCTGGTTGCGATCTATAGTTCATTTCTCAATATCAGCATATGTTTTTTTTTCTCGAACTTTTGTTAGTTATAAGGTAGTACAAAATTTAATTTCTGTCAAATTGGGCTAGAAAGCAAAAATAAAAGGGTGGGTTTTGGTCTGTTTGGACTGAAAAGTTTTATTTGGATGATCAAGACAGAGTTTAAAAGACCAAATCTGAAACCGAATTAGTTTCCGTTCGGTTTCAGCTGCAATGCAATTCTGCAAAATCGAACCAAACTTTGTAAAATCGAAACGACTGGAACTATACCTTGATAAAGCATTTGAAATGACAAAACTGGAATACAGTAGTGGCTACTCCTACGGTACCTCTAGTGATTAACAAGCATTCCCCACCCGTATACAATGGAATTGGTTTATCAAGTATGCCTTTCTTTAAGGTATATTTTAGTGGTCTCCATCTCTGTGCTAAGAATTAATTTTGGAGAATAAGATGAAATCGGGGCTGGGGCGGGGCAGGTAGTGGAAGAAATTGGGTAATTTTTTTTAAATCAAATAATTTAATTTGATTTGAGGTTTTCCATTCAAATAGGGATAAACTTTATTGACAGCAGAGTATATTTATTTACTTTCACTAATAGAGAATAAAGTTAGTTAATGAAATAAATTAGAAGGGTATAATGTAAATACATTTACTCCTTAATTTAAGCATTGATAGAATCAACATTTTCATGATGTGCAGTAATACTAGATTTGATTGATTTTACCTTGAAATAATAATTTGTTCTCAAGCGATTATTCTCCACTATTCCCCTAATCTCTTGCTAGTTTCCAGACTATCAATTCCAACTAGGACGAAGATTGGTGCAAAATTCCACTAGGCAGAATCCATTAAATAAGTTGATTGAATGTTTGACATGATATCATTTATTCGTATTCGTCAACTACAAAATTTCATCAAAGGTTGTATAAAGAGTGACTCAAAAGAGTTTATAAAAACAGCTGTACTACTACTCTACCCATTTATCTCACAGTTTAATTAGGCCGGATGATCAAATGCTTTGATAAATATTATTCTGTGTCACAACACTGTGTTTGTATTAACAAACATCCTAGAATAACACTATAGCTACATGTCTATGTGAAAGTAGGGGGAAGAAGTTCGTGCAACGACAATGAAGTGAACTATGCCCGTGATCACGATGTAAAGGGACTAGTTCTACTTCTTTTTAAAGATTTTTTGCTTGTTTTATTCCAAAAGTTACAGTTACATTTTGTACTTCTATATATGAAAAATAAAAACTATAGTATAAGGCTATAACCTACATCTGAACAACTAGAATCTATGATACCATATGGAAGGATATTATTTAAATTTTTTGAAAAGGGATTTCAAATTAAACTGTATAAACAAAAATCGCATTAAAGGGGCAAGGTGAGACCAAATTCACCGAAAGTGGAGAATTTTCCTTTGCTATCTGATGCAAATGGTAATAGATAGTGAATTTCAGTTTGAGAAGTTTCACGTTTTAAAAGGGACATAAACCCCTTCGATCTTAAAGACGGTCAAAATAGAATTGAATCATTGTATGAATATTTAAAATGTCAACAATAGCCCTCAATTAATTAGTATGGGTTATAAAATGAAACTTTTTCAATAGTTAAAAATTTAAACCAATTGTGTTGTGTTGTTTAGAATTTTAAATTGTGATACCTCTATTTTTTCTCCCGTAGCTCTTCTTTTGATTTTCAAAAACTCATTTTGCTTCATTGTTATTGAACTTCAAATTTATCTTGATCCATCTTATTACTTGTATTATTGCTAGTATTAAAATTTTGCTTCAACTAATCTATATTTTTGTAAGACATTTATTCAATTTTCATGTCTATTTTACATATTTAAAGACATAATTATTTTTAAAAAAATATTTTATTGGTAGTTATTCTGAAAATGAAATGTAAAAACTTCGAATGATGATAGAAAAAAATTATAGGTCATATAATATTTTCAAAATTGAAATAACCTGAAAATGTTAATTCAAGTGATCTGTTATTTCATGCATGTTGTATTATTTCTTTACCTCAAATTTTGTTAGGTAAATGAAATTACTCATTTCTACACATTGAGTACTTTTAATTATAATTATTTTCATTTTTCATTTCTACACATTGAGTACTTTTAATTATAATTCATTTTTATTTAAAAATATATATATTATAGTTAATCATAATTGAAGATAACTTTTGACATTTTAAAATTAATGATCCAACTATATCTTGATTATTGATTTACGATCGGGTTTATCAGCTCATTCAAAAGATGAAGGGGTATTGTTTTTCAAACCAAAAAGATGAAGGGAGTTAAGTAAGATTTACAAGAAGGGGTTTCTCATATGGTAAGCTCCTCCACTTTCAATCTGAAGATTGCAAGTTCGAGTCACCAAGGGAGAAACTCCGGAGGGGTTTAAAAAAAAGTAGAATTTACTAGGTTATAAATTAAGGAGAACATTGTAATAAAGCAACTTTATCATCAAGGAAATAAACTAAAATTACATTGTTTGCACTATAGGCAACGATATCATTGGTCCGCAGACAAATAACTAATTAAGCTGCATATATGATTTATGCTAGCTAACCAGTGACGACAACTAATACGGATCATAATAAAACCATAACTAGACTAAGGTACAACATTCTTGATCTCCAAAAACTTTTATTTGTTAACTAATCCTAATTAATATTAGTGGCAAACCTTTTTCAAACAGACATATATGGGTTGAGGAGTTGAACGAGAGAGCCTTTAAGGTGGAGTGACATGATTTCATTGGTGGAACCGATCAATTTCCCTCCAATGAAAATTGCTGGTACTGATGGATTGCAGCCCATTTTGATTAGGGCCTTGTCCATTTCCTTTCCGTCCGAATCATGATCCAATTCATGAACATAAGGGTTGACTCCGAGCTCTCGGAACAGAATACTCACTGCGTAGCACAAGCAGCAAGTGCTCTTGCTGAAGATCATTACACCATTGTCTGCTGCCAATTTTTTTACTTTGTCCATTTTCTCTGATGAATATATAATAACAAATAAAACTGGTACACTATCGGATTCCAAGTTCAAAACAAATTGAACTTTGATCCCGGTGAGTGTTTTACACTATATACTGTAATGTTAGGAGAAGAAATGGAGATTTTTTTCTGTCAAGCTGAGTTTAGATGGAAATGGGGTTCGACCCTATTTATAAGAAAGGGAAAAGGAATATTAGATCCTCACTTTCAATTCAAACCAGAAAAGAACAATATTCAAAAAGATAATGAGCTTTATTTAGATGCTAGCCCAATATTCCAAAAGCTGGACTGCATGGCACTGATTTTGCCAATATTACAAACAGATACTATTTCGTTCCAACATAATGGGCCGGGCAAGTTGTAGGGTACATATATTCCATCTGGTCGTGCACCTTTTAACTCTATTTTTGTGCTTAAAAGCTATACTTGTCTATGTTATTAAGTACTCCATCTATTTCTATTTAATTTATATAATGTAGTTTGATTTAACATAAAATTTTAAAAGGGGAACAGGGCATTTGAAACGTGTGAACATATATGTGTGTCATAATATTTGTCGACTTTTAAATATGGGATAAGAAAATCATGTCATATATAAAATGAAAAGGAGGAGCACTTGATAGGAGTAAGATATATTCATGCAGACTAGACATTCGAACTCCTAGTATTAATGGAGTATGTCCAGTTCTTTACTAAAACTAATAATTATATACGTGCATTTGCGAAATTTATCATATGTACACTTTATGATGTCGTTTAATTTTATATTATCAGTATACTTTTAATCTATATCATTGATTTCACTTATTATGGAACGACTTCATATAATTATTAGGAGTATCTTTCAGATAATATATAATTTTATAGAAGTTAATTTTTATATATTTAGAAGCTTACTTTGATCTGGACAAAGTAGAACCATACAGCACTAGAAACAAAATATGTGTAACGCTAGTTAGGAAGAACGCTCAATCGAGTCGAGATTCTTCTCCCAAAGTGGTGTGATATTATTCTCTCCTCGAAGAAAGATCAGAAATTGATGAAAAGCTTCGGCTGGCTTGGATTCGCTCGCTTGCTTGTGCCTTCTGAAAAGCTTTAATTAGTCACACGTGATCAATTGATTTAATATAGAATCCAAAATTGGTTGAGGGTATGGTGTATAGTGTCTTTATATGGGCTTTGGACTATGCTTTTCAGATCAAATTTAAGTTCTATTTTTATTGAGAATCACATTCATTTTTTATATGGGTTACTAAGGTTGGACCCTATATTATGTTATTTATAACTTTGAATTTCAATACTAAACGTGTGGATCATGGAGAGGGTTAAAGTCTCACATTAATTGATGGTAAGAGCAAAGTTATTCTTGTTGAAGGAAAATCTACTGGAAAGCAGAAAAATTATACTACAGTCAAATCTCTCCATAGTGACAACGTTTGTTCGAAAATTTCATGGCCGTTATAGTGAGGTGCTGTTATATATGTATACTGGCATTTCATGTCTAGATCTCATTTAGCCGTTATAAATGAAAGTACGCAAAAAAATATTTTTCGGTACTTTTTATGCTATAAACGAAAATAATATACTTGTTAATTTTAAAATTTTAATTGATTTTCATATCTCATTAATTAAAATTAAAAAGACTAATAAACTATAAATAAATTCATGACTAGTTGTATCATAACTATAAAGAATTGAAATCTAAGGAACATATGCATTTAAAACTAATTGAGAATTTAAATACAATTTCAAGTTTGACCTAAGAATTCTACAATTGTAGGTTGTTTAGTAAATTTCAAACTCTTAGCGATAATATAATGCTTAAATTGACGAAGAATTTTGTCCAAACTTTCAGCAAAAGGGAATTCTATAGCTTTCCCTTGAAGACTGTCTAAAAGCTTAACAATTCACTATTCTATCTCACCCCAAGTAGCAATAGGTTGAGGCTTTTCATCAATACTTTCGTTGTCACCTTCTGTATCCAATGTCTCTTGTTCTTCTACTCCAATCACTTGTGCAATAATCTCATCATCAGTATAAGTTTCAAGGATTTGAAGAGTTGTGTCAAACTCCGTATCAGTGGTAGCATCAACTGATTGATTGGTGTTATGAGATGGGATTTGGGCTATAAGTGATGACACACTACCAACATCTTCAACAAGTTCTAAATTTTCACTATTAATTGGAGTTTTCATCTATAGGTAGAATTCCAGTATTTCTCCAATAATGGAGAATGATATTTCTACAATTGCAGGTTGTTTCGTATATTCCAGTATCTTAGTGATAATATGCCGCTTTAATTGACGAAGATTTTTGTCCAAACTTTCAGACAATCTTTCCTTTGATGATTGTCATAAATATTTTGATATTTTATTTTTTATACATAATATACTTCTTACAAATATTATTACACAATATTTGAGTATGAATGTTATATAGAGAGGTAATTTTATAAAGAATGTACCGCCATAATGAATGTCATTGATGTTATAGGTAGAATATTGTTAAAAAGAAGTAAAATATAACATGAAAAATCGATTTCGGAGAAAATCAGATTGTTATAGTGAAATGTTATTGTAGCGAATGACAATTATAGAGAAGTTTGACTGTATATAAATAAGTCATTTTTTCATGAATATATATTAAATTTTAAATTATATTGATTCTTTCGCATATTTATTTCTATATATTTTGACTTTTTTTAGTTAACATCTTGATTTCGCCAATGATATATTGATGAAATATATAATAGCTTCTTTATAAGGTATGATATTTAACAATCCACATTCCAGACCCCGTCTTAATTAAGCACATTAGTCAGTGGTAATACACTTTTGAAAGATAGAATAATTTTCCTTAGGGATTCCTTTCATTATTCACAATATATATAGATGTACAAGGTTGATTCATAATATGGTACGAATCCTAACTTACCTTACAGGTTGATTCCTAATACAATTAAAATCCTAAGTTACCTTAAATATACATCTATCATAATTACAAAATATACGGAGAATATTCGCTAATACTCCCCCTCAGACGGAGCGGGAGGAGACCGAACGCTAAGGCTGGATCGGAAGTCGGTGAAGAGTTGTCACGGTAGTCCCTTTGTGAAGATGTCTGCATACTGATACGAGGAAGGCACGTGTAATATTTTGACCTGACCACGAGCAATCTTCTCTCGCACAAAGTGGATATCCATCTCAATATGCTTAGTCCGCTGATGTTGGATCGGATTATGAGACATATAGATGGCAGATATGTTGTCACAATAGACTATAGACGCCTTGCGGAGTGGACACTGGAGTTCCAAAATAAGATTTCAGAGCTAATAGATCTCAGCAACTACGTTAGCAACACCGCGATATTCTGCTTCAGCAATCGAACGGGAAAGTGTGGTCTGCCGCTGGCGAACCATGAGATAAGATTATCCCCAAGAAATACACAGTACCCTGAGGTGGAGCGACGTGTGTCGGGGCATCCAGCCCAATCTGCATCCGTGTAGGCAAGTAGCTTGGTTGGGACAGAGGGGTATACATGTAATCTGAAGTCTAGTGTGCCCTTAACGTATATGATAATACGTTTGAGGGCGGCAAAATGGGACTCTCGGGGGTCGTGCATGAACAGACACAACTGCTAAACGACATATGCAATATCAGGCCTAGTGAATGTAAGATACTGAAGAGCACATGCTAGACTCCGATATAGAGTGGGATCAGAAACTGGCGCACCGTCATTGACACTAAGCTTGGATTTTGAGTCCACCGAAGTTGGCATAATTTTACAATTTGCCATCTTGGCCCTGTACACTATGTCTTCTGCGTACTTACGCTGACACAGGAACATAGTGGCTGCAGATCTGGTCACCGATATACCCAAAAAATAACTTAGTTTGCCCAAGTCCGTCGTAGCAAATTCAATTTTGAGTAGAGCAATGATTTCATTCTTCAACACATCAGATGAGGCAGTAAGAACAATGTCATCGACATATAATAGCAAATATGCAGTGCTGCTACCTCGGTGAAAAGTGAAGAGAAAGGTATCACACCTGCTACATACAAAACCAATCTGCAGAAGATACCTGGCGAACCGATCATACCAATCACGGGGTACCTGTTTCAATCCATACAATGACTTCCTGAGACGACACACAAACTGCAGAGCTGCCGGATGAACAAAGCCAGGAGGCTGATGCATGTACACAATCTCTTTCAAATCCCCATGAAAAATGCATTTTTGACATCAAGCTAATGAATTGGCCAATGCATGCCCATAGCAATACTGAGAACTGTCCGAATAGTTGCTGGTTTAACAACCAGACTGAATGTCTCACCACAATCAATACCCGCCTGCTGATTAGTGCCATTGGCAACCAGTCTTGCCTTATACCTCTCTAAGTCACCATTGTCTCTGAACTTGTGGCGAAATAGCCACATACACCGAATAACATTCACACCGTCTGGTCTAGGTACCAAATCCCAAGTGTTCTGCTTGGTTAAAGCGTTAAACTCCTCGCACATGGTCGCATTCCAATTAGGGTCCAGTTTTGCTAGTTTTGGATTTTTTTGGAATGAGTGATAATGTTTGTGTGGAGAGGTTGAAGTGAACTTTGGGTTTAAAGATCCCGTGTTGTGCACGAGTCTCCATGCGGTGAGAGGCGGCGATGGGGTCGGGGTGGGGGTTCTGCTTCGTGTCGGGATTGGAAAGCGGCGATCGCCGATTGGAGACTGCATGGTCACTATTGGTCGATAAGCGGCGATCTTTGCCGGGTGGTGCAAGTTTCCCACTATTGGAAGCAGGGATGTTGTGGTTGCAGGAGACACGACAGGAGGCAGTGACGGTGTTGGTGAGGTGCTGGACAGTGGCGGGGACAGGACATGGTGGTCTGCCGGAACAGTGGGCTGATGTTGGTATAGATTTTGGATGACCGGGGACAGACTCGGTTCATCGAGAAAGAAGTAATTAGTGGTCTGAAATTTCCGGAGATTGGAAAAAGGAAAGGTTGTCTCGCCAAAAGTGACGTGACGGGAGACGATGATTTTGCGAGTAGCAATGTCATAGCACAAGTAGCCCCGATGATTAGGAGATAGACCAAGGAAGACACATGGCAGAGTGCGAGTGGCAAGTTTGTGAGGTGCAGTGGAGGCCATGTTGGGGTAGCATAAGCATCCAAAAATACGTAGGTGATCATATGATGGTAGCCTACGGTATAAGATTTCGGTAGGGGTCTTATTTTGGAGTGTGCTAGTTGGTAAAATATTAAGAAGAGATTCTACCATTTTGACAGTATAGACCCAGAAGGGCGGTGGTAGACATGCATGAAACAGAAGTGTGCGAACCATGTTATTGATGGTACGTATAATTCGTTCAGCCTTTCCGTTTTGGGAAGAAGTATAGGGACAAGAAAAATAGAAAACCATGCCTTGTTTAGAACAAAAATTGTGAAATGCTGAGTTATTAAATTCACGTCCATTATCACATTGGAATGATTTGATAGATTTTTCAAATTGTGTTTTAATGAATTTTTGAAACTTGAGGAATTTTGCAAAAACTTCATATTTGAATTTCAGTGGGTAAATCCAGACAAAGTGTGAAAATCATCCAAGAATACTAGATAGAATTTATGACCCAAAGAGCTAACAATCAGAGATGTCTATAAATCAGCATGAACAATATCAAAGGGAGAAAAAGTAACATTGTTTGATGACATAAATGGAAGACGAGTATGTTTGCCTAGTGAACAAGAAAAACAGTGTTGGGCAATTTTCTCATTATTACATTGAATACGCTTAGAAGTTCTAAGAAAAGTAAAAACTGAGTCTCCGGGGTGTCCTAGTCTGTTGTGCCAAGTTGAGGGAGAGATCGCCGCAAGAGATAGATGTGTTTGCGGTATGACAGCGGAAGATTGAGTGAATGGGTCGAGATCTCCCACACTATTGCAGCGTGTAAGAATTTTTCTCGTATTGAGTTTCTTCACAGAAAAACCAAAAGGGTCAAATTCGACAGACACAGAATTATTGCTAGTGAATTTTCTAACGGAGATTAAGTTTTTAATGATGTTAGGTATGTATAGGACGTGGTTTAGGGAGAAAGGTGGGTGTGGATGTTTGGTGTGTGTGTTACCGTAACCTTCAATTGGAATGTGATGACCATTGCCGACAGTAATAAATTGAGGACACTTTAACCGACGTAGTTGAGATAGGTTACCTGACGACCGGATGAGGTGAGATGTGGCTCTGGTGTCCATGTACCAATTGTTGTCGGGCTGTTGAAGATTCACGGTGGTGTAGGCTTGGCCCAAATCAGTCGGGGCCAGGCTGCTGGGATGCGATTGTTCTTCTTCTTTGCTAGGCGCAACCAGGTGGGCTCTTCTTCTTCGGTTGCTTTGCTCGTGGTCGGGGCATGGCCCAAGAGGCCGATCGACCACATCTGTTGGGCCGGGCCCTGCGATTCAGTGCGGGCACGCAGCGAGGCCCGATTCTACGGTTGGGCCATTCTTCTTCTTGGTTCGATTCTGTCCGGTGTTTTGACCTAGCTGTTGTCCGGCCTACTGGTTGCGTTGGCCCTTTCCGCGACCCTTGTCTTTGTTGTTGCGACCTCTGCCGCCACGACCTCCGCCACTGGCCTGCTGCTGCTGCTGGTTACTGCTGGCCACAAGTGTTGCCATCCCGTCAATGGCTAACGCCTTTTGATTATGTTCCTCTTGTTTAGCACGTCTAGTTTCTTCCAACAATAGCTGTGAACGTGCCTTGTTGAAACTTGGGAGAGGGTCGGCTTGTTAAATCATTGTTGCGAGTATGTCATATTCACCTTTCGGTAAACCCGCAACAAGTTGAAGCACCATCTTGGTTTCTGAAACAGAAGTCCCGACGTTGGATAGTTGATCGATTATGAGTTTCAGCTGCTTACAATATTCGAACATGTTGTTAAAATTCTCGAGGCGGGTATTGTTGAATTGCTCTTCCAAATATACGGCCCGAGTATTTTTATTGTCCTGAAAGATTTCTTCTAGCCGGACCCAAAGTTCACGCCGTAGCACCTGTTTTCATGATAGTGCACAACAGGTCTTTGGAGATGGTGCCGTAGATCCATTGTTTGACGATGGCGTCAAGACGACGCCAGATTGAGTCTGTAACATCGGTGGGACGAGGAACAGATTCGTCAATATGATCGAGCACGTTGTATACACATGCATGAATGTAGAATAGTTCCATCCACATGGAATACTGACAGCCTTCTTGGTCAAGAATTATAGGGATAAAATTCTTGATGTTGTTAATGGCGAATGCCGGATGAAAAGAAGATACTGAACGTTGAGAGAGGTTGTCAAATGTGCCAGTGGATGAACCGGAATTTGTGGGGAAGACATGGTTGCCGCCGGCCGAGGGAAGGGAATTTTCTGGCAAAAAATTTTCTGGTTTCTGGCCGTGAAAGGGAGGGGGAAACCAGAAAAAAAATATGTGTTTGGCCGAGAATGGGGAGGAGAAGGGAGAAGGTTTTAGGCTCTTGATACCAGAAAAAATATGTATGATAAACTTCTACCATCAAGTCAATTTAATCGGTTGTATTAGGTCAAATTTGCTATGAAATTTACCTATCGTAGATTTAACTTGATAATGTAAAAATTAAATTTATGCATTGAAAATGCACAAACATTAATTCAAGTGTAGCTGATCGTGTTAGCGACTCTTTATGGTCAACATTGGATGTGCTGTGCATGGTATATCTTTGGCGTGTGGCATATATGGTCATTTATTTATAATAGTGTCATCTCTAACGACAGTTCATGCGTGTGATATTCCTATATGGACCATTTGTTGGATGTAAGGTACTTATATTTTTTGATAGTGAAACACTAATGGGGTTGAGCCGTTGATGATTTATTTCTTTAAAATTGTTTATCAATTCTTTTTGAGTGAACAAAATTAAACTAACTCCTTACTGAACGGACAAAAAGGAATAAGATGAGTAATTACTAATTAGGTAGAGACTGCAAAATATCTACTGCATGCAACTTTAATTTTTCTATCTTTCTTCATTATATAAATTAAATTTATGGTCCCCTTTTTAAAGTAAGTGCGTGCACACGAATATATAGCAAGTTGGGTGGTGGCATATATCTGTGTTAATGGTTATGGTGAAGGGATAAGTTCTTGGGGAAGTAAACAGGACCAACCCCCATAGCTTTGATGATAAGTTCTTATGGCTATTTCTTAATATTCTTTTCTTTATAAATCACTGACCAAAGATAAGGTTCTTTTGGGATTAAGTGTGTTCCTTTTGAATCCCTTTGCTTGAGAATCTTTGACTTGCCCATTTACACGGATAATCATCAACTTGTAATTCTTTGAATTAAGCATAAATATATCATGCATGGTACGTACTTCTGCTGTACAGCTGCTTCTGTTTATCATTTTCGGATCCAACTCCTGCAGCAAACACAAGAAATAATTAATGACTTGAAATCATTGAGCCTTACAAAAAATTACTCAGTTCGTCCCAAAACTTTGACTTGACACGAATTTTAAGATTAAAGACTACGGATGGTTGAAAGACTGTTCTCAGTGGCATCAGATCATCTTGGACGTTTACTGATTCTACATTCATCAAGCTCGTAAATTCGCAATTGACTTGAAACTTGTGCTCTCAATCAAGCTATATGTATATTTGTGTGACTATAAATTATTTTATTAATGATAAAATAAGAAGTTTAAAGTTAAATGGCTTTTAAATATAGAAAGGTGGAGTATCATTTTTTGGGGACAGACTGAAAATGAAAGCGCATCACATAAATTGGGATAGAGAAAGTAGTATAAAAAAGAAATTTGAAACTGCATGTACAGACTTTTCTTATAAATTAAAGGACTAAGTAATTAAATATCTTACATATAATCTTTTCATAAAGCAAGAAGATTGTTGTTTCTACATCTCCTAGAATGATAAATGAAAATTCACATGTATCCTCTGACTTCTCTGATTAATATAGTTCTGCAAACAGACATTGTTGTCACTTCCAAAAAGTCTTACTAAAATCCTAGAAAAATTATTCTCTTTTTGGAGGGAGTGAAGCTGTAAGATTCATATATGCAAAAAGTAAAGAACTGGGGTGTGTGTCAATACATGAGCT
Source organism: Anisodus acutangulus (assembly GCA_029783415.1). NCBI lineage: Eukaryota > Viridiplantae > Streptophyta > Magnoliopsida > Solanales > Solanaceae > Anisodus > Anisodus acutangulus. The sequence goes on along the minus strand of CM056494.1, from coordinate 257,169 downwards.
GAGTGATCAAGTTAGCCAAAAATGCCCTCATTAAATTGCATTCAAATGTATTATTGAGTTTAAATTTGCCAAAGGGATGTTAAACAAATGTGGTATCAATAAAATTTCTCAGTTCATATTCCACAAGGGATGGGGATGCAGAACTACTGCAGTATTATTAGTCTTAAATGTCAATCAGGGATGAAATTTGAACTTGATCACAACCAATCTCAATCTGCCTTCTTATCATTTAAATTTCACTTGGGTACTGCACAGCTATATATTGTAGATGGATCATGTAAACGCAGACTTTTGCTGTCCAACAGTCAATTACTAATGTTTTCCCAGAATCTCCGAGGTACACGATTAATGAACTTTAGAAGTTTAAGCACAAGTGGAAGTGGCGAATAAACGAAACTCAGAGAAATTTCCTACTGTAGGTATACCTATAAAGATGATGTACAAGCTCAGAGTATTTTCTTTCACTGTCACACTCAAGAGACAAGGAAGCAACTCACTGATGAATACTTCAACACTGACCAAACTAGGCACTATTTAGTTTAAGATCACAAAAATATCACAACGGCAAAAGAAGAGAGAAGAAGATTAAAGAAAAGGGCTAATACACTCTTATGCAAACACTCAGTACAGCATCAAGAAACTGAATGATGTCTTTTCCTGTGAAATGGAAACTGACTTTCTGAATTTGCTTTTCCGATTAATGGTTTTGAATCTCTTATGTGGAACATTGCGTTGAGTTTGCTCAATTTCTTGGTGAATGACTTGAATAACTTATTGGCAGGATGTGATTTTACTAGCCCTTGTTTCATAGACACGTGATCTTTTTCTAAATCCGTAAGCCTCATTCTCATTCTTGCTACCTCAAGCTTCAATTCTCTATTTTCTCTCCTGACTGATGCATAATTATCTCTCGGAGACATGCATCCGCTTCCTACTCCACTGCCTGAACGATGAGGAAACTGACTGTTCATTGACCCGAAGAATAACTGATTTTGGCCCCCATTCATTGCATTTCTCAGTCTGATTTGTTCAAAATACAGCACTTGAACCGCCATTTGCACAGGCAACCGCTCATTTTGTGCAGCATGACTGCAGGCTTCTTGTGATAATTTCTGGCAATCAATAGTTTTGCAGAGTCTATACCGTTCAGAGTCCTTAATGTTTGGGTGAACCTGCATTAAAAAATTTACGGGTGATGTTCAAACACATTAACACGTGAAAATAAGAATTAAACATACAGAACTAGCAGCCTAATTCATGTATATAGAGGAAACAACGAGTTAATTTCACGTATGGTAACTGAACTTTATCTACTATAACGGTAATATCACAAAATCATTTCTTGTAACAACATCAAAGCAACTGAACATTATCCACTATAATAGTAAAGTCATATTAAAACTTACCTTGAGGAAAATATCTACAGCTCGATACAGTCCATCATCAACTAGACGGGCATGGTCTGGAAGTAACTCTGCCAGTGCTGTAAACTTTGATGGTGTTAGATTTGAATCTAGTGCAACTTCTGCCAGATAATTGTCCAATAATTTTGAAACCTTAAGAATTGAGCTTTGTTTGGGAGATCCAGGGCTGTCAAAGTCATAAACCATGCCATTTTCATCTCTTAGTTGGCTATCTTCTGCATCATCCTCTTCCAAATTTAAGAAAAAGGAGAAGATCCTTAAGATTGAATCAGCATCATACAGAGGGCTATTGTTGTTTCCATTCCCATTTCCAGGTATGAGAATATCCTCAAGAATCGCCTGATGTAGTTGAAGACCAATGCGCCTCTCTAGATCAGATCTGCAAGAAGTAGATGCTAATGCTCCTATTGCAGATTTTAACAAACTTGAAAGGAAGGCCATAGGAACGGTACTTTTCCTCGACGGTGTTGGTAGCAAGCCAACTATCGTTTCGACAGTGACCCTTTGTTTCTTTTGTAAATCCAAATCCAAGTAACTTCCTTTGACTAATTGAGGATCCTTAACAATGAGCCCCTGAAGAGAATTTTGTGCGTAGTTAATCAAAATTCTACTTATAATGTCTTGTTTAAGACCTTTCGTCTTAAATGCAGATAAAACCCTCTGGAAAAATTCCAGATTCAGCACAACTAGTGATTTTCCCCACCAGTCCGAGGCTGTCTCTATATCAAGGCTTTTAACTGGTTTGGATGGGAAATTGTGCTCCAGCTTCAAAAAACCAGATGTAAGTTGCTCTTTACAAGCATTATTTGCTATAGCATTGATTAACCTACTAACAAGGTTGATTTCTTCTGATACTGGTAGTAGTTTCTCACAGCTATGAAGAACAGAGACTGCGTTGGATATGCTTGGGAATACTGTGTCCTTTAAGAATACATCGGTTCGTATGTCCAAGTTCTTATCGGTGATGTCTTCTGTCATTTCCAGGAAACTGGCTGCACATCTTAGCATTGCAACATTTGTTATGGTAATCTCGATGTTCACTCCATAACAGAACTTTGCTGCGAGTTCGAATGCATCAGACCCACCAGGAATACCAGAAAGATTCAGTCTTGACATCTTTGAATCTTTTGCATCCAGCAGCAGCTTTCTAAATCTTCCACTTCTAGAAACCAGAGGAAACTGCAAGAAAGAGTCTAAAATACATTATAAACGCGTCCTAGTGGTTCCTATCGGAAAACTCAATACTTTCTGTTACTTTTCTTTTATGACAGTATGACACAAATTGATTTCATCTGGACAGGACGATAATTATGTGTATTCACAACTTATACGAGTAAACTTTTGATAGTGATTTTGAAGCTACCCGTAGACTAACTATTCATTGACATGACTGCTTCTTTAGCTAGACTTGAGTAGTTCAATTGCTTATGAAGCAGTAGACCAAAATTGAAGGAGCAAAGCAAATTTAGGTACTACATAATTCATACCTTGTGAAGAGCAAAACTGGCAGCTCCTACGTCTATTGTAAGATCACTCGAAACATCAGAAATTGGCCTGCCACAGCAAATTTGGTTAATGGTAAGAAGTTGTAAGAGAAGTCATGAATTTGCACATTCATTGTCCTAATAAGAAAGAAGATAATCAGCTTGCTCGCTAGAAGTGCCAGTTACATGTCAAGTATAAAAGACCGGAATTTGGAGTCTGAAAGTTATCTGTAGGAAAACACAAAAGGCCAAGCCAAAGCTTGAAAGACAACAAAATTTAAACTAAGCTACAGTACTATTTGTGTTCTGCTTTTAGATTCCATCTAGCAAGTGGCATCATCTTCTGGTTCATCCTCTTAAATCTATTCCAAAGTTGTGTGTGATGGTAAGGTCTTTCATAGTCTAACAGGCTACAGCTAATTTTATGAGACATCTGAACTTGCTTAGGGCCCTCTGAAGGTGAAAATTATTGAAATTAACTATATATAGCTGTCCCCATACCATTAACACCATACTATGCTGAAACAAGAAAACAATCAGCATGGCTGAATTGAATGCAGCCTTTGGTCAATAGTTGATCAACAATAAATTGACTGCCCGTGTGAAAAATTACTAAAATTTCAACAATATTAAAGTATGATCAACCCCACAATTAAAAAAGTTGAGTGCTAAATTTTGAAGGTTGAACCCTCTGTATCTTAGATCATATTTGACCTGTCATGTTCAATGAATGAAGCCTTAATGTTGGACCAAATCTGGAAATTTATCACTTTTTCATCAGTCAGGTCCTATCATGTTACTGATCTAAATATGTATAATTGGTGGTCATCTGGATGTTCAAATCTTTAATGCACCTTAGCTTGTTACAATCAGATTCTTTGAGAATTTATTAACACTATTCAAATTAATTAGGAAGAGTAAGTAATTGAGAATAAAAGAAAAAAGAAAGTAGTACCATTGGGGTCTAGAAGTGGGACGAAAAGACCTGCTCTTCACAGATACGTTTGTCTTCAATTCAGCAACTCCCATATTAGCAGTGATCAGCCTGCAAATTAACTCCACCACTCCAAGCTGCAGCCCTCACAAATTAATAGCTATTCATTTTAACAACACATCAAAGTTGTACTATGCTTAATAACTTTATTTGCTGGCATGTTATCGAGTGCGTGTGTGTGTGTGTCAAATGTCAATAGGGGATGAAAGTGAAACTAGTCCTCTCTCTCTAGTCTTGAGTAAGGAGAAAGTCTCATGCAAATGGATTAGGATTCAACTAATTATTTTTATGCTAGATTACCTATCTTATTTTTGCAACGATTACAAGTATATAATTAAGCTGATATAACAATTCATTTAGACTGTCAACGTATACAAGTTAATTTTTTAATTAAATTAATAATGATAGCATAAATAAAAACTTCAAATGTTAATAATAAAAGATTCTCTAGAGTACATAATGGGTTGAGTCAAAAGGATATATTGCTCCTCTTAGTGCTACTTTACGGTGGAAAAATGACTTTTTCATTTTCACCATGTTTTGTTTGTTTTTCAAAGATGAGTAAATTCTTGAATGCTTGCAGTGCTGTTAGGGTTTGTAATCATGAGGTTGTGAAAGCTACACCTCTTAAAGAAACAACTTAATTATGGATGACACTCAATAAAGTAGAAAGAAAGATCAGTTTGATGGACATTGTGCCTTTATAGGAAAAATTGCAGTGCATTAAGGTGTATAGATATATATCTATGGACAAAATTCTCAAGACTGCTTGGTTCTAATGAGATACAAATTTTTTTGCTAACTAAAAAAACTTAGAATTTTGTCCATTGCTTGCGTGGACGAGTAATTTTAATGAAAGCCTAAACCTATAGTAATAGATATCTTTGAGCTACACAAACTCCTTTCTTTTGCCACATATATAGGTTAAGGGCTTACATTGCACCTTAAAAAAATATTTATATAATCGGATCACTACTATAGTAAATCTGTACTAGAAATGTCACTTGATAATTTAGTAAAAACAATAGTAACTAATATCGCAAATTAAATTACATTGATGGTATACTCATTGTAGTGTTGGGATGAATGATGGAGTGGTCCAACTGAACATTGAAGTGTTATGGGAACAATGATGGAAATGACCCCATTAAATTCCAAATTCTTATTTGGAGCTTGCAATGGCTGTGGGTTGGGATCATATGATGGGATCTGCAAACAGTATAGGTTTTGAGGAATTGCATATAATAGTGGCTCTTTACACTTCTTTGTTTGACAATAAAAATGTACTTACAGTTTGTCCAGGATCACATTGCTAAAGCTTTTTTCCTCACAGGAAACAAACCAAGCTAGCTAAGATTAACTAATCTTTAAATATTTTTCTTAAAGAAACAGTCACTTTTTATGAATAACTATTATCTGAACTCTGCTGTCTCTGCCATCCTGATAACACAATGGAACTTGAGATCTCACATCTGTGGTGCTTACTTCCCTAATAATCCACATACCTTCTTTTTTTTTACATAATCGTGGTGCCCGATTTAGCTTGCGCATACCTCGATTTATTCCACGGATTACTTGCACGTGCCTTTTCCTCGACACATTAAAAGTTTTCCCCTTAGTTTGACTGATCCACAACCGATAGTAATCAAAGAATATTAATAATGAGCTAATACTTGCATATTACAATGAAAGATATTTTGGATCTTATGAAGAGCAAGAGCAGCCAAAAGGGATCTGTCAAAACGATATTTTTAGACACGAAAAGGTCCAGATTGGACCCACCATAAAGGTTTGTTGCTATAACGATGTGTACGCAAAAGATGAAACCCACAAACATTTAACAAATTCAGAAGAAACAACAAGATAATGCTCCAATTTTTTTTCCTTTTATTCTCCTCTTTTGTCATTTGTGCATGTGAGATTCATGGAATGTCAGAGAGAAATAAAACTTTCGCACGTTTTCGATCAGAAAAACATCAAAAGAAATAGATCTATATAAGAGTTGATTGATAGATCTCTCAAATGGTACAGTCAACACCATTAAGGCAGAAGGGAGAAGGAAAAAAAGAACTCCTTTTGTTTCATTTTAGTCTGCTCCATGCAGAATTAACAAGTTCCTATATTTGAGAGCTCTTTAACTTTAAACTTCTCAATTTACTTTTAATAACATGATTTTCTAGCCATAAAAGTGTCGTAACATATCTAGGACTACAAGTTCTTACTGTTTTCAGACATACCAAAAGTTTTTATTTCTTAAACTTCACGCCCAGTACAAAATGAAACGGATGTAGTGGGCACAATCAGATGGACTAAAGAGCCCACCGAGGAGAAACTTGACCATGAGTAAGCTGATCCAATTTACAGAGTTGACCTGCCGTGGGTTACGGCTCCAAGAATAAAACGCATATATAAATCAAGATGTACTTGAGCTGGGGATTTTCAGGTGTCCTAAATTTTAACTAGAGGCGCTTAGAGTAAGAGACCTTATATCCAAGCCTTTACACAGATATTCATCTGGTTAAGCTTGACCATTATTTCTGGGAAGAAATACTACTACCAGGTATTTTCTCAAAATTATTTCTAAGTTGAGAACATAAATGGGAAAACTTATGAAAACGCCTTAGAATGAAATACATAATTCTGTCATTTCAAATTAATTGTTCAAAAGAAAAATAGCAGGGGCGATGAACAGGTTAAGATATTAATGCTCATATTGAACCGTTTATAATCCAGGGGAATCATTGCATGCAACATATAGAAACACCAAAGCATAAGATTTACACAAAGATGCGGCATTTAAGTCGCAATCAGGAACACCAGGAAAAACGTGCATGGCTGAAATATATACTGCAAGGAATTCAAGTATCACCACCTTCTGAAAAAAAGCGGTGATATACTAACAACTGCACAAGTTGCCTACTCAGGCAAGGTCAAAAAATTATCTGCTATTGTCCTTAGCTAACAATTCATGGAGAATATCCAGCTGTACTCACTTCAATGTAGTGCCAAGAGCAGTCAATATAACCCAGGTATCAGCTTGTTGCCTCAGGCCAAGTACTTGAACAAGTTTGGGTTCTCTTTGTCTCTTTCCAAGTAGTCCCGGGTGATAAGATCTTCAATCCTCTTCTTGATTGCTTTGAAATCAGGCTACAGATAATTTTATTATTATTTTAGGATAGGTACAATAGAAAATTCAACACTTAGCATAGACAAGCTAACACGTCTCTTCAACTAGTCTTAACTATTTGTCAGGATAAAATTATTTGAAGGCAGAGAAAACACAAACAAAGGGAATATGACAAGCTATATTGGCAATCTTGCGCAGCGTTTTAAAAGGCAGGGGCGTGAGGCGAGGCATTTTACTTAGCACAGTGCGAGGCGGAAGTCCCGAGGCATAATATAATAATATATAAATTATATAAAAAAAAATACATTAATCGTTTTTTAAAAATAAAACATGATCAAAGAAACTCATAGAAAACAAAACTTATGACATGATTTAGAAGTGTAAATAATGCAATGAGATAAAAGCTATTATGATTCGCAAATCAACTCTAATATCTTAATTTTCAAACAATAAAAGAACCACAATTTCTTAAAATATATTAACATCATGCAATTAACCTCCCTAAAAAAATAACTTTATTAGTATTACAATCAAAACATCACTCCTTCATGATTAAAAACAAAATTACTTTCAAATAGGAAAATAATAAAATATGATCATTTTGAGACATAGGACAAAAACATGATGATCAACGACAAGTGAAGATGTAAATTTCGGCTATGTGTTTTTAAAAGAAATGTCAAGTGATATCACCCTCACGGTGTCTCAAATAGTAAATATGTAGTACTACACCTTATTATTTGAGTTCCTCTCAATCCTCTTATTTCTATAGATGAAAAAACTATTAAGAATTCATTTATTGCAGAATTATAAGGGTCAACGATGTTAATTAAGAAATTTGACACATAATTTTGTAAGAATTGTTAGGCGAGCCCCGATGCTCAGGTATTAGGCGTGTTTAAGGCGTGCAGTCAGGCGCTTAAGGCATAAGCCCCAAAGAACTAAGCCCCACACGAGAGCCTCAAGGCATTTTGCCAGTGCCCCGCCCCGGAGCGAGCCCCGAGGCAAGTCCCAAAAATGCCTTTTAAAACACTGATCTTGGGTTTCAAGGACGACACCTCAAAGCACAGAATTTCCATCACTGCATATCCTACTTTATATATCTAGCACCTATAGTATCTGGCTATTTTTTACTATCCGTTGGATATCCTCACTTAGCTTAGCACCTGAACTAGAGGAAATACATAGATACATACATATATAACATCCTAGAGATCATGGAGAATGAAAATTTCAGTATTTCCTTCCTTCCTAGACACCTGTGATGGAGGGCAATAACTTTCCTCAAAGGGCTACTCCATTTTGGACTGAAATAACCCTCTGTTCACTTAAAATGATGACGAGGACAAGGACGAGAAAGTTAAAAAAAATAATGGGGGACATAGAGAAGTCAATATGCTCCCATTGTCCCTCTGGGTCACATTGGTAGGTAAGAAACAGAAAATAACAGGAAAAAAAAGGTAAAGAAGAAAATAAATCTAACAAAGAAACTGCAAGAGCGAAATTTGGATTTCGAAATTTGTGTATCGGCTCGCAAGTGGTTATACAAGAGAAAGTCAAAGTCTGTTGGGACTATTGATCGCTACAAGGCTCGCGTGGTAGCCAAAGGCAACAACCAGCAATAGGGTATAGACTATGATGAGACATTCAGTCCAGTTATCAAGATGGCATCAAGGGCGATTAGGTGTGATAAGGGTATTTTTTTAATTCTCGCCACCTATATCAAAAAAATTAGATTGCAGGTCGAGCAACAGTCTCACTTCCATGCAACCTTCAAAAGGTTGCGTATTCAAAAGTCAGGAAGATCATGCACTGCAAATGCAAAAGTAACAGGGTAAATTGTATTTAATCCTTCTTCAATCCTTCTTCTGTTTCTTCATCACCTTTCTTTCTTTTTTAATAGTCGGAACTAGAAGAAGCAAAACAAATGATAACAGTCGGAGATATTCTATCAGCAAACCAATACCTAGGACATTGATAATTTGTTTAAAAATTGAAAAAAAAAGTAACACGCAGTAAGTTTTTTTTTTATGAGTAACACGCAGTTGGATAGTAAGAAAGAAATGAAATGTTCCAGCGTGGAATGGCAACATTTCTCCCTTTTAAAATTGAATGTCACTGTTATTTAGGCAGGCCAAAAGCATGTCCACTTTCGTAAATGGAATACCTAACCCGAGGAAATCGAAATGGTGAAGATGTGGCATACCTTAAACATGCGGCTCAATTGCTCAACACACTCCAACACGAGCTGCTGATGAGGAAGCACCTTCCGGCTCTTCATTATGCGCACAATACAAGCATCAATTGCATAACGCCTGTCCTTGTCAACATCCTCAACCACTTTCTTCCTTTCATCCACCGGAGGCAAAGGAATCTGGATGGTGCAATTAAGTCATTGAGAAAAGTGTCCCACGTGCATATATAAAGAAGTATCATAGTGAAATACAAGCTCTAAACAGTATCTATACCCTAATCCTCCTCATTCTGTCAGTGAACTTGGAGTTGAATTCAAAATGATCCGTTGACGAAACAGTTCTATTGCTAGGCTCTTTAGTAAGAATTTTATACTTGGCACATGACAGGGATTGAAGCAATCTGACCAAGTCATCGTCTGCCAAATTTAACTGACTTTTGATATCTGAGTAACTCAATCTATCTGAAGCATTAAACAATAATAGAGCAGCAGCCTGAAAATGAGAACTTTAATCAGTAACCATATTTGGTATCAGGCAGAGATGCTGCATTCACAAATTGATCACCTGATAAGTTCCCACAATCAGTTCAATAGTTTTTGCTTCAAACTTGCCATTGATGTTACATGTACCCAGTGAATAAATCCAGGTCAATTTCCTGTGTTTGGTTTTGGTCTGATAAAATTCCTTGAAGACTTCTACACACTTCACCTGAGATACCAACCGCAAAGAGTAAATCACCCATAAAAACAAGAGGGAAAAGATCAAATCAGCAGCAGCAGGAATTGAATCATTGTATCACAAGAGATCAGATCTCACCATTTCCACGGGGAGACTCAGATCAGAAGATTTATAACTAGGCCAAAAGCCAGTTGTGAGAACTGTGACAGTCAAATCAATTCCGGGATTAGCTGCCGAGTTGTTGTTGAGATATTCTTGAAAGTGGTTCTGATTTTCCTTCGCCAGCGTCAAGTCCGTCACCTGTTTTGTTATTTCATACCATAAGTTTTGACATGATAACTTAAATGGGGAGAGATAAAATTTAGAAGTATAGTACATTCTCCTCACCATTCCCTCCATCTTTGAGGTAAACTGTCCACCACACTGCTGCTTTAACTTTGTTAAGATAAGTCTTTCATGGTCGTCATTGGCACTTTTATCAAAAAGCAGTCGACGAGAAAGCTTCTTCCTATAAAATTATGAAGACAGCGTACATATCCAATGGTTAGAGATGTAACAAGAAACTAGTTACTGGGTCAAAAAAAATTGATGTAGCTTCCAACCTGTAGAACTCAGCATAAAGATCTTTGTCACTAATATATGCAAGAAGCTTGACCACCTACATAAAATATAAATGATTATGATCCCATACTAATAGCTGAATAAATCATAGACCACCAGAGAGAGAATCCAGTTATAGGGTTAGTGCTACCTTATCCAATGTCTCCTCAATGGCATCATCACTGAGTTTTTCACTCCCACCCTTCTTAAGGATATTATCACAATAAGAAGCAAGGAGCTCTGCACTAGAACAGCCAGCAACAACTTTGTTACAGAAGACCTCAAATGCCTCTTTCAAAGCCTATAAAAGTTGAGTATTTAGACATCAGAAATAATATCTCAAAATTTTCAAGGTAAAAAGTACAACCATACAACTGTGAACAACTGTGAACAACTGGATATACCTTGTGGAAGAGAGAGTTATTTGCAAAACTGTCGGTCACATATGCCATATATTTGTCATGCAGTTCAATAACCTTTCTAACAAAGACCTGAGGAATGAGATGGGTACATGGTTAGACCAACTCCTGTGCTATTATATAAAGATTCAAGTTAAGAAAATATTCAGGGAAGTGGATTTACCTGCTCCTGTGAACCACTGGAACTTTCAGCCTGTAAATTTCATAAATATCAGTACTTCGAAATGCACTGCTAATGAATTACCATCAAAAGGGAAAAAATAGCTCGCAGATCATAAAAACAGCATGCGGATGCAACTTCCCATATATGTTCTTATTTCTGCTAATGCTTTTTAATCCACTCAAACTCGTTTTCAAGATTACTTGATAATTCTCAACGATTGGATGCGTCATGCATACACCCTCCACCTTCCCTTATTTTTTCCTACTCATACACCTAAGATGAAACCTTTTCTTTTCTAGTTCTAGAAGCATACAACAACATACCCAGTGAAATCCCACAAAGCGGGGTCTGGGGAAGTTCTAGAAGCATGGATATTAATAAGATAAGAAAAAGGGGCCAAATACCATATTTCAAATAAAGAACATGTTTAGTCAACTGACCTTGTTACTTGCTGAGTCTTCAGCCTGTTGTACCAAGACCATGCCTTCAGCAGTGACGTGCTGCAAAATATGTAACATAACGAAGTATTTAACCACCAAAGAAAAGGGGGGGAAATGAAACTCAACAAAAACCCTTGGGTTGCTCAACAATGCCTTAGAAGACCGTACCTGCTTAAACATATTTGCAACTGGTTCCAACCCTTTAGGAATTCTGTGAAATAACCTATACATTCGAGATAGGTCTTCTACCTGACATGAACAGATGGTGGAGGAAAAAAGGGGGAGAAAATCATCAGATAAGAAGTCAAATGCATACCGACTACTAGACACCTAATGACAGGAATTAATACCTTATCATCTCTAAGCAAAGCTCGGCATCCAGAATGCTCCTTCTCAAGCAATTGATTGGTATATACAACCAATAACTCATTTTGAACTTTCTGCAGCGCAAGATTAGTCTCAATTGGAAAATAGATGCAACCAGAGGCATTTTTAACACAATTCATGTCAAAACTGAACAAACTTAGTCAACTAAATATCGGGTAAAGACTTTGAAAGCAATGACCCGAAAAAAATATCATGAAACAAATTTATCAGCATCAAGTTTGCTTTTCGTATGCTGCTACTCAGAATAAATTAAAGCATCACTGACCAGCAACCCTACTTTGTACATTTGAGAAACACCTCTTATTTAAATGGGAAATTTTTACAATTTCCTGTAAATTATGCTCCAAAAGGTAAGCAGAATATCAACCAAAAGGGAGCACAACATCTCACTGATAAAGCATAGCTATGAATCAAATGACTCAGTCAGATTGCTCTTGGATTCTCAATACACCCAGATGCATCCTCTCTTCCTCCCACCTAGTACAAACTAAATTGGAAGTTTCAGAAAAAAGATTTTTTCTATTTCAGGGTATCCAGTTTATTAAAAGAAAGAATCCGAAGGGAATGTAATCAAGTATCCGACACCAATTAATGGGAACTCCGAGAAACCAACAGAATTAACCGTCTAGAGAATGGATAGATAGCTACTGCAACATATCATAAATATGAAACAGTTTAGTTTGAAGTTCTAAGATGCAACAAAAATACTAATGTTTCAATTTTCAAGTGTACTGACCTCCAAAAGTTTTGCCTCACTGCTAGAGTGTAAATAATGAGAAACTCTATCCTTCTCCTTTTTCAAGCACTCCTCTGCCTGTTTTAGGAATAACAGGTATCAGTGTTCATTCTGGAATATGGATACGACCAACTTATGCACTAAATAAAATACAGATAGGATTTCTACCTTCAACATATAATCTGGACAAGAATCTTCCACAATCCAGTTTGATGCTTTTCGAGAATAATAAGCTGCAGTATCTTTAAGCATGGCATCTTCAAAGTCATTTTCGTAGTACTCCATCTCCCCCATTCCAATTTCTACGAATATACCTAACACGTTCTTCAATAAAGCTCTATCAATCTGCTCACCCTCACGTTCTTGATCAATCTGATAAAAAGAACTATCAGTGAGGCCCTTATTCATGGTGCATGGTATGATACAAAATTGGGTCAAATGAAGAAGGTATGATACTTGCCAGTGCTATAACTGCATCTCTAGCTTTACTTTTCAACTCTTGATAAACCTATTATCAACAATCACAACAGTAAATATCATGCACATCAACGATATGAAGAGTATTTGTCCCAAAATTAAACCAAATATCACATAAAAATGCTAAAGACTAACCAAATCACGGAAGCACGTCAGACCAACTTCATTAAGTGCAGGGAGTGATCTTCGAGCAATAAAATACCGATCAAGATAATGGAAGAATCGTGAAAGCCACCTAACCATAAGTTTATGGTTTGCCCATCTTTTCACAAGCTCCCGCAGCATAAACTCATCGTGCTTCTCTCTCAAAGAAGAGAGAACCTAAAAAAGAATACAAACACAAATGGGAGACTGGAATAGGAAAGATGAGCAATGAGAATGTTATGTGCTAACTCAAGAAGAATTTTAGATGGATTTGCACGATTTCACTGATAGTGATCAACATACATTTACATGTGAGTTTGTGCTCGTACATGAAGTATAAGTTACTTACATCAAGTAAATCACCTCAATAACATACATCTATAGATATGGTTTGTCCATATATTTTAACAAATTCTGAATTGTGAACAAATTGTCATGGCAACATTTAACCCACTTAGTACATTACAACTTAACAAACATAATCAGGCACACTTATACCATCAACAAAACTCCAACCCTATGAACCATGTAAGGCTACTTTGGTACAGAGAAAATCTTATAGCCAATGGTTCTTACTGTAGAATTGATGTATTCTTCAAAAGCTTCCTTGTATTTCTCATATAGATGCTGAGAGTAATCATGAGGGGGCTTCTGTGTACACATGTTATAGATAGTGCTATTCTTCAAATTAAGGACACTTCAAAAAGAAATACCAACCAAAAGGATGAAAAGAATAAAGCAGTAAACATGATTTAAGAAAAAAGGAAAGGAAATCTAAGCACAAGAATGTTATGGATACGTGTAGAGCATCATGTACTCTTCAGAGCTGAATGAATCTGGAGACCCTTCCAAAATTTTCTTTAGTTTTGTGATTCCCTTCTGCATGAACTCCCATCCTTCCTCCAACTCTATAGTCTTCATCTGGTTAATGGTCATCTCCGGTAACTCTTATACCCACAATCTGCATATGAGCAATTGAAACCCCCACATTAGCTTATCCGGAAAGAAAAAGCCACATTAACACGACAGTATAAAACTAATTCATAAAAGCCAATCCCACTCCATGCAATAATCTATTAAAAATATAACTATTTAACTTTCAACAGGAAACTATTATGATCACATGCTTCAGGCTACAACAACAACAATGCCTATCACAAACTAGTTGGGATATGTTACACACCATAACTTAACTAGTTTTAGTCTGCAAATACAACAATTATTATATTTATTTAATCACAACGAATCCAAGACCACAACACGACAGTATAAAACTAATTTGTAAATCCAATCCCACTCCAAGCAATAATATTAAAAATATAACTATTTAACGTTCAACTGGAAACATAAATCACAAACTAGTTGAGATGGGTTACATCATAACTTGACTAGATTTAGTCTGCAGTTACAGCAATTATTACATTTATCTAATCACAAAACGAATCAAAGCCACATCCATCCACCCCACCCACACGAAGCAAGGGCTCGCATATCCACATCACCAATCACAAGAAGCATTAGATGAAAGCGCGTAATTATGTATACAATCACAGATTTTCAGATATATTAATTTTTTTTTTGCTTAAACACAAAGTATACGTCAAGCAATTACAGAACGTATAATATTGACATTGAAAAATCACAAAGAACAATTAATATATCGGAAGGAAACAAAAGCATTAAATTATAATTCAATAAACATCGTGTTCTGTGTGAAATCGTATCAATAAAGGGCTAGGGTTAGGGTTTGGGTCGACTTATAGATATATACCGAAAGGAAAATACGCAGAGTGCGATGAGAAGGGGCTGCGTGATAGAAAAAGAGAACACACGAGGAGATCGCTGCAGAGGAGCAAACACTTTTTTGGGAAAATATATGAAAGAAGAGTTTTGGTAGAAACTTGGAAAATAAATAGTGGGAGAGAGATAATTTGAGGCAGAAATTGGCTATAAATGGAGTCCATCTGTTAGTTTTTCATTCGGGCTGCAACTATTTGGGCTTGAGCGGGAGAAGGCCCTGTATGATTTTATTCGTTCAGTTATAATGGAACAAAACTAAAGCCTAGTTACCACTTAATTAAAGTCTTTGATCTTAATCGTTTAAATTTAATTTATTAAGTCAGGTTGTTTTATGTCTGAATCTTAACTATTGAATGTATTTATTTTTTTATATTTCAACCACTTAAAGAATCTGAATATATCTGAATGATTATTAATATTTTATCAATTCACCGCTACTGCCATTATCAATTACTGTGACGCCGCCCACATTACAACTATCATTACCCGCTACTCACAACCATCATTCTCAACAATAACTACCGGCGCAACCAATCACTACAATCAATTATCATCACCACTAACTATTATATATCGTCAACTACCATCATCATTCACCATCACCATTAGCTACGATTATCATCCATCACCAATTACCACAATCAACCAATATTGTCAGCCGTCATCGATCACTGCTGCCAACCACTGTTACTGATTACCACCCACAACCCTACAATTAGCCAACACCATTCCAATCGATATCCACAATCATTATCGCTATCCATTACCATCACCAACCGCCAATATATATATATATATATTTAAAATAATTTATTAATAAAATATTAGATTAATTTAGTATAAATTTTTTATTTATTAATTTTTATATAAAGATAATATTTATACAAAAACAATCTTAATTATTTTTTGTTCAAATCTTAATATAATATCTTAATATTCAAATGTGTATTTAGATTGAGATGATTTAATTTTAATAAAAATAAACAAAGCCTTAAGTGCCAAAAAAACTAATCTAGTGGGATGAATCGAGCATGGTTATGAATAATTACAATTGTGAATGTTCATTTCTGGTAATACCTCATTCTAGCAAAGTGATGCTTTTTATAAGAGGTTAATTATATAATACCTCATTCTATCCTTAAAAGTTAATAACGTTTTATTGGAAAATAAACATTTTTCTACTATGAATGAAAGGCATATCAATTTAATGGGGTGGAAATTATGAGGAAGAAAACTGAAGAGATGGTGTGCAAGGAATTTATAATAGATTATAATTTATTTTTTTATTTTTTTAGGCCTTATCATATTATTCGAGACATCTCGTATAAGTATATATTTATATGTTCTTTATTTTGATGTATTAATGATCAATAATATTCTAAAATTTACTATTATATGCACTAATTATGATAATTTGAATTCTAAATAAATTTTAATAATAATTTATTTATTTTAAAAAAATATTTATAGTTATCACGTCATTAAATTTTCGAAAATTATATTTCCGTCTAAAATGACCATGAAAGCTAATTAGACAAAATTGAATGTTTTTTGAAAGACAACACAAAATTGAGTAATTATGTGATCAACTACCCAAAATTGAGCTATCATTCAAACTTCTAACTCTTAAAAGGTCTCATAAACTTGGATTAAATTATATTAGACACAAATAAAATTCTCCGCATTAGAAATTACGTATATGCGTAAATGCATTTATCATGAAACTTGGACAAAATTCAAATACAAATTCAACTATAGCATTACATGTTAGTATTGTACAAATATAAATCATTGCTCTGCGGTCAAACGTCCTGGCAATGCATGTGATCACTCGGAACAAGTTTTGATGGAGATGCTAAGCTAATGATTGCATCCATTCACATCTCATTTATTATTATTAATAAATTAATTTAAATTAAATTAATAACCATAGTATTATATTGGAGTATTAGCAATGTTGCTCTGTTTGGTATCTCAATCTCATGTGTCTTATTGTTGCAAGGTTGACTTGTTAAGTCATACTACTTTTTTTTTGGTAGAATTAAGTCATACTACTAGAGATGATCGTGGATCATGAACCCGGTAGATCTAGATTTGTTTTATAGGATATGGATCTTCAAAATCTAGACCCGACAGATTCGGATCCATTTATGATGGATCGAATCTGGATCTAGATCTTGTATTTGAGATCCGTATCCGGTCCAGATTCGATCCGTGGATCCAATTTTTATTAAATATATCCATAACTTAGAATGAATTTGGAGAGCCTAACTTATGTTAAAACAACTCCGGACAATCACAACTTGATCTTATAAGTATCGGGCACTAGTCTGTGAAGAAGTAGAAAAGAGATTTTGAGTCTTGCTTCTTTATAAATATCAACCTATAAATAAACCCAACATGTTTTGGAAAAAGGAAAATCTAAACAAGTGTTAACATATTTGTACCGATCTGAAAAATAGCATAAGTAGACTTTATTATTGTTACTATTTTTCTTGAAATCGCTGGGAACTTTATCATAATGTTTGATTTAATTTCTAGACAAGCAAAACTGGATAAAACCTTAACAAACTATTCATAAGCTAGAGATTTTAAGAGAGACCTTAACATTTGTTACACTTTATATTAAGTTAGGGGAAGATAGATAAGTTAAGGCCAAATAACACAAAAGAAGTCCTATGCTAAGTCTTTATATTTATCAAGCAAGGAATTTAAAAGTATAATCTTATATGAAAACAACTAGATGGTTTCACAAACTAAATTTTATTAGAATGTTTGATTTAATTTCAACAGGTGGAATATTATTCAAGGCAAAAATTTTACACGTGGATCCAGATCCGATCCGTGAATCCGATGAATCCGAATTTGAATATAATTTTTATGAACCCGATGAATCTGAATACGTATCTGAATCCAGGATCTGAATCTAATAGAATTCGGTCAAAATCTGATCCGTTTTCATCCCTACATACTACTGAATACTGATACAAGAAAAATATAAGCAGAATCACTTCATATATATATATATATATATATTAAGGGGGCAAAACAAGATGTCAAGAATATATAACTTTTGGCGGTTAATATTCCATGTAAAATATTACTCCACTTATCAAAACGAAATAGATCTATTTAAAGGTGGAGCAAAGATTTGTAATTTATGTAATATGAATTCTGGTCCACAATTTTTTTGCTTATTAGGTTCTTAGTAGATTGTTATATATATTAAATAATCACAAATATTAAATTCCAGTTAAAGTTATTGAATTCTAGACCCAATTATAATGATGACCCGCTCTTCATCTATTGATATGGAGTAGTATTACTTTTGGCTAGTTTATCTTCTTTTAAAAGTATTTTAGCTGCTATGTGTTATAGAAACATTTTCATTTATTCTTCCTTTCGGTAGTCTCCACTTTCTAGTTCTAGAAATTCGATAAATCCATGATAAATGCGTTAACCAACAAAAGAAGATGATAAATGCATCAAATACTAATTTGGTCAACACGTACACATGCATATACTACTTCTTATTGAACTAATCTTTCATTGTACTTAAAAGGATGTGCAAAACTCAGTAATATTGTATATATGACGATTACGACCTTGTATATGTTGGGGATCGAAAAAATCAGGATATTATCTAATGTGTTTTTATCTCATTTTCAAGGCACACTCGTTGAGATGGAGATTATTTTCACCATGAATGTATTAATTTTTGTATTTCTATGGTACTTTATAGAGCAGTACGGGAAGTAATAACTATTACAAATGTTCGAAAGGATAAATAAATGGACAATCTTCAAAACTGCCGCATGCGTGTTGTATCTTTAATCTTGATCACCTTGCAAAACCAACGTTGAGAACTGCCGCAAGTTTGTTGTGTCTTGAATGTTGATATCCTGAAATCAAGAAACAACTAAATCTGGATGGTTATAACGTTGTGTGTTGAGTCGAGGATAGCCCTCTATCCTTAAGACAAGATTGTCTCGTATATATGCTTTTACGTTAGCGGGTAATAGTCTCCCAAGATAAAACAACACTTTAATCTCAACACTACAAAGCCAATAGGTTGAGCCTGTCGAAGAAAACAAATATGACTTGACTTGCTGAAGATATGGAATAGGAAGGAAGAGTTTCTCTTTACTCTTCTCTTTTGTCTCTGTGTATATAGTGCGTCTCTGTAGTGTATATCTTGTGTATATGAGGGTGTTTACTCACTGTTTTGTGGTATTTTCGTGACTGTTTTTATGCTGTTTTTCAGTCAGTTTTGTGAGTCTTTTTAAATGCATTTCTGGCCTGTTTCTTGCTACTGTTTTGAGCCAAATGAAGCTCAATATATAGCATGAGGAGGGGCTGTCCAACAGCCACAAACAAGGCTGTAATGGCCCTTAAAGGAGGCCATTAAAACAGCCAAGTAATGGCTATTAAGGCCATTGAAAGAGGTTGTTCACTGCCCAAGTAATGGGCTGTTAATGGAGGAATTAATCAGCCAAATAATGGCTGGTTACCAGAAAACAGTCCAACGGTAGGCAGAAAGCTTTCCAGAAAACTCTGGGGACCAAACTGTAAATATTGAAACTTCAGGGACCAAACTGTACATGTCGCGCCCATTTTTCGATCCGCTCGGGTCAAAGCAGAGCACGGACGTGTTCGGTGATTCCTGGGTAAAGAATTGAGGAGTCGCCACCTAATTATCTTTTACGGTGAATTAGGACACCTAAATATTAAACTAAGTGCTGCAATGTAAACTCCAATTTTAATGTCTGCGAAACTAGCGAGATTCTAGGTAAGGGTTATTTATTATCCTAAAGGGAAGGGGTTAGGCATCCTTTAAGATCCGCTAACTTACGGTTATCCGGTCAAACTCAGGTTAATTATTGCTAAAAAAAAATGCATGTGTTTACAAGTATAATAGATTAAAAGATGTTTGCAAATAATTAGTAAATGATGCATTTTATACAAGTACGTATTCAGATGACATAAAAAGAAAGATACATGTAAAGTTTTGGAAAATATACATTTGTGACAATAAATTATTTATACTACCAAAGAAGTAAAATTTTGGGAATCATTGAATTGTAAATTGACAAAAGATAAACTTATTCGGAATGATTAATAAAGCGAATAAAAGATGACAAAAGTTGTTTTTGAAAATCTTGAATACGCGTGACGAGCCTAAAATAAATAAACTAGCGAAGGATTTCTAAGTTTGAATTCAACCGAGCCTACAAATAAATAAGCTAGCGACGGGTTTCAAATCTTAAACTACCCTATGAATTAATCCTAAGTTTGCCTATTCTAAGCATTTCAATAGTTACATAAGTGCGATAAATAATATTACAATACAAAGAGGGATAAGAGCTGAATTAAAGAAAGAAATAAAATAAATAAACTCCGAGGAATAATTCGCCGTTATTTACTTTAATCCCTGCAAGTTGTCAAGAACAAACGGTTAGAAACAGTTAAATACAAATAACTTCATATCCGTATTCAAAACAGTGAATGTTTTGATCACGGAGGGCTCAGACTTAAATTTTGAAAAGAACATTCCAATCACGTCGTGGCTGCAAACATATGACAAATGTGGTTTATTTTGATTGCCTCGCCTACTAAACGTGTTGGTCTCTCGGGTGAAATAGAAAAGATCACTATAATCACGTCGTGGCTGCGAATATATAACTTGTTGGTTATTTTAGTCACCTCGCCTACTAAACATGTTGATCTTGGAAAAGGTTTAAGCCTCATCATTGCCCAGAAGTTATATTTCCGTCTTTGCAACTGTGGAGGCCTCAAAATCGACGGATATTTTTCATCGGCCAGTGTAGTATCGTGTTCAAATCAGTAAAATTAAAATGAAACAGTAAACAGTAGGCAGGAAAACAGAGGCAGAGAGAAAAAAAAAATTTCCGAAAATGACGCGGTGTTTAGTTTAAAACAGTAAAACAATAGAACAATAATTTGGAACCGAGCAGTGAACTGAAATAGAAAGAAATACCCGAAAAGACGCGATATTTATTCAAAACAGTAAAACAGTGAGATATCCGTTGCCGGATACTTAAAACAGTGCTAAAAATAGAGAAATGAAACAAAAGAAAAACACGGCCTCGAATTCAATTTCGTCGGCCTAAATGCGGTATTAATAAAACAATAAAACAGTAAAAGAAACGAGCAGTGAGCAATTAAAGTATACGACCCAAATTCTGAAATGTTGGAACCGAAACAGGATTAAGAAGTAATTATGGAAAAATCCGACCCGGATCATGAACAGTGACCCGAATGAAATCAGAAATTCAGACTTTTTAGATAACCAGCAAACAGATATGAAAAAATGTCATAATCTGGAAATACGCCAAAACCGGGTCGACCCGACCCGAATCAGTTGCCAACCCGAATCAGATTTTTTTTTTCATTTTTTCAGATAACCAATATACAAGACATGAAATGCAAGAAATTTGGGAATTCAAACCGGGTCGACCCGACCCGGGTCAGTAACCCGACCCGAATTGGAGATTCAACCCGACATCAAATAATTCCATCAATTCCAGATAACCAACATACAAAAATACGAAATGCAAGAATTCTGAAAATATTGCTCAAACCGGTCGACGGGCGATCGATGTTTGACGAATCGATGGTCCAATCCGAATCGATTTTAACACCAAATTCAGATAACCAACATACAAAAATATGAAATGCAAGAATTAGAAAATAATACCCAAACCGTCGATCTGACCGGTCGATGACCCGACCCGAATCAGTGGTCCAAACCCGAATCAGATTTTAACACCAAATTCAGATAACCAATAACAAGAAAATGAAATGCAAGAATTCTGAAAATAATACCCAAATCGGGTCGACCCGACCCGGGGTCGACCCGGGTCAGTGACCCGACCCGAATCAGTGGTCCAAACCCGAATCAGATTTTAACACCAAATTCAGATAACCAACATAGATAAATATGAAAATGCAAGAATTCTGAAAATGTTCTGACCCGACCCGGAACCAAAAAACAGTAAAAAAAATAGCTTAAATCCAGATTCTTCAACACTAAAAACAATAATTTCGACCTATATTTCGGAATCTTTAAGTTGAAGAACACATGCAAGAACAAACAACTCTCAAACAGATTTCAGATTGTTTCTTTTTCTGTGAAGAACAACACTAATAAAATCAAAAGAAACAGAGATTTGAATCTAAATTTTCAACCCCCAAAAAAAATCGAATTCGAAAACTCCTAAAAAGAACCCTTTTTATCCGAAAATCGAACCCCCCAAAAATGACGGATTTTCGAACCTCCCTAAAATGAAGAACAAGAGGGATATTTATAGGTGGATTTCCCCCCCAAGAACGAGTTTGAAATTTGAATTAAAGGTAAAGATTTCGCGGATTTGAGGGGCATGGGTCGCGGATTCTATGGTGTCAGCGCAACAGAGGGGGGTCAGTGAAGGCAGAGGGTTGGTGGTGGCAGGGGCGAGGTGACCGTGGCGATGGGTCGCCGGTATGGGAAATGGGGTCGTGGCTTTGGTTGAGAGGTTTAGGTTTAGGGTTTTTCTTTTGTTTTGTTTTTGGGTTTTGGGGGCTTTGGGCGTTGGGTTTAAAGAAAGGGGCGTGGGTCGGGTCAGGGGCGGGTTCGGGTTTCGGGAGAATGGGCTGGTCCGATTGGGCTTGGGAATTGGGGGGAAACTTATTGGGGTTTTGGAGATTAAGGGGAATGGGTTGTGGGTTGAGGGAGTTGGGCTCGCGGGTAGGCTGTTTGGTTGGGTTAATTTTTAGGGAATTTGGGCTTGGTAGAGGGCGACCGGTTGGGCTTGGGAGGTAAGGGAAATAGAGGGGAATGCATTTGGGTATTGGGAATGAGTTTGGGCTTATGAATTTTGTTTGGGTAGAATTGTATTGGGTTGGAAAATGGAATGAGTTAGAAATTCTTTTTGGGTTAGGAAAAATAAAAAATAAAAAAATGGGTTATGGGTTTAAAAATATAAAAGGGGTTTAATATTAAAATATTATTTTTGTTTTGTAAAAGATGTGAATTATTTAAAATAGCGTAACGATGTGATAAAAATATTTATATTTGCGAAATATTTAATGCTTAATAAAAAGGGAAATGCGATGCAATTTTGCGAGAATAAAATAACATAGAATTTTCGGACAAAACTTATGATTATGAAAAAAATGCAAATGATATAAAATATGCGAATAATAATAATAATAAGAGAATATACACATATATGCCTATATTTTAAAATTATTTTAAAAGTGTCAAAATATTAAAAATTATGAATAAAATCATAAAAGATGGGACAAAATTGGGTGTCAACAGTACATATGAAAGACTTCAGGTCCAAACTGTACATATAAAACTTCAGGGATCAAACTGTACATCTGGCAGAGTTCTCTGGTCCAAAAAGATAATATCAGACAGCCCCACGACCCGTGAACCCGTGAACCCGGAACCGGACGGGACGGGCGCGCGGCGGCGCGCGCGTGGGCTTAGCCTTGAACCCAAGCACATCTAGGTCTTCCCTCCTTTAAACACATGGGATACCCCTTGGGGATCCAAACCCTTTACCACATTAGAGACTTATATAGAGAGCAATTCTTCCTATTCCCACCGATGTGGTAGATTTGTCCCACACCACATTTCCATGCCTCAAACACCTTACTTCGTGGACCAATATCTCTTTCATTTCTCAACGAAATTAGACGATTCTTGGCCCTACGGTCATCTACTCACTTCGTAGATCATGCATGTGCGAAGAGACAAGGTCTCCAACATGTGGAACACTAGTGTTTAATTCATCAAAGATGGGTGGACGCATCTCCCCGCCAAAGGCTAATTTCCAACAATCCCCTCTATGAAAGAGAGATTGTGGCGCACACACAAGGTGCCTGCATTTCAGCAATCTTTCAGCGAAACGATATTGCATCAGGATGGGTAGCTTTCGCTTTGAACCTTCCCTAGTTGAAACCATCGAACTTACTTACTGCGCGGTGAACGTGATGTCTTGAACCGTCAGTGTTTAGTGTAAGCCAAGACAATGATATCAACATAATAACTCTTCTTATTCATTTTACTTCTTACGTTTTTGTCCGTTGTGGCCATGGACACACTTGGATTCTTAAGTGCGTTCATTTGAGGCGGCCATCCTCGCACTTAAATAGGTGATCTCCTACAAGGTATCCTGCTATACCCCACTTCTCAAGTGTTAGGAATCATTAAAGGTTTCTCCAACCTTAACCTCAACCGTTTGAGGATCTTTTCAAGGTTTGGAAGCTTAACCTTTACCCACCATGCAGGTAGCACTTTAATGTCTATCGCGGGAACAACTTTGAATTCATGTTTCTCTACAGAAATCATCATCCGAGGTGCTCTTGCTTCCACCGAAGCGCTCAACTGAACCTTTTGCCGCTTAGTTTTCCCATTGAACCAAATTCTTGGGATCTCCAATCAGTATGGTTGGGTTTTCACCGCAAAGGTTCGTATTGTTTGGGTTTTAAGACAATTCCCCTACACAGGCAGAATACTTGATCTCCGGGTAGTCCCTTAGTTAGTACACAAGGATGTGACGCCCGTGATGATCAACTGTCATACGGTCTTATGTCTCCGATAGATCCTGAAGGATATGTCCAGACGCCGTCATCCATGTCCTTCATGAAGCCGACCGACTAGCCACAGTGTATAACTGCTGAAGACACGGGTTTCTCCCAATAAGGGACGTCCTCTAAGGAGCCGTGAAGTTGTTGACACCCAATTTTGTCCCATCTTTTATGATTTTATTCGTAATTTTTAACATTTTTGACACTTTGAAAAACAATTTTAATCTATATACATACATGCGTACATATATATTATTATTCTCTTATTATTATTATTATTCGCATTTTTTACTATCATTTGCATTTTTATCATAATCATAAGTTTTATCCAAAAAATTCTAGGTTATTTTATTCTCAATTGCATTGCATTTCCATTTTTTATTAAGCATTAAACATTTCGCAAATATTATATTTTTATTATCACATTGTTATGTTATTTTAAATAATTCACATCTTTTACAAAATATATATATATATATATATATATATATATATAATATCTTTTAATATTAAACCCCTTTTATATTTTTTAATTCCTAACCCATTTTTATTTCCTAACCCAATACAATTTCTACGCAACCTAAATTAAAACCCATTTTTTCGTCCAAGCCCAATCCCCAAATTAAATTCCCACAAGCCCAATCCCAAATTAAATTCCCACAAGCCCAATCCCAAAATAAACTCCCAAGCCCATTCCCTTATTTCACCCTTCCAATCGGACCACCCAACTCCCCAATTAAATTCCCACCAACCTGACCAGCCCATTCTCGAACCGCCCAACACCCCTACCCGACCCATTTCCCTTTGCCCTTTTAATTCTCCCCAAAACCCAAACCAAAACAAAAATCAGAAAACCTAAAACCCCACCCCCTCGAACTGTCAGCCGCACCCTATGCCCCTACCCCACGTCGCCGCACCCCTACCCCCGTCACTTCACCACTGCCACCACCCTACCCTGACACCGCCGAACGCTTGCCCCAAGAACACGCCCCAAAAAATCAGATTTTTGTTCCCCCTTTATTTTGAAATTTGAATTCGTTTAAGGGGGGGTATGAGGGGGTTGGGACGTTGGGTTTGAGTACCTATAAATACCCCATGTTGTTCTTCATTTTGGGGAGGATTTTTCGGAGGATTTTTTGGAAAAAAGGATTCAATATATATATCTTTGTTGTGTTCTTGATTTCAAGCATTTGCCTTCTTTGTTGTTCAAGAATCAAGTCCGAAAAGGTTTGTCATCCCCTTTGATTCTCTGATTTTTCTTCACTGATTTGGTCAGTCGATCGACCAGGTCGATCTTGGTTCGGGTAACATTTCGAATTCTTGCATTTCATATTTATGTATGTTGGTTATCCGAATTTGGTGTTAAGATTTGATTTGGATCACTGATTTTCGGGTCGGGTTACTGACCGCGGGTCGACCCGATTTAAATTTCCAAATTTCTTGCATTGTTGTTGTTTGTTATCATTGGTTATCTGAAATTGATGAAATTATTTGACTTCGGGTTGAACACACGATTCGGGTCAAACATCGACTGCCCGTCGATCTTGCTTTAGATTTTCCCAATTTTCTTACATTCTTCTTTGTTGTTATCATGGTTATCTGAAATTGATGAAATTATTTGACTTGGGTTGACCACACGATTCTGGTCGGTCATCGACCGGTCGGGTCGACGGTTTAGATTTTCCCAATTTTCTTACATTCTTCTTTGTTGTTATCATGGTTATCTGAAATTGATGAAATTATTTGATTAGGGTTGAAACTCCAATTCGGTCGGTCATCGACCGCCTGGTCGACCTGATTTGAACATTTTCGTAATTCTTGCATTTCATATTCTTGTTATTGGTTATCTGAATTTGGTGTTGAAATCGATTCGAGTTTGGATCATTGATCCGGTCGTCATCGACCGCCTGGGTCGACTGATTTGGATATTTCAATTTTAACTCGGGTCGGGTATTTTAAATTGCTCCTTGCTTGTTTCTTTGGCCTTTGTTTCTTGTTTTATTAATATCGCATTAAGGCCGACGAAATTGAATTCGAGGCCGAGCTTTTCTTCGCTTTCGCTTCGCTTTTTTTAGTTTAATCTGTTTTAGACATCCGCATACAGCGGATATATTATTGTTATTAAGTTTCTTGTTTTAAATTTCTTGCGACGGATATTTCTTTGTTTTATCTTGTTTGAATAAATACCGCGACTATTTGGGCGCTGTTTTTGCTTCGCTTTGCTCCCGCTTCAGACATCGTTTCTTGTTTTATCATTTTTTACTGCTTTAAACTGAACACCGCATTTTTCAAACATTGCTTTCTATTTCGGCCACTGTTTCAAAGATTCAAATATTTGTTCTCTGCTTTTTCGCTTTTAAACTAGACACCGCGTCATTTTGGAAATTGTTTTTACGCCTGCTTTTTTTTACGCTCATCGCTCTGCTGCTTTGTTTACATTCGATTTTATTTTATCGATTTGAACACGATACTACATCGCCGATGAAAAATACCCGTCGATTTTGAGGCCTCCACAGTTGCAAAGACGGAAATATAACTTCTGGGCAATGATGAAGACTTAAACCTTTTTATCCGAGATCAACATGTTTAGTAGGCGAGGTGACTAAAATAACCAACAAGTTATATGTTCGCAGCCACGACGTGATTATAGTGATCTTTTCTATTTCACCCGAGAGACCGACACGTTTAGTAGGCGAGGCAATCAAAATAAACTACATTAGTCATATGTTTGCAGCCACGACGTGATTGGAATGTTCTTTTCAAAATTTAAGTCTGAGCCCTCCGCGATCAAAACATTCACTGTTTTGAATACGGATATGAAGTTATTTGTATTTAAATGTTTCTAACCGTTTGTTCTTGACAACTTGCAGGGATTAAAGTAAATAACGACCAATATTCCTCGGAGTTTATTTATTGTTATTTCTTTCTTTAATTCAGCTTTTATCTCGCTTTGTATTGTAATATTATTTATCGCACTTATGTAATTATTGAAATGCTTAGAATAGGCAAACTTAGGATTTATTCATAGGTTAGTTTAAGATTTGAAATCCGTCGCTATCTTATTTATTTATAGGCTCGCAAACTTAGAAATCCTTCGCTAGTTTATTTATTTTAGGCTCGTCACGCAAATTCAAGATTTTCAAAACAACTTTTGTCATCTTTTATTTTGCTTTATTAAATCATACCGAATAAGTTTATCTTTCGTCCATTTACAATTCATTGATTCCCAAAATTTTACCATTTGGCATTATAAATAAATTGTTTTACTATCAATTGTCAAAAACATATTTTTTAACTCTACATGTATTTCTCTTTAGATATCATATAAATGCATATTTTGAAAAATCTCTACATTTATCTATCTTTTAAAATGCATCATTTTTCTAATTATTTGCAAACGTCTTTTAATCTATTATACTTGTAAAACATGCATTATTTCTACCAATAATTAACCTGAGTTTTACCGGATAACCGCAAGTTAGCGGATCTTAAAGGATGCCTAACCCCTTCCCTTTAGGATAATAAAGAACCCTTACCTAGAATCTCACTAGTTTCGCAGACCTTAAAATTGGAGTTTACATTGCAGCACTTAGTTTAATATTTAGGTGTCCTAATTCACCGTAAAAATAATTAGGTGGCGACTCCTCAACCCTTTTTACCCAGGAATCACCCCATACGTCCGCGCTCCGCTTTGACCCGAGCCAGGTCAAAATAGGGCGCTACAGCATGGCGACTCCGCTGGGGACCATCAGGTTCTTAAACCATAGCAAGTTCGGATTAATTATTGCTTTACTTTTGTTCTTTATTTGATTTAGTGCTTTGATGTGTTTCATTTATGAGATTTTTGCATAAACTGCTTTAATTGCTATATTGTCTTACTGCTTTCCTTAAATTGGCATTCCGCTCATATTTCTTCCACTCTGGAAAATTGACACTATCACACACTACACGCGAGGTGTGTTTTGCGCACCCGCAAATTTCTTTCAAATTTCCAAATTTTTAGGAGAGTTGGTATATGCATGAGCGTCCGGACCATCCGGTTGGTCGCGTAGCCTTCTCACTCAAAGATCCGCTCGGGAACCTTGAGTCTAGTAAGCCAAATCTTAGAAAATTTAGGATAGAGCTATACCACCCTTTATTTTAAGTCATGCATGCATACACCTTAGGTGGGTCGATCCTTGGTATCGACTCCACAATTAAGAAATCCGCCAAAGATGTCTACGGGTCTCACAACCCAACGACCAATCATCATATTATGTGTAGCGTGATAAGGATAGACTAATTCAAGACTAATCATGACATGCTGAAATTGGAAAATGTACATTCATTTTGTCTCATTTCCGACAAAGCATTGCAGTTTAGCAGCTTGGATCAAATCTATCGTAATCCCAAGATATCCTGGGCGTTTAGGCCCACCTCCGGCATAAGGGAGGCCCCATGCATATTAGGATGCGCATTTAATTGTCTTACAATCATTTTGTTATTTTCTACTGCTTTCCACTATGTGTATATTGTTTGAATCAATAATTACTCACCTTATACTAATTTGGTTTTCTTCATTTTTCAGGAGATTCATTTTGCCTTATTTATTTTCCCAAAAGTTGATTCGTGTTGACTAAAATCAAGTGAGCACCCCATCTGTTATTTCCCAATCATGCCTATCCAAATTGTATTAGTACTTAATGAAAAATGCGATTTAAATTGAGGCCTGAACCACATTTTATGCAGTTTAATGTATTTTGCCTCCACCTTTTGAAAGCTTAAAATGACAAATCTTCATTGCTTTTGCTATTTTAAAATCTGCTTTCTTTAATAATTTTCCTTTCTTTTTTCATCATGCAAACTAATTTGTCGGCAATATGTGACATGTAATGAAACAAACAAACAAAATCCAAACAATGAACAGGACTTCGAAGAGTATGAGGAAGACTCGCAACCAGAAGAATTGACAGAGGAGTTGGAACATTTTGAGAATAAACCAAAGCCAAATTTAGAAGAAACTGAGGCAATAAATTTGGGGGATGCAGAAAATGTGAAAGAAACAAGAATCAGCGTCCATCTGAACGCCCCACAAAGGAAAGAACTGACGGATCTTTTGAGGCAATATATCGACGTATTTGCTTGGTCTTATGACGAGATGCCAGGATTGAGCACGGATATTGTTTCGCATAGATTGCCTATCGATCCATCTTACCCTCCGGTGAAACAAAAACCAAGGAAAATCAAGCCTGATTTGAGTTTAAAGGTCAAGGAAGAGGTGTCCAAGCAATTCGACGCAAAGGTCATTCGGGTCACAAGATACCCGACTTGGTTGGCCAACATTGTACCTGTGCCAAAGAAAGATGGAAAGATACGAGTGTGCGTGGATTATCGGGATCTCAACAAGGCGGTCAGAAGGATGACTTCCTCTTCCAAATATTCACATACTCATTGACAAGCTGCAAAGCATGAATTACAATCATGTGTTGATTGCTTTGTCGTTACCACCAAATCTGATGGATGAGGAAGATGCAGAGAAGACAAGATTCACTACACCTTGGGGGTATCTTTGTTATCGAGTAATGTCATTCGGACTCAAGAATGCAGTGCCACCTACATGAGGGCCATGACTACCATTTTTCATGATATGATCCACAAAGAAATAGAGGTCTACGTAGATGACGCGTTATTATCAAGTCGCGAAGGACTTGAGATCACTTGACAGGTTTAGAGAAGTTTTTGACCGATCGAGGCGGTATAACCTGGTTAAATCCCGCAGTGCGCATTTGGTGTTCTATTTGGGAAGTCATAGGTTTCATTGTAAGTAGAAGGGTATTGAATTGGACCCTCGAAGGTAAAAGCTATTCAAGACTTGCCTCCTCCAAAGAGTCGAAAGGACGTAATGAGTTTCCTTGGTCGCCTCAACTACATCAGCAGGTTCATAGCACAATCAACAGTGATATGTGAGCCAATATTCAAGCTACTGAAGAAAGACGCTGCTACCAAGTGGACATCGGATTGCCAGCAAGCTTTCGATAGAATCAAAGAATACTTGTCTAACCCACCTGTTTTGGTGCCTCCAGAACCCGGAAGGCCGTTGCTGTTATATCTGTCCGTGTTAGAGAACGCGCTTGGATGCGTGTTGGGACAACACGATGAAACAGGAAAGAAGGAGCAAGCCATATACTACTTAAGCAAGAAGTTCACGCCGTATGAAGCTCGGTATACTTTGCTGGAACGCACTTGTTGCGCCTTGACATGGATTGCGCAAAAGTTTAGACATTATCTGTCTGCATATACCACTTATCTCATCTCAAGGATGGACCCGCTCAAATATATTTTTCAGAAGCCCATGCCCACCGGGAAGCTAGCGAAGTGGCAAATCTTGTTAAGTGAATTCGACATCATATATGTCACCCAAAAGGCTATCAAAGGACAAGCACTAGCCGACCATCTTCTTTGAAAACCACATGGATGAAGAATACATGCCTCTCCTGACTTATTTTCCGGACGAAGAGGTCTTGTTTGTTGGAGAAGACATCTCGTAAGAGTACCGGGTTGGAGAATGTTCTTCGACGGAGTCGCAAACTTCAAAGGGGTTGGTATTGGAGCGCTTTGATTTGAATCAGTCAACACTACCCAATTTCGGCAAAACTGATTTCCATGCACCAACAATATGGCGGAATATGAAGCTTGTGTACTCGGACTTAGAATGGCCGTTGATATGAACATTCAAGAAGCTGTTGGTTATAGGTGATTCGGACTTATTGATTCATCAGTGCAAGGCGAATGGGCGACCAAGAACGGGAAGATACTTCCTTACCTGCATTGCGTGAAAGAATTATGCAAAAATTCAAGAAGATAGAATTCAAGCATATCCCACGAACTCAAAACGAGTTCGTGATGCTGGCAACACCGTCCTCCATGATTCAACATCCAGATAAGAACTACATTGATCCCATCAAGGTGAGCTTATCGGATCGGTGGCATATTGTTTCAATATAGATGAAGAGTCGGATGGAAAGCCTTGGTACCACGACGTTAAGAGATATCTCAAGATAGGTGAATATCCGTAAGGCATAACCAGATACAAAAGAGGACACTTAGGAGGTTAGCAAACCATTTCTTCATAAGCGGAGAAATCCTTTATCGGAGGACTCGGATCTCGGTTTGTTAAGATGTGTTGATGCTCGAGAGGCAAGCGGTTTAGTTGAAGAGATCCACGGAGGCACGTGCGGGCCTCACATGAATGGCTTCACTTTGGCAAAGAAGATTCTAAGAGCAGGATACTTTTGGATGACCATGGAAACAGATTGCATCCACTTCGTGCAAAGATGCCATCGATGTCAGATTCATGGCGATCTAATCAAGGTACCCCTAACGAACTCAATGTGACGAGCTCTCCTTGGCCATTCGCGACTTGGGGCATGGATGTCATTGGCCCTATTGAACTGGCCGCATCAAATGGACACAGATTTATTCTAGTGGCAATTGACTATTTCACAAAGTGGGTAGAAGCATCGTCCCACAAGTCAAGAATAAAGAAAGTGGTAGTTGATTTTGTCCGCAATAACATCATTTGTCGATTTGGAATCCCTGAGTCGATTATAATGCATACAATGGGGCTAATCTCAACGATGTCGATGAATGAGATATGCGAGAAGTTTAAGATCACTCACCGCAATTCCACTGCATCGACCTCGGATGAACGGAGCAAATGGGCGAAACAACAAAAACATCAAAAGAATACTACGAAAGATGATTGATAATTACAAGCACCGGCATGAGCATCCGCTTTGCACTTTTGGGATATCGCACTACATCAGGACTTCATCGGGCAACGCCAGATTCATCGGGTCTATGGAGCAGTCGTGTTACCAAGCAGTGGAAATACCATCTTTGAGAATTATCCAAGAAAATTTGAGTGAGCAGCGAAATGGATCTGAGAATCGGTCACGAACAATTGATGCTTGATTGATGAAAAGCGATTGAACGCGATGCCACGGACAACTTTATCAAAACAGAATGGCCAAAGCTTTCAACAGAAAGTAAAACCAAGGACTTTCGAACCGGGCAATTGGTGCTAAACGAATATTCCCGCACCAAAATGAAGCTAAAGGAAAATTCGCACCTAATCGGCAAGGGCCTTATATGGTTCACCGGGTGTTGACTGGAGGAGCATTAATTCTAATGAAATGGACGGTGAAGTATGGCCAAAGGCTATCAACGCGATGCAAAAAAGATACTACATTTAGGATTTTTCTATGTAATGCATTTCTTGTGTTGTAAAAATTGCGCTCCCAAAGTGATACGCAAATAACCCATGTCGGGTTCCGCTTCCTAGATTGCAAATTTCCCGAAACACATTTCTTTGTAACATGAACTACGTTATGACCTGATTCCTCGGCGGGATACGTGGCGGCCACATCGGCCGGTCCCATTTTAGAAAATCCTTACAATCCCTTTTGCTTGTAATGAACTACGCCACGACTGATTCCCTCATGGGGATACGTGGCGGCCTAAATCGGCTTCGGTCCCACCATTAGGAAATATTTTCTCCTTTATCTCACAAAAGACAAAATGCACTTATCCGATCACCCGATAGAGGTGCAAGAAATCTACACAAGACTCGGTTGTCCGTTCAAAAGATCGTCATTCTCATATATCAGACACTGGGGCATTTTTTAAGGTATCACTGCCAGAGGACGCCGATAAACATGGAAAAGCATCGGCAAACTAAGTCTTCAGTCAGAAGAATTTTGGATAAGACGTTTGCTTTGTTTCACCGCATGTCACTGCTCGACATACATATATATATATGTGCAGTAATTTTTATAAGCAAATTATTTTCAACAAACATTTTTCATCAAAATTCGATATAATTTTTATGTTTCTATTTTTTAAGATGCGTTTCTACAAATTACTTTCGAATGTTTTCATTAACGGCTGGCCAAGACTGGGAAGCAGAGAGGGGCTACGGGTCCGGGTTAGCAGGACATGCAAATACCAAGACCGAAGCTACAAAGTCAACGCGAATCAACTCCCCCCTCCCAAAACTCATAAATTTATTTCAGTACAGGTTCTTCAGGTCGAAAACAGCAGGGGAGCTGCAACATTTATGAGCAGATTCGCAAGGGCCTCCGCATCGCAACTCACTACAAGAATCACTTTCATGTTTGGAGATTGTACAAAGACGTCATGCTAAACTACATGTCCCCAACCGTGTTGTGTCCACGCGAAGAACGGTATTTCGACTTACAGGGTCGCATTCTCATCTACTCAACTTTTGCATCGCTTATGTCCACACATTAACTATCATGGCATGGCAATAGGGCCCCACTTTACATTACGTCAACACGACGACACAAATCAGGCGCCCACCTTCTAATGCGAGTATGTTTTAAATCAAGCGCCCACCTTCTAATGCGGGTATATTTTAAATCAGGCACCCACCTTCTAATGCGGGTATATTTTAAATCAGGCGCCCACCTTCTAATGCGGGTATGTTTTAAATCAGGCGCCCACCTTCTAATGCGGGTATGTTTTAAATCAGGCACCCACCTTCTAATGCGGGTATATTTTAAATCAGGCGCCCACCTTCTAATGCGGGTATGTTTTAAATCAGGCGTCCACCTTCTAATGCGGGTATGTTTTAAATCAGGCGCCCACCTTCTAATGCGGGTATGTTTTAAATCAGGCGCTCACCTTCTAATGCGGGTATGTTTAAATCAGGCGTCCACCTTCTAATGCGGGTATGTTTTAAATCAGGCGCCCACCTCCTAATGCGGGTATGTTTTAAATCAGCGCCCACCTCTAACGCGGTATGTTTTAAATCAGCGCCCACCTTCTAACGCGGTATGTTTTAAATCAGCGCCCACCTTCTAACGCGGTATGTTTTAAATCAGCGCCCACCTTCTAACGCGGGTATGTTTTAAATCAGCGCCCACCTTCTAACGCGGTATGTTTTAAATCAGCGCCCACCTTCTAACGCGGGTATGTTTTAAATCAGGCAACCACCTTCTAACGCGGTATGTTTTAAATCAGCGCCCACCTTCTAACGCGGGTATGTTTTAAATCAGCGCCCACCTTCTAACGCGGGTATGTTTTAAATCAGCGCCCACCTTCTAACGCGGTATGTTTTAAATCAGCGCCCACCTTCTAACGCGGTATGTTTTAAATCAGCGCCCACCTTCTAATGCGGGTATGTTTTAAATCAGGCGCCCGCCTTCTAATGCGGGTATGTTTTAAATCAGGCGCCCACCCTCTAATGCGGGTATGTTTTAAATCAGGCGCCCACCTTCTAATGCGGGTATTTAAATTTCAGTCAGGCGCCCACCTCCTAATGCGGGTATTTAAATTTCAGTCAGGCGCCCACCTCCTAATGCAGGTATTTAAATTTCAGTCAGACGCCCACCTCCTAATGCGGGTATTTTATTTTAAATCAGGCGCCCACCTTCTAATGTGGGTACTTTATTTTAAAGTGTAAACAGGCGCCCGCCAACGCCATCATCTGCACAACATTAAGCAACGACATCATTTCAACTTACAAAGTCATATTCTCACATACATATCTTATGCAACTGTTATACACTAACTTTTATCTTAGCTCGTCCTCGTGAATTGAATCGGCGGGAGCTTTCAAAGATAACGTGGGACTATCTCTTACGGCGAACCGAGGCAAATTGGTCGTGACCTACTAACGTCAATCCGCTCTTTTCCAATAGTTTCGCATCTGCGACGGTGTCATCCTAAGTCGACACTGGGGCATTGTTGCTTGAATGTGCACCATCTTTTTGCAACTTCACTTTCCCCCCGGAATTCTATGCAGTCCCGATGATCGGGACAAAATTGGCTACTCAGTCAACTTCTTTGGCCGAAAACTCTTTCATCGTCTCCGTCCAAAGAGGGGCATCTGTTGACACCCAATTTTGTCCCATCTTTTATGATTTTTATTCGTAATTTTTAACATTTTTGACACTTTGAAAAACAATTTTAATCTATATACATACATGCGTACATATATATTATTATTCTCTTATTATTATTATTATTCACATTTTTTACTATCATTTGCATTTTTATCATAATCATAAGTTTTATCCAAAAAATTCTATGTTATTTTATTCTCAATTGCATTGCATTTCCATTTTTTATTAAGCATTAAACATTTCGCAAATATTATATTTTTATTATCACATTGTTATGTTATTTTAAATAATTCACATCTTTTACAATATATATACATATATATATATATAATATCTTTTAATATTAAACCCCTTTTATATTTTTTAATTCCTAACCCATTTTTATTTTCTAACCCAATACAATTTCTACGCAACCTAAATTAAAACCCATTTTTTCGTCCAAGCCCAATCCGCAAATTAAATTCCCACAAGCCCAATCCCAAATTAAATTCCCACAAGCCCAATCCCAAAATAAACTCCCAAGCCCATTCCCTTATTTCACCCTTCCAATCGGACCAGCCCAACTCCCCAATTAAATTCCCACCAACCGGACCAGCCCATTCTCGAACCGGCCCAACACCCCTACCCGACCCATTTCCCCTTTGCCCCCTTTTAATTCTCCCCAAAACCCAAACCAAAACAAAAATCAAAAAACCTAAAACCCTACCCCCCCCCTGAACCGTCGCCGCACCCTATGCCCCTACCCCACGTCGCCGCACCCCTACCCCCGTCACTTCACCACTGCCACCACCCTACCCTGACACCGCCGAACGCTTGCCCCAAGAACACGCCCCAAAAAATCAGATTTTTGTTCCCCCTTTATTTTGAAATTTGAATTCGTTTAAGGGGGTTGGGACGTTGGGTTTGAGTACCTATAAATACCCCATGTTGTTCTTCATTTTGGGGAGGATTTTTCGGAGGATTTTTTGGAAAAAAGGATTCAATATATATATCTTTGTTGTGTTCTTGATTTCAAGCATTTGCCTTCTTTGTTGTTCAAGAATCAAGTCCGAAAAGGTTTGTCATCCCCTTTGATTCTCTGATTTTTCTTCACTGATTTCGGGTCGGGTCGACCCGGTTCGGGTAACATTTTCAGAATTCTTGCATTTCATATTTATGTATGTTGGTTATCTGAATTTGGTGTTAAGATTTGATTTGGATCACTGATTTTCGGGTCGGGTCGACCCGATTTAAATTTCCAAATTTCTTGCATTGTTGCTGTTTGTTATCATTGGTTATCTGAAATTGATGAAATTATTTGACTTCGGGTTGAACACACGATTCGGGTCAAACATCGACCGCCTGGGTCGACGGTTTAGATTTTCCCAATTTTCTTACATTCTTCTTGTTGTTATCATGGTTATCCAAATTGATGAAATTATTTGACTTCGGGTTGAACACACGATTCGGTGGTCATCGACGGTTTAGATTTTCCCAATTTTCTTACATTGCTGCTGTTGTTATCATTGGTTATCTGAAATTGATGAAATTATTTGATTCCGGGTTGAAACTCCAATTCGGGTCGGGTCGACCCGATTTGAACATTTTCAGAATTCTTGCATTTCATATTCTTGTTATTGGTTATCTGAATTTGGTGTTGAAATCTGATTCGAGTTTGGATCACTGATCCGGGTCGGATCATCGACCGGTCAGTCGACTGATTTGGATATTTCAATTTGTAACTCGGGTCGGGTATTTTAAATTGCTCAACGCTTGTTTCTTTTGGCAATCGCTTTTATCGCTTTATTAATATCGCATTAAGGCC
This sequence comes from Anisodus acutangulus, assembly GCA_029783415.1. NCBI lineage: Eukaryota > Viridiplantae > Streptophyta > Magnoliopsida > Solanales > Solanaceae > Anisodus > Anisodus acutangulus. The sequence goes on along the minus strand of CM056494.1, from coordinate 219,790 downwards.
GACGAAATTGAATTCGAGGCCGAGCTTTTCTTTCGCTTTCGCTTCGCTTTTTTAGTTTAATCGTTTTAGACATCCGCATAAGCGGATATATTATTGTTATTAAGTTTATCGCTTTAAATTTCTTGCGACGGATATTTTATCGCTTTTATCTTGTTTGAATAAATACCGCGACTATTTGGGCGCTGTTTCTGTTTCGCTTTGCTCCTGCTTCAGACATCGCTTGTTTGCTTTTATCATTTTTTACTGCTTTTAAATGAACACCGCATTTTTCAAACATTGCTTTCTATTTCAGTTCACTGTTTCAAAGATTCAAATATTTGTTCTCTTTGTTTCTTGTTTTAAACTAGACACCGCGTCATTTTCGGAAATTGTTTTTCCGCTCGCTTTTTTTTTTTCTCACATCGCTATCGCTATCTGCTGCTGCTGTTGCTCCGATTTTATTTTACTGATTTGAACACGATACTACACCGCCGATGAAAATACCGTCGATTTTGAGGCCTCCACAGTTGCAAAGACGGAAATATAACTTCTGGGCAATGATGAAGACTTAAACCTTTTTATCCGAGATCAACATGTTTAGTAGGCGAGGTGACTAAAATAACCAACAAGTTATATGTTCGCAGCCACGACGTGATTATAGTGATCTTTTCTATTTCACCCGAGAGACCGACACGTTTAGTAGGCGAGGCAATCAAAATAAACTACATTAGTCATATGTTTGCAGCCACGACGTGATTGGAATGTTCTTTTCAAAATTTAAGTCTGAGCCCTCCGCGATCAAAACATTCACCTGCTTTGAATACGGATATGAAGTTATTTGTATTTAAATGTTTCTAACCGCTTTGTTCTTGACAACTTGCGAGGATTAAAGTAAATAACGACCAATATTCCCTGAGTTTATTTATTGTTATTTCTTTCTTTAATTCAGCTTTTATCTCGCTTTGTATTGTAATATTATTTATCGCACTTATGTAATTATTGAAATGCTTAGAATAGGCAAACTTAGGATTTATTCATAGGTTAGTTTAAGATTTGAAATCCGTCGCTAGCTTATTTATTTATAGGCTCGCAAACTTAGAAATCCTTCGCTAGTTTATTTATTTTAGGCTCGTCACGCGAATTCAAGATTTTCAAAACAACTTTTGTCATCTTTTATTTTGCTTTATTAAATCATACCGAATAAGTTTATCTTTCGTCCATTTACAATTCATTGATTCCCAAAATTTTACCATTTGGCATTATAAATAAATTGTTTTACTATCAATTGTCAAAAACATATTTTTTTAACTCTACATGTATTTCTCTTTAGATATCATATAAATGCATATTTTGAAAAATCTCTACATTTATCTATCTTTTAAAATGCATCATTTTTCTAATTATTTGCAAACGTCTTTTAATCTATTATACTTGTAAAACATGCATTATTTCTACCAATAATTAACCTCGAGTTTTACTCTGATAAATCAAGTAAGTTAGCGGATCTTAAAGGATGCCTAACCCCTTCCCTTTAGGATAATAAAGAACCCTTACCTAGAATCTCACTAGTTTCGCAGACCTTAAAATTGGAGTTTACATTGCAGCACTTAGTTTAATATTTAGGTGTCCTAATTCACCGTAAAAATAATTAGGTGGCGACTCCTCAACCCTTTTTACCCAGGAATCACCCCATACGTCCGCGCTCCGCTTTGACCCGAGCCAGGTCAAAATAGGGCGCTACAGAAGTTACTCAACTTCTTTCATGCTTTGTATAAAGCGATAAACTCTGATTCCATCATGAATCGGGCGATGCAAGTTTGCTTAGAGGATTTTCCAAGACCCACCATACACATTTACTTGTGGCTTTGGTATTCTTCAGATCTGATGTCCAGTTTGCATCACTGTGTTCTCCCAGAATCGCTGGACATCCAGAATACTATAATCTGTAGATAAGCGAATAATTCAGATATCGTCATATCCGATTTAACGCCTTCTACCGATCATGTATTAAAATCATCAGTGAACCTTAGTTCAACTGATCTGCTTTGTAGGACGATACCAGGTCGGTTGTAATGTGTACAATACATTGAACTACACGTGACCTGAGCATATCGCTCCTTGTTTATTGGTGCACCATGATTCCAATCAGTTCTATGATTCATATCCATTGGTGACTTCAATGAGACTGCCAACTATCGACCAGTCCGTTAGATGTCTTAGAAATTCAATTTCCAAGATGTCATCTGTGATACCCATATCTTTCATATCGAGACTTTGTTTCAATATGACTTTTACTTTCGTGATCGCTGATTCTCCAACCGTTGGCTTTCTAACTTCGTGAGTCAATGTTTCGTGGTCGATTCATTGTTTCCATTTTATCTCGAAACTTTCAGGACCAAAATGTAAACATTTCAGGACCAAAATGAAAGTTCAGAAGAAGCCCAACGATTCAAAGAATCCAACTCTGATCCTCTTCTTCCAACTCTCCGGTTGGGAAGGCTAATTCAACATTCATGCCACGCAAGACTGCAATGGCCCTGGATGTGAAGCTACTCACAGGGGAGCACATCTTATAACCCAAAGGTTCTTTTCCCGGAGGAAGATCAACCATTACGCAAGTATGGTTCTATATGATAGAGTCTATTTCTCTCTTTGTAGCTTCTTTCCAAAGCAGCGCTTTTGGAGATGACAATTATTTGTTAATTGTTCATGGTTCATTCTTAACCATACAAGCTAGAAGGACTGGAACAAGTCTTTGTCCCCTTCTTTGCTCCGTCTCAGTTCAACATCTAGAATCTCTGAGTTCTGCAGATCTGGAATATTAAGTTCCGGATAGCCAGCAACTTTCGAGTCCTGTAGATACGAAATGTCTAGTTCCGGACAGTAAGGCCCTCGCGGGTTCTTGTTAACCTTGAGCAATTACTCATTTTTCCTTTTTTCAAGGAAAGTTATCTCCAAAGAATTCAACATTCTTTAACGCCAAGAGGCGATTAACACTACTGTTATTTGCAGATCCTGACAGATATGCAATCTACAGTCTTAGGTACAACTTGACCTGTTTCAGTATTCCAACTTTTACCAAGCCACCCCACATAATTTGGGCGTACGAGCTTTGCGCTTGGCTAACACCGTTGGACTGAGGTGAGAAATGAACAGTCGTTTAATGAACGATGCTTCACTTTCTCCCCCTCTATCACTATGAATTTCTCAATCCGTAGGCTTAGTTGATTTTCAACTTCTGCTTTGTAGCGCCTATCCGCTTCAACAACTTCATCTTTGCTTTTTAACAAACAAAAGATTCCATACGTTATACCATCATCAATGAAGGTCACAACGCACTTGTCTCCCCCCTCTATTTTGTATAAACTTCAAATCACCCAAGTAGGTGTGACTAAGTTCTAGAGGAGCGGTGCTTCTTTCGCTATTCCCTTTGACGGAATTTGGAAAGGTGATTTTGCCTATTCGTCTACCTCACATTCATTTTGAGGGTTTATGTCGACAGAAGGCAACAATCTCAACATCGTTAGCTTTTGAATGACTTGTTATTTAACGTGTCTTAATCTATGATGGTATAGATGCACGGATTACAAATATATCATTCATTTGGCTACAGACGTACTGTACCATTCTTAGTTATTACAGACCTGTTGGACTAGTCTCAAACCAGCTTGACCAACAGCGTCCCTTAAACCAAGTTAGGAACATGTATCACCTCAGCTTAGAGTGATCCCATTCCCTGAAGTCCTATTGAGAACAGCCTCTTCAACCCCTTCTACTTTAGAGGTGGCGTTGCTTCACATGAACAACCTCTTGCCCGTGGTTAGGGCGTAACCGGATCATATGTGATCTGGATACTCTGGCCCACTGCAGTTGCTTTGCAGACTGAGTGTACAACTTCTTTTCTGCCTTTCTTTAGGCCTTCAGATCATTTCAGACCTGAAAACTCTGACCCACCTTACTAGGTGTCCATTACTTTTCCTATGAAATGAATTCTGGCCCCACTCCAGTCGCTCAGAGGCTTTATATGATTGAGTGTCCAATATCATCATATCAAAGGAATTTTGGCGCACTCCAGTCGCCCGGAGGCTTTATATGACTGAGTGTCCAATATCATCCTATGAAGGATCTTCTGCCAAATAGTATGACAGGCTCAACGTCTTTAACTTTTAGACTTCTTCCGTTATGATTGGTGCCCAGATAATTCTTGGCGCTTACTTAAGAGTGTTATGATTACGCGATCGGTGGATCTTACTCCCTCGTATGTGCGAACATACTTTACTCACTTTTAATAATTACACTTAAAAGAACGGATCTTTTTAAGTTGCTTTACAATCCAATCTTTAAACGGTAAAGAAGATGAGATTAAACTTCTGATTTTAAAGCGTAAGGAATATAAATTATTTTCATATTCCTCCTTACTTTAATCCATTTTTAATCAGACCTCATTTAATCTTTATTCTTGACAAGTAAGAAAAACTACTTATCCCAATTTCGGATTCTGGCTCACTCCAGTCACTTCATCAAACTGAGTGTCAGTTCCTTCTTACCATTATTCAGATCTTTTGTCTGGGATAGATACATGCCTTCTGCTGCAAGATAGAAGTACATCTTCAGTCTTCTCCTCTTGTCCCAGTTGACATCCTCAGGCTCTCGTGAACGCTTGTTCCAACCAGTCTTGGTAGCGGTGACACCATGAACACGTTCATCATCATCACTCTTTTCTACCAGAAAACCATTGCCATATCCAGATTTGGTCACACAACTTTTGACCGACATCTTTCGAACACTAATAGTATTACAATACGATCTTGTCTTAAATTTTTGTATTTCTATGGTACTTTATAGAGCAGTACGGGAAGTAATAACTATTACAAATGTTCGAAATGATAAATAAATGGTCAATATTCAAAACTGCCGCATGCGTGTTGTGTCTTTAATCTTGATCACCTTGCAAAGCTAATGTTGAGAACTGTCGCAAGTTTGTTGTGTCTTGAATGTTGATATCATGAAATCAAGAAACAACTAAATCTGGATGGTTATAACATTGTGTGTTGAGTCGAGGATAACCCTCTATCCTTAAGACAAGATTGTCCCGTATATATGCTTTTACGTTAGCGGGCAATAGTCTCCCAAGATAAAACAACACTTTAATCTCAACACTACAAAGCCAATAGGTTGAGCCTGTCGAAGAAAACAAATATGACTCGACTTGCTGAAGATATGGAATAGGAAGGAAGAGTTTCTCTTTACTCTTCTCTTTTGTCTCTGTGTATATAGTGTGTCTCTGTAGTGTATATCTTGTGTATATGAGGGTGTTTACTCACTGTTTTTCCACACAGTTTTACTCACTGTTTTGTGGTATTTTCGCGGATCGCTTTTATCTTTGTTTTTCAGTCAGTTTTGTGAGTCTTTTTTCGTCTGTTTTCTGGCCTGTTTCTTGCTACTGTTTGAGCCAAATGAAGCTCAATATATAGCATGAGGAGGGGCTGTCCAATAGCCATAAACAAGGCTGTAATGGCCCTTAAATGAGGCCATTAAAACAGCCAAGTAATGGCTATTAAGGCCATTGAAAGAGGTTGTTCACTGCCCAAGTAATGGGCTGTTAATGGAGGAATTAATCAGCCAAATAATGGCTGGTTACCAGAAAATAGTCCAACGGTAGGCAGAAAGCTTTCCAGAAAACTCTGGGGACCAAACTGTAAATATTGAAACTTCAGGGACCAAACTGTACATATGAAACTTCAGGGATCAAACTGTACATCTGGCAGAGTTCTCTGGTCCAAAAAGATAATATCAGAGAGCCCCACGACCCGTGAACCCGTGAACCCGTGAACCCGTGAACCCGTGAACCCGTGAACCCGTGAACCCGGAACCGGACGGGACGGGCGGGCGGCGGCGCGCGCGTGGGCTTAGCCTTGAACCCAAGCACATCTAAGTCTTCCCTCCTTTAAACACATGGGATACCCCTTGGGGATCCAAACCCTTTACCACATTAGAGACTTATATAGAGAGCAATTCTTCCTATTCCCACCGATGTGGTAGATTTGTCCCACACCACATTTCCATGCCTCAAACACCTTACTTCGTGGACCAATATCTCTTTCATTTCTCAACGAAATTAGATGATTCTTGGCCCTACGGTCATCTACTCACTTCGTAGATCATGCATGTGCGAAGAGACAAGGTCTCCAACATGCGGAACACTAGTGTTTAATTCATCAAAGATGGGTGGACGCATCTCCCCGCCAAAGGCTAATTTCCAACAATAATTTTGTTGGTCCGACATGTGTACCAAAGGTTGCTAACACTCTGATGTAGGAACAATAATCAATAATATTCTATGAAGGGGAGCCTTGGATTAACTGGTAAAGTTGCTGCTATGTGATTTGGATGTCATGGGTTCAAGTTGTGAAAACAACTTCTTTAAAAAATGTGAGGTAAAATTGCGTATGATAGACCCTTGTGGTCCGACCCTTCTCGAATCCTACGCATAGCAGAGCTTAGTGCACCGAGTTGCCTTTTAGTCAATAATATCCTATAACCTTGACAAGAGAATGGAATAGTTAGGTGATGAGCCTATTGCTTAAGTCAAAAACTTTAAAAAATTATTTGGAAGAAGTTTGCCTCATTGGTTCCATCAGTTCAAACAACTCATGTGAATTTTAAGACTCATTCTTTTGTTAAAATATAAATATCATCCTGTTTTTTAAAAGATTATTGTCTTTTCCGCCTTTAAATACTATGCTATCAAAAATTAAGGTAATAAATAAATATTTAGAAAACATAAGGAGACAATATGACATTCCATTGACCAAAAAGGATAAGAAGAAAGACGAGAGAAAGATAGCATCAGCTTGCATGTTAATTGGCTTTTTTCACATTAAAGGTGTGTTTGGTATAAGAGGAAAATATTTATCGATTTTTTATTTTTTTATTTCATATGTTATTGGTCAATTTATTTAAAAATTCTCTGAAAAAAAGAGTTACTTAAAATAAGAAAGTAATAATTTCCGAAATGAATAGAAAAAACAAGTTCCATAATAACATTGAATATTGCTAGTCTCTTTCCCATCCTCCAACACATCCCGCCCACCCCACTACCACTATCACCTTCCATAATATTTGCCTATAATATATATGCATCACTTATTTTTTAAAAAATATTATTCGCAAAAAATATTTTCTTTCATATCAAACATACCCTAACATGTGTTACCTTTGAAATATACAAGTATAACTTGCCTTTAGAGACTTAGATAATTGAACTTGTTTCACATTAAAATATGTTGATTTTGAACCATACAAGTATAACTTGCCTAATCACCCAAATTTGAATTTAGCTAAATTAACACAACTAGGATTTATATTAGGGCTGAACAAAGCCCATGATTGAGAGCCGAAGCCTATAAAACTATGATTTCATGGAACATCGCATCACTATCCCCCTTTGTTTTTTTAAAATTTACAGACTGCTCCTCTATATAAATTCAGCATCCATCCGGCGAAGGCAATCATTCGCCCTTTCTCTCCCTACACTATATATATATATATATATATCTAATTCTCGGTGGATCTGATCGAGAGAGACCATGGTCGAAACCAGACGAAGCTCCTCTTCTTCTAAACGTCCACTTTCTTCACCCTCATCTCCTCTCCCTAATGGCAAGCGCTCCAAGGTATTCGGATTTGATTATATATGTTTGCATGTTGCTGGAAAAGGAAAAATGTTTTTTTTTGTTTAATTTATTTGATCGGTGCCTTTTATAGGAGGCGGAGGCGTTATCATCAACTAATGATACCCTAGGGCAGAAAAGTCAGGGTGTGGTGAATGAATCTACTGAGCAAGAGGTTCGATCGGCTGATCTGGCTGATGCTAGTGTTTTAAAGTCGTCGGATGCTTCTGTGTCACTAAAATCGCCGGAAAATCAAGAGCAAGGTGAGCCTTTGGTATCACCGATGACTTTAGGTGTGATTTTATCGTTGCATGTGCTTTGACTTTATTAAAATTGGGATCTTTTTACTTATTTTGTTTGTTTAATTGGGGATTTTGAACTTCTTTAGGTCATTCTGTGATTGACGTGGACAAGGCGAAGTTAAATGGGTCGGCATTGAATAGGGGGAAGAAGCGGCAGCTCAAATCTAATGTTGGGATTCTATGGGGAAAGCTAATTTCCCAGTGCTCTCAAGTAGGTTTATCTTATTTCGCCTTTCTATGTTAATCTTTTGAGTCTTGAGAACGAGTAGAGAAGATAAAAATTGAGAAAATATGTAACCTTTGGTCAAAGTTTGATACCAAAGCGAACTCTGCTCGCCCTCCCATGTGAACAAGGGAGGAAAAGTTTAGAGAGGCAAAAGAATTTAAATAATTTGTGCAGAAGATACTCACCATGATATGAGAACAAAACTTGAAGCATTTAAATTTGGATCCATTCTCGCCTCCCGCCTGTGAATTTGAGTTACTCCCTCCATTTTGGATTTCTTAGTTTTCAATTAAGAGTGTGACTTTTAGTGTTTGATAACTCAGTATGTTATATTTTTGTTTTCTTGAGATAAAGAACATGGAAAAGTTATATCCAACATGGGTTGCAAGTAACTTTGGAATGTCAAACCAACCAAACCGAAAATTTTGGTTTATTTGGACCGATTTATGGTCTATTTTTTCAGAACAAAATAAAGAACCAAAAAAAATATGAAATAAGGATATATATAATGTGGTGTTTTAGGGTTTTTCTTCTACCTTTATTAGCTCAGTCTCTCATCTCTATCATTTATTTTCCAAAATATTTCTCTACCAAGTTACACAGCTCTGTGTTACCACGAACTTAGATCAGAATAACCGCTCAATCACGATTTGTAGTGAAAATCGACAGTATGCGGGAGAGTATGTCTATAGACATTATTTTTTGATAACCGTGCTGGGTAACTCTGTCCATCAAGGCTTAGGAATTTAACCTCATACTTCATGGTTCTCAACCCACTTCATTGACCACTAGGCCACATCCTCAAGTGCGTCTATAGACATTATTCGTTGAATCTGGTGACAAAATCCCGAGCATTCATCAACTAAGCCTCAACGATCAACATCTGCAATGCTCAATAACACCTATGATTTAGGAGAAACTCTCAAACCAAACATAACTATAATTGAAATCAGCTACCTGGTTAAACGGTGTCCTTGGAGGTAATTCATCAACCGGAAACTCCACTCTTCAGCAAAGGAGATGATAAACTGTTAGGGTGTACCATCTTTCAGTCGAGTCACTATCCGACAATGTAGAAGAGGATGATTCATGTCTTCACCCGAGCTTTTACACATGAAGCACCAACCAACACATGTAATCCTCCTCTTTCTCAGGTTCTCAACCGTCAAAATCACCCCCTCGTAGCTAACCGGGTGAAGAAACAAACCTTTCTCGGTACCCTAGGAATCCATACCGACAGATGCGGGAACGTGTGCTCCTCCCTGCCCAACAGTTTCTCATAGTAGAAATTGACAAAAAAACACACCATTATTCCCCGCTCCCCATTTCAACACATCATTAATATAATATTTGTTTCTGATGGGTACGAACGTTGATGCACTGAGGAAGTTTTTTGCGAGTAACTTACAAAGTTGGTAGTGTAACAAGCATAGACCTCTTTTTTGTGCATACGTCGATGATTTCACAGGCTTCTACATGTTAACTTATATACTTGCATTGGTGGCGTGTTCTTTATTCTGTGCTTAAATCATATAGGCAGTGCACAGATCACCTTTATCTTTGCACCAAGGTCTATATATAGCAAATTTCCTTTAATGATTAACAAATTGGTCTATAGATAGTGGATTGCTTAATAAATAGAAACAAACCCCTACATCAAGATGGTGATTGGGAAACAGGAATGGAAGTCTGGAAAAGCCTCTGCATAAAAGATTCTAATTTTGAAGCAATTTAATGAAATCTATCATCTTATGTCATGTACATCCTGGAGCTTGCACCGGAAACCTAACCAACAAAGGCATCTATAGTTCATCTCCTGTACAGTGGTAACTTTGCCTTCAAGTTTAAAATAAATTACTGTTTAATTTGGAGGCCCTATATGTTATTTTAGATAAGTAGTTCTGTACCTCGCAGAAACTAACCTTCACAAAAGCATTAATATGTGAAGTGCAATGTTTTTTGTGAGAAGGTAAAATTGTATGTGAAGTGCAATGCTGTCATGTGTTATATGGGTGTTTGGATTAAAAATGAATAGAAATCAAGGAAATGGTTGGTTGGTGTTTGATACATGTTGAAGGATGTTGGTGTTGGACTGCAGACGACTTAAATTTGGTGTCCATGCTTCCTAGTCTCAATTCAACTTAATAATGCTTAGGCACAACCCTAACAACTGTCCCAATTCAATTGGTTGTGGTTTTATTTAAGGTGGCATTTGAATTGGAATTTTTTCTCTGAAAAGAAAAAGTGTTTGGTCTGATAAGTAATATTGTTTGTGAAAAACAATCCAAAAAGTTATTCAGGAAACTACAAATATATTTTTGGTTGTTTTTCAGTATTTTGTTCAAAACCTGTTTATTTAATTAATACAGTAATATTTATCATACAAACAATCCAAAAGTAATTTTTTCTACCACCTTTTTTTTTGAGAAACAAACCAGAGAACTTCCCAACACCAAGATTTGCCCATAGGAAAATAATATTAAATTGGATATAAATGTAAAGAACCATCTTCGTATTTAAAAAAGTAGGTTGGATCATGCCTACACATTTGATATGTTACTGATGAAGAACTTATGCAGTTCTATTTACTTGCTTGATTATTTTCCTTCTATAATGAACGCACTAATTGACTTCAATTTGTTTCTGCAGAATCCTCATTTTGTCATGCATCGTCCCATTTATTCTGTTGGTCAAGGTCGTCAATGTGACTTGTGGATAGGAGACCATTCTGTTAGCAAATCTTTATGTAATCTGAAGCACATTGAGCAGGAGGTGGACTTGACATTTTTTCTAGATAGTTCTTTTACTGCTGTTTGAAGTAGTATAACTTAATTTCCTTTCTGTCCCACTTGTGATGTAAAATCAAATTATTCATTCTGTTTATCTTTCTATATGCCTAGAAAGGAGGTTTTATCACTCTACTTGAAATAACTGGCAAGAAAGGTGACGTGCAAGTCAATGGCAAGGTCTACCCAAAAAATTCTACTGTGCCTCTCAAGGATGGTGATGAGATGGTTTTTGGCTCGTCGGGTGAACATGCTTATGTATCCTTTTCTCCAATGTGTTTTCCCTGTTTTTAGAGTTTATATACATGTAAAAAGTGTGCATTCCATATCGATGTTACTACTGGAAGAATCAATGGTTTCCTCTACTTACTCTTTTAGATATTTGAAAAAATCACCAACGACGACAAATCTAGTATGCCGCATTCAGTCAGCATACTTGAGGCTCACAGTGGATCAGTCAAGGGATTGCATATTGAGGGAAGGTCAGGGGACCCATCCACAGTAGCTGTGGCATCAGCCCTCGCATCTTTGTCAAATTATCAGAAAGAGTCGTCCCTTCTCCCATCATCATCTCAAAATGGCAAGGATGTGAAACAAGGTTCAGAAATGCCAAGACTACCAGCTGCAAATGGAGTGGCAGACAAACATGATTTTGATGCTGAAATGAAGGATGCTTCTGATCATAGTGATTTACCTGGTGCTTCACTGTGTGAGAAGACTGGTGTAATATCTCCTGAAACTGAAAATGAGAACTTGAATCTTGATGGTGGTGCACTTGATTCAGTCGATGCAGAGATAGGGAAGATCTCTGGGGTAGCTCAGGAATTGCGACCTCTCCTGCAAGTACTTGCTGCATCTTCTGAGTTCGATAGCATTTCCAAAATTCTTGAAGAGCGAAGGGGGATGCGCGAACTAAGGGATTTTGACCCGCCAATTTTGACATCAACCAGGCGCAAAGCTTTTAAAGATGCGTTGCAACAAGGAGTACTTGATTCAAAAAATATTGAGGTCTCGTTTGAAAATTTTCCGTATTATTTGAGGTGAACACGTTGATCTCAAGCAATAAATAATCTCATTATGGTTCTTTTTGTTGTTTCCCAAATGTTTTGATACCTTTTTTGGTGCGTATCCTTTCAAATGTTTCAGTAACTTCAACTATTGTTACGAGTGTGACTGGAGTTGATCTTTTACCTGTTAGAAAACGTATGAATGGATTTTTGATTTTGCTAATGCTGTACTATTACTAATCAGTTGGAGTTATGTGTTTATCATTTTTCTTTTCTAGTTATGATTGATATGCATATGAGTGCGTGTCTTTTTTGACAGACATGTGTCTAGCTAATATGTGCATGATATTACTGTTTCCTCATATTGCATTATAAACTAAGTTGCTTGGACTCAGGTGCGGGTATTCGACACAGATGCGGATCTGAGGTCGGATTCGGCAAAATCTAAATTTAAGATTCGGGGGTACGGATCCTGGTAGTATAGATATGGGTGCTGGGATTCGACTAAAAAATTTCAAATTATAAAAGTAGAGCTATAAAGATATTCTACATTTTGAGAGAGATTCTGTGGAAAGTTTACATGTATGTTGTAGAATTCAATCTTTCATTCTGAAAGATGGGCGTTAAAAACATAAATTAATTGTCATAAAATCAACTTGCTAATAATTAATTTAGAAATTATACCTCTTTTCTATGAGAAAGAAAACATTGATAAATAGCAAATATTGACCAAGAGGAAAAGCTATAAAGGATTGAAGGCATGTCATTTCCCATGTCTTAAATTTTTTTTATCTTTTATTTTGAGAAATCAAAATCTCAATCCCCCCCCCCCCCAAAAAACCCCCCAACCACAAATTTGTCCATTGGACCTGGGTCAAAGTATCTGATGTTGATTGACCGAATCACACGCACCCGTGCCGTGTCGACACGTGTTCGGCAGCAAAAATGAAGAGTTCGCGCAGCTTAGATCATACGTAAACAAATAAAAAGAGAATAAAGGCCCAATTGGTATATATTACATTGTTTCTTTTTTTGAGCTTCATTATGCTTTAAGCAACCTTTTTTTTCTTGAAGTTTTTTTAAGTTGAACTCAGTGTAGTGATCCACAAGGTAGGGTTAAGGCTGCATACACACCACCTTCCCCAGACTCCACTTGTGAGACTCCACTTGTGGGATTACACTGGGTATGTTGTTGTGGTAACTTGGTGTAGTGTTCATCGTTGCTATGCAGTACTTGTATCTTCTATTGACTTCATTACTTTGTGTTGCAATCTGTAGTTTTTCGTTTTTGTATGGTATTTTTCAAAAGTACATGTGTAGGTTTTTCTCCCTTTTTGTTGCTGGTGTCTAGTGCTAGATGCAGGATGTCCCTAATGTGCATTTGGAATTTGTTTTTTTGATTTCTCTTTTTTTCATGATCCATGACAGTGAAACCACGAAGAATGTTCTGATTGCTTCGATGTACGTTCATTTGAAGTGTCACAAATTCACAATATATGCATCCGATCTCCCGACGTTGTGCCCTAGGATTTTGTTATCAGGTCCAGCAGGTAGTTTTTTTTTTTTTTTTTGCATATATAATTACGGTAATCTCTATTTGATATTCAATATAGCCATTAATGTTAATTTTGATGCACTGCTCACAGGTTCAGAAATTTACCAGGAGACATTGGCCAAGGCTCTTGCAAAATACTTTGGTGTCAGGCTACTGATAGTGGATTCTCTTTTATTGCCTGGTGTAAGGCTCTTACTGAACTCAACTTGTATTGCTGTTTTGTATACTCAGTTTCATGAAACACAATAATTTTATTGAATGATGTAAGGGACATTTGCGCCAAGTTGGTTGATCCTCAAAAGAGAAAAAAAGTATAGGAATCCAAATTAGTACCTATCTTGTAGGTCAAAAACATCATGAATCTTCACTCAGTAACAACTTGCAATGCTGACAAGCTCAGTTGAGTGTGTTTATATAACCATCGGCATTTCGTGTTATTACATCCCCCTTTGGTTGTAGCATACAACACAATGTTGTGTCACTGGAAATGCTTGTGGATACATATATTTGTGCTGCCCATTTCAAAATATTTATATTTGTACTGCTGCTTGAAACTAATTATCGACTGCCAGTTTTCTTGTTTCTTGATATTACGAACGGAAAAGACGGTGGTATCACTTGAAGAATCTTTGCTTTTTTCACTTGTCCTGCAGTCGAATCAGTTGGGTATATATTGGGGTGTTAAGTGAAACTGAGAGGGTGGACACTCAAATATATATATGTTTTCTTTTGGAAGGCAGTTTCAATCACTGAATCCTGCAATTCATTGTTTTCTTGAACATCATGCAGGGGTCAATTGCCAAAGTCATTGACTCTGTAAAGGAAAGTTTAAAGCCTGAGAGAGGAAGTGTCTTTGCTAAACGTGCTGCCCAGGTGGCTGCACTACATCTTAATAAGAAGCCAGCTTCAAGTGTTGAGGCTGATATAACTGGCGGTTCTACAATAAGTTCTCATGCTCAACCTAAGCAGGAGGTATCTACTGCATCATCCAAAAACTACACTTTTAAGAAAGGTAATCACCCCTGTTCCACACTCAGTGTACTTTCGGAAGATCTTTTCCCTATATGTGTGCCTGTATGGTAGAGTTACCATCTCAAAAGAAAAGTAAAATAAAAGAGAATTGGTGTTGAAGTCTTGATTTGTAGTTGTAGTTCTATCCTGAATGTGAGATCTGCATTTTTAACAGGTGACAGAGTGAAGTATGTTGGTCCGTTACAGTCAGGCTTTTCTCCCTTGCAAACACCTTTGAGGTAACTGCTAGAAGTTTGGTTTATATTTTCTTCATCCTAGATGTTGGTTCAATAGTTCCCTTTTATGCTCCATTCACATCCGGCTTGCCAATGCATTTTCAATTGTTTCCATTGGAGAATTTGATTCTTAACAGTGATGTCTTGTTCTAATCGTCATGGAAAAAAGAACATTCATGTCTATAACTAACTTAGAAAGTGTTCCTTAATATATGTGTGTGTGTGTGTGTATTCGTAATTGTAAGTTTATTTATGGGCCTAACAAAAGATAAATTGGGATAGGATTCTATAGGTGGCTAATTTAATCAGGGATAGCCTATAAACAATGATTGCTATCAATGAACTTCAGAACTTAGTGAATTGATTGGTGTTAAGTGCGCATAGGAAAATTGATTTTAGGTGTCTGTAATTAAAAAGAAGTTAATAATGTCGAATAACTAATAGAATTTCATGGAATTAACTTCCTTCAAGTTCTAAAAGTAATACTGCCCATATCTAATAATTAATAATTTTTGAAAAAAATAATCAATGAGTAATAATGTCACATGTTCGAATCCTACCGCAGGCAAAAGCCTGGAATTTAAGTGGAGAAGGGTAGATGGGCAGGTCTATTATCCACTGAGCTTCCAACGGTTTGCCATTGGACCTCGGGGATTTTTTTTCGAAAGCTCATTTAAAATATTTGTTTTATCTAAGAAGTGGAATTGCTGAAAGTATTTTTAAATATTGTCAAATACTTAAGGAATTTTAAGTGTAATTTTGTCTTAATATATGTTGTTACTGCGTAATCATTCAAACCTCTTAAAAATATAGTATATCATTCAAACCTTTTAAAAATATAGTATATCATTCAAACCTTTTAAAAATATAGTATATCATTCAAACCTTTAGATATTTCCCCTCGGACTAGTAATCTTTTATTTACATATGTTAAAATAAGATTGAGTATAGACTTGATTTTGAAATATGACATACCACGGTCCTTCCTATGAGAAGTTGAAATATTCATGACTATTTATTTTATCATGTAAATGCGTATAAATTTCAAACTGTTATTTAACTCTATGGCCTTTTTGAGTTATGGTCTACATGTTATAGTTTTCAAGTTCTAACGAACTTTGAAGAAGATGCAAATTTGTATTCATTCAGATGTGGTGTAGACAATGCAAATATAATTTTTCGATTCCAAATCGTTTGTTATTTAACTCTATGGCCTTTTTGAATTATGATCTACATGTTATAGTTTTCAAGTTCTAACGAACTTTGAAGAAGACGATGCAAATTTGTATTCATTCAGATGTGGTGTAGACAATGCAAATATAATTTTTCGATTCCAAATCGTTGAGAGTTTCACTAATTATTTCAATCTTTTGGGTCAGTCAAGCAATCATGTGGTATGAAAGGGCATGTGTAAGGCAATAAGGAATTGCTTCTGTAGGTTGACTTGTTTATATAAAAAGTCTTGTTATTTTTTATCAAGTAAAAGTGGTTGTGTATACTGTGATTTGACTCTTTTCTTTATTTTGCAAATCATGGTGTACACACTATCACAGAGGTCCAACATATGGTTACAGGGGCAAAGTGGTTCTTGCATTTGAAGATAATGAGTCCTCTAAGATTGGCATCAGGTTTGATAGATCAATTCCAGAAGGCAATGATCTCGGTGGTCGCTGTGAGGAAGATCATGGGTTTTTTTGTGCTGGTAGTTTTCTGCTACCTGGTTCATTTTAAAAGTTTCATCTGTGTGTTGCCCATCAATGTGGAATAACTGAGCATGTCTTCTTACTGAAACTTGACCTTTTTTCTTGAACAGCGGACTTTCTCCGCCTTGACAGCTCAAGCAGTGATGATATTGATAAACTGGCCATTGATGAACTCTTTGAGGTAATTTTCATGTATGGTAGTTTTTTTTTTTTTTTTGGAATTGTATGCAAGTGAGTTTTCCTTTTATTTACTCTGTTTCATATTTGTAGGTTGCTTCAAAAGAAAGTAAAATTAGTCCATTAGTTTTATTTGTCAAAGACATTGAGAAGTTTATGGTGGGAAATCCTGAGGCCTATGCTGCTTTCAAGATTAAGCTTGAACATTTACCTGAAAATGTTGTTGTCATAGCTTCCCATACCCAAACAGACAACCGAAAGGAGAAGGTATGTAAGGACATAGTAGCCTTTTATGTTCTGTTGGAATCAAATTCCGACTCGCTAAACTGATAGCATTTCTTATATGCTCTCCAGTCACATCCTGGTGGACTACTATTTACAAAGTTCGGAAGTAACCAGACAGCATTGCTTGACCTCGCCTTCCCAGTATGTGAATCTGCTCATCTCTTTTATGTGTTCTTTTTTCCTCAATTACTTGATCTCTAGTTTGTTGCTCCTTCTAATGCAAGGAGGTGTCTGGCCTATAGTAATAATAAAATATATACTTTACCTTTCTAAAAAAAGGTACCTGCGAGGAGATGTCTGGTCCTTTCTTTTCCTTTTTCTGTCTTCTGTATTCTTCTGTCTTGTTGAGTGGCTGCGGAGAGCTGGGCTGTAACTGGGGAGACCTTAAGATGGCATCTACGTACTCCGAAGATGCATTGCATTATTTTCTTACACTAGCGTTTTTGACTCAGTACAAAAACCTGTTTTTCCACCATGATCTATAGTTCAGGAGTTTGGATACTAGGTCTCTTTATTGGAATTGGCATCTCCTTGAAGCTTCAAGCTATTTACTTAATTATGGATTGCATTCTAGAAGCATATACACTTGTAAGATGACTGATGTCAATGCATTGCAATGTCTTCGCTTTTCCAGGATAATTTTGGTAGGTTGCATGATAGGAGCAAAGAAACTCCTAAAACGATGAAGCAGCTCACCCGTCTTTTCCCCAACAAAGTTTCCATACAACTACCTCAGGTAAATTCTTAGTTCATGCATACTCTTGCCAACTGTAAATAATGTGATGGAAGCATTTAGTGTGTGTCTTATTGTGGCAGGATGAAGCATTATTATCTGACTGGAAGCAACAACTAGAACGGGATAGTGAAACTTTGAAATCTCAGTCAAACATCGCAAGCATTCGCAATGTGAGAGCTCCTTCTGCCCCAACTTAAGGCACCTTGCTTTGCCAAGGGCAAATACCTTTTTTGTCTTCTCCTTTCATTGCTTTTGGGCTGTATATTATCTAAGACTGTTCATGGACGATTTCTCCCCTATCTTCAAATTTTATGGGGTGTTCTCTGAAGTTCTCATGGACAGTCATTTATAGAACCATGAGACATTTTCCAGTATACCCGATTTTCATTTTCTTGCTGTTGTGTTCTGGATATCACCTCATTCCTTTAGGATTATCTATTTTCAAAAGAGCAGCGTAGGTTAATTGATGAATGTTTTCATCTTTTCTGTTCGCCATGTATAATGTTTTTTAACGTTCCCTCAATTGAACGACAGATTGAATTATTCGAACTGTTTGTGTCTTTAGGTTTTGAATCGTATAGGAATTGATTGCCCTGACCCCGAAACTTTATGCATAAAAGATCAAGCATTAACCAGTGAGAGTAAGTACTCCTTGAAGTTGGTCTTTTATGTTTGATATTGAAACGTGATTATAATATGTTTCATGTTCTCCTTGTGTGTGATAGGTGTGGAAAAGATAATAGGCTGGGCCTTGAGCCATCACTTTATGCACAAATCCGAATCGTCGGTGAAAGAGGCCAAGTTGGTTATCTCCAGTGCAAGGTCAAATTAAATTTTACTGTCTAATTCATAATGTTGGAAGATGTTCACTATTAGTCCTCTTATTTTCCTACTTTGGGCAACTGAATGGTTCTTCGTGGTTTTTTTGGGGGTTGGCAAAAGGAGGCATGGCACTAACATGTCTTTTATTTGATCTGACAGCATTTCTTATGGACTCAATATTTTGCAAGGCATCCACAATGAAACAAAGAGTCTAAAAAAATCTCTTAAGGTTAAGTATCTGTTTTATTGCAAATTTAATTTTGTCATAAGGTTGCCATTTGTTCTGAACTTCCTGAAGCAGAGTACTAATGCTTGAGTTTTCAGGACGTGGTTACTGAGAATGACTTTGAAAAGAGATTACTTGCGGACGTAATTCCTCCTAGCGATATTGGTGTTACTTTTGGTGACATTGGAGCCCTGGAAAATGTCAAGGATACTTTGAAAGAATTGGTGATGCTGCCACTTCAAAGACCTGAATTGTTTTGTAAAGGACAGCTGACCAAGGTGAAAATATTTCCTTGTTGAAATCTATATTGATCTATATTTTCGTTGGAGTTCTTTTTTTTCCTTGACATAGGGAGTTGGGTTTGTTGAAACCTTTTCTTTATGCACTTCTATTTCTGAAGAAGCTATCATGTATAGCCTTGCAAGGGAATACTGCTTTTTGGCCCCCCTGGTACTGGTAAAACAATGCTTGCAAAAGCTGTTGCAACCGAGGCTGGTGCGAACTTTATTAATATATCAATGTCAAGCATTACTTCAAAGGTACAACCTATTTCTTGTCTGTATGTTTCCATTTTGTCTTTTAAAGCCCTTCCCTTAATGCCTTACAACTTTTTCTTGATTGTAGTGGTTCGGTGAAGGAGAGAAGTATGTCAAAGCAGTCTTCTCATTAGCTAGTAAAATAGCCCCTAGTGTTGTTTTTGTTGACGAGGTTGGTAAAATTTACTTTATATTTACCATCTCAAAGATATGGATGCTAAAGTATCTCTCACATGTTTACCATTGTTCATAAGTGTGCACTCCTCCTTTAAGTTGATAATGTTGCTCTTTAGCTTATATGTTTATTTAAATGTAAATGCCATCCTCTTTACTGCAAGTTATTTATTTATTTATTTTTATTAAAAAGACTATTGTGTTTACCCTCCTCTTACTTCCATTCTTCTGGTCTATTAGGTGGATAGCATGCTTGGAAGACGAGAAAATCCTGGTGAGCATGAAGCAATGCGGAAAATGAAGAATGAATTCATGGTGAATTGGGATGGCTTGCGTACAAAGGACAAGGAACGAGTGCTTGTACTTGCTGCAACTAATAGACCATTCGACCTTGATGAAGCAGTTATTAGGAGACTTCCACGAAGGTAAGTTTTAACGAACTAGTGGCTTTTTAGCTGATCAATCAGAAAAGAGAAGGGAAAGAAAAGAAAATTCTCGTGTTACTAGTTTATGTGGAGTCAAAACAGTTAGTGCTCTCCGTTGATGCAGGTTGATGGTAAACTTGCCAGATGCTCCGAACAGGGAGAAAATTTTGAGAGTGATATTGGCTAAGGAAGAGTTAGCACCAAACGTTGATCTGGAAGCTATTGCAAATATGACTGAAGGGTATTCCGGGAGTGATTTAAAGGTCTGGTAGATGATCCTGTAGTTCTATATTAACTGACTTTCTAATGTGTTAGAAGTTTTAACGCCCCAATGACTGGTTTTTCCCCCTTTACATTTTCTATGATATCACAATTCACGCTGATCAACTTCTTAAATTTTCATCCACAGAATTTGTGTGTCACAGCTGCTCATTGCCCAATTAGAGAAATTTTGGAGAAAGAGAAAAAGGTCAGTTGAGTGAGTTCACTCTAGTGGTTTCCTATAATTCTATAACCTTCCAGCACATGGTTAAACTTGTGACTTTGATCGACATGTAAACGTGCTCTTCAACTTTTCTTCACTAGCTCTTTTCATAGTCCTTCAGAGATTATTTATGTTGGTTTTATTGGAATCATTATCATCTTGTCTTACATACTGTCATTCGTTAATCAAGTAACTGGGATGTAATTTTGACTTGTATGATTTCAGGAGAAAGCATTGGCAGTTGCAGAGTGCAGGCCAGTCCCTGCATTGCATAGTAGTGCGGACGTTCGTCCTCTTAATATGGATGATTTTAAATATGCTCATGAACAGGTATATTTTATGGCTTTTGTGATTAGTAACATGATACTTTATGCTTGCTTCCTACTGTCTTAAGCAATCTTGTTTGAATTAGTAAATGCTTTTTCCTGACAAGATAATTAACTAACGAGTAAATTGTTTTCTCTCAACTTTTCTCATATATTCTATTCTGCCTAGTCCTTTTGCAAATTGTCAATGTCTTGTAGATATTATTAAGTGCCAGATCGGTTTATCAGTGTATATATTCGTTGTTGAGCCCTGGCAAAGGTTGAGGGACTTGTGACTTATGTCATAGGTTCGAACCTTGCACCATTCGAGCAAGTCTGGTATTTTAGTGGAGAAGGGTAGAGGGGTGGACCCATTATCCCCGATCTCGAAGGCTGCGATTTGTCCCAAGGGTTGGCCCTAGACAGATATCTCGGTCATAAATAGAAATATTCGTTGGTGAGGGGTGCAGATTGATAACCATGTTGACTAGTCAAATCTTGTTTATCTATCACATGTCAGTGTATGTTGCTGATGTAGTAGTTTGAAATGGAAATTTGTGTGACTGAATAGAAATTTTGCAGATGACAATTGATGAAATAGCGCGCTGGTGTCGCGCTGGTGTCTTGTATGTAAGTTGAAAAATCAGTAGCTTCTCAACTTGATACATCCCTTGTTTCCAAGTCACCTTCTTTTCTCTCCAAGTTTTGAAACCATGTGAGAAAAACGACATTGAGTCTAACCCAGCCCCAAAATATCTAGCTTATGATGTGTGACCACTCAACCAACAATGTGGGACACTCTTAACATACCCGCACCATCCAGGGCTGAACTTTCGTAACATGGTAGTCCACAACATTAGGGAACTCAGCTATAGAGATGCGTCTAGCTCTTGTCCCCTGTTAAGAAAATGGATCTTAGGCCTAACTCAACTACAAAAGTTGGCTCGTGAGTTGATGATTTTTTAAAAAACAAGGAGAAAACAAGAGCTATTCTTCCAATCAATGTTGGATCATTCTAACAGTATGGGAGCCTGATTCCGATTTATAACGCAGGTGAGTTTTAGTTGAGAGTTCAATTATTTTGGCACCTTAACATCCTTGTGATGATCCAGGAGGCACTGATAATAATAAGAATGCACGGAGATCATATTAGCGGGTCGATGAAGTTAGGTTTAAGCCACTCAAGTGCCAGTTGGTTGACAATTGTTCTTAGTGCGACACCTCATCTAGGCCAGTCTAATGCCTAGGCTTCTATAAAACTAAGCTCCTCCTTTTTATCCGCATAGTTACTGTGCTTTGAATGCTCTACATTGTTGATGACCTCTCCTCCCACTGGAGATATCTTCATACCTGGATGATAATGTACTGGCATGTATCCTATATTTTGATTTTGTTTGAAATGACTGCTATGATCTGGTGCAACATTCCATAGGTTTTTCTTGGGTTTGGACGATCCCTCTACAATCTTCTGCATTCATAATATGCATGTTCATTTAGTTTTCTCAGCTTTTATATAGGTGGTTTGTCGTAAATAGTCAATTTCGTTTGCCTCGTGGGATTGTTCCTTCAATTTAGGCTCTGCCTCTGTAGTTTAAATAAAAAAGCACGATTATCTGATCTTATGGCCTCCTGCTCAGTGGTAAAACTTGTTCTTGGAATTTGACCAAATTCTGAGGGCCTCTTTTATATCCTCAACCATAAATATCACTATTTTTCACTTCCATTAGATGCCCTGCTACATGGTTTGATGTTACATTTTCGCTTGTTCGGAAGATTAATGGTTGTGTATCAATTCGAACATAAGTGTAACTATTAGTACCTCGACTGTTTTAAGCTTTACCATCATAGTAGAGGAGCATTGAGCACCATGCATTTATGAAGGCGCTTCATGCCTTGTTGTATGTTAAAATGCAGGTATGTGCTAGTGTATCATCAGAATCGGCAAACATGAATGAGCTTCTCCAGTGGAATGAATTATACGGAGAAGGTGGATCAAGGAAGAAGAAATCTCTCAGCTACTTCATGTAGAGACATTTGAACTGTATAGCGTTGCTTTATTTATTTAGTTCTTAATCTACTCAAGATGGTAGCAGCGGGAAATCCATTTCAGGTTCCCCGGAGTCCAACCCCCCCCCCCCCCCCTCGCTGGAAAACGTGGCCCATGTGTATCATAGTTTTATAGGTATTTATCTCAGCAAGTGCAGGTTATGAAATATCTTTCCGAAGCTTGTCATCCAATTTTCACCTTATTAGGTCTCTTCTCTGTATATACAAATTCATTTATTTAATAAACATCCCGGTGCTGTCTTTTTTTTTTCTTCATTATATTCCTCTTTTCTTTCTTGAATCTTGCGAAGTTTGTTCCGTTGTAGCTGAAGGGACAGATATATTTGTGCATGAAAACTTAGGGATGGCAATCGGCAGGAAAGTTCTCCAATCCTGTCCTGCTCCATTTAAGTATGCGTTGTATGCTTTGAATAAATCGGTTGTCAAATTTTACACTAAACATGTGCTAAAGTAATTCCACAAAAAGGGGGGAAATATCGGAGGTGCCCAAAACGGGAGTTATTGGTATTTTACCAATCTTTAGGTCGTCCCTCGACCTCAGTCATTGGTTTTGCGAAGCATCTCTTTGAGAAGATGAATCTAGTGATTTTCTCCATCTGAAGAACTGTGAGAGGGAGCACTAATTCCCCTGCTTAGCTTATCTTTACATGATGCCAACATGACATTGCATTAAGCACTGGCTTTTCTGGCTAAATGGTTCTATTTCTTGTTTCATAAGTGAAAATATAGTCTCTCCATTACCTTTCAAGAGAATATTAACCAGTAAATAATCCAAAGAGCTCCAGATTGCCGGTGAAAGGTTCTTGCATGTACCATAGGGTCGCAGATTTGAATCCCCTCAATGGATATCGTCCTCCGGAGCATATACCTTGTGGTAAAGCCTGGGCGCTAAAAGCCGTGCGGCCATGTTGCAGTGTGGGTTCGATCCCCGCCAAGCCGAAAGAGGGGGTCAACCTTGTAGCATTGATCCGTTGGACGCAAACAGACACTGACCACGGGGTGCACATCCCGCGATTTACCTGACGGTGGGGTGCTGAAGGACCGGTTCCATCATCCCCAGGATGCTAGTACCAGTACTTGTGCAGGTGCTAGCAATAGGGAGGCACAAATCGCCTCGAGACCTGGGTTAAAAAAAAAATATTAACCAGTAAATAACTGATACTCAACCTAAGATAAGTAAATGAGTAGGTGTCTCTCCTATACTGTTGCTCTAGTTTGTACATCTGATGAAGTACAGACAAGATGACAGAAGATAAAAGAAAATTCTATTTGACTAAACAAAATGTGTTCACAATTGGAAAAGACTTGGACATTTCCACCTTAGAGTCAGGGCGGCAATTGATTTAAGCTTTATATTAATGGTAGTCAAAGACTCAAAGTCAATCCTTCTAGCAAAAAGAAATAAATAAAAAAAAGGAATCCCACTCCACGGCACGGAATTGAAGATTTATTATACTCGTTATTTGTTTTACACACCCCTAAAAATATTAATTAAAAAAAATTAATTATATCTTAAAATTTTAAAATATATTTAATAATGACGACACGACAGATAAATTGAGGTACGAAGGTAATGGTGTCTAGATAGAAAATATATAGAATTAAAATTTGTAGTGTAGAACCTTCTGCAAGTCACTGTTGGCTGGGCTGCTATGCCTTGAGTACATAACACGTTTCGTTAATGCTAAGTAGTAATTCATAAATATTTTATTTATTTCCGAAATTGCCACCATAAGACGACAAAATAAGACAGGTTATATAGATGAAAAGAAGGATGAAAAAGAAAAAGAAAAAGGGTTCAGTATTGGGAATGGCGGAAAAACCAGTGATGGTGGTGGGACTGGATGACAGCGAACATAGCTTTTATGCATTAGAGTGGAGTTTGGAACACTTGTTCGGGCCTTTCAAGCTCCTCATCGTCCACGCTAAACCCACAGCTACTTCCGCCATCGGCCTCGCTGGTCCTGGTATGTCTTCTTTTCCTTTTCGTCCTCCAGCTAAAAAAGTACTAAAAAAGGGCTGGTTTGCAGGGGGTGCTGATGTTTTGCCATATGTGGAGGCTGATTTGAGGAAGATCTCTTCAAGGGTTGCCGAAAAAGCCAAGCACATTTGTTCTACTAAATCAGTATTCAATCTTCATTCTTTTCATTTTATTACACAACTTTTGCTCTAGAATAAGTAATTGAACCAATTCTGGACCCATTTTGATTTTGCTAGTCTTGCCAACACCATAGCCTTCAACCAACCCAAGGAATCAACATAAAATGATTATTTGCTTCTTAAGAACAGGAATCACTTCTTTGAATGAAAGGGTTCATCATTAGACACATCTCTCCCAAATGTTTCTTCTTTTTTATAACAGAATGCAAGTCCAGATATTCTTCTATTTTTCCCTTTCAAAATTACTAGTATCTATTTTACAAGCCAAATATACCTTCAGCATTACATTTTAGTATGACATTGATTTGGTCGTCGAGTAGTATTTAGAGGTAGGATGTTTTATTGGACTAACTAAGCAAATCGCTGACTAATGATCTCCTCTTTTCAAGAAGAAACAGCTGTGATCTTATCATCTCTTAGCTGGCTAACTTATAAAAACTAGCTTCAAAAGTGATCAGTGATCTCCAATCTTATAAGTTCTTTTTGATTGCATATTTTGCAAAATTCACAATTGATGATCTTTAATACTAGCAGTTTTAGTTCTGCGTCTGGGCACTGCATTTGTATCTCTTCATATTCCCCTAACCAATCTTATTGTTTTCAGGTAAACGATGTTGTAGTTGAGGTTGTGGAAGGTGATGCTAGGAGTGTCTTGTGTGATGCTGTAGAGAAGCATCATGCCTCTTTGTTAGTTGTTGGTAGTCATGGTTATGGAGTTCTAAAGAGGTAAATTTTCTTTATTCCACATATTTATGAACCTATATCTAGTTGCAGAAATATTATTCCATTTCACTTTTTTCTCCATGCCCTGTCTTTGCCTCTCTGTGTAGCTGCACCAGGGTGTGGGGAGGGTTTGGAAAAATGACAAGTTCATTTGCTCTCTTGTTTGGCTTGGGATGGAAACCGACTAATATAGTACTTGAAACATTTATCTTCGCCTTAAAAATGAAAAGCTTGGTGCTTAGTATTAGCGAATATTCTCCGAATATTCACCGTATATTTTGTAATTATGATAGATGTATATTTAAGGTAACTTAGGATTCTAATTGTATTAGGAATCAACCATTTAAGGTAAGTTAGGATTCGTACTGTATTAGGAATCAACCTTTATACAACTATATATATTGTGAATAATGAAAGGAATCACTAAGGGAAATTATTCTATCTTACATGGTATCAAGAGCCTAAAACCTAAACCCTACTCTTCTCCTTTCTCTTTCTCTCTCTCGGCCGAAACAACCATTTTTCCCTTCCCTCGGCCGGCGCCAACAAGGCAGCCACCATGTCTTCCCCCACAAATTCCGGTTCCTCCATTGGCACTT
Organism: Anisodus acutangulus; assembly: GCA_029783415.1. Classification (NCBI taxonomy): domain Eukaryota; kingdom Viridiplantae; phylum Streptophyta; class Magnoliopsida; order Solanales; family Solanaceae; genus Anisodus; species Anisodus acutangulus. The sequence continues at coordinate 193,593 of CM056494.1, read as the reverse complement.
TTGACAACCCCTCTCAACTTTCATCGTCTTCTTTTCACCCGACTTTCGCCGTTACAAACATCAAGAACTCTATCCCTATAATTCTTGATCAAGAAGACTGTCAATATTTCATGTAGACAGAACTGTTCTATATTCATGCATGTGCGTACAACGTGCTTGACCATATTGATGACTCTGTTCCTCATCCCACCGACATTGCCGAATCGACATGGCGTCGCCTTGACGCCATCGTCAAACAGTGGATATATGACACCATCTCCAAAGACTTGTTGTGTACCATCATGAAAACAGGTGCTATGACACGTGACCTTTGGGTGCGGTTGAAAGAAATTTTTCAGGACAATAAAAATACTCGGGCAGTGTATTTGGAGGAGCAATTCAACAATACACGTCTCGAGAATTTTAACATGTCCGAATATTGCAAACAATTGAAACTCATAGCCGACCAACTATCCGACGTCGGGAATTCTGTTTCTGAAACCAAGATGATACTCCAATTGGTTGCAGGTTTACCGAAAGGTGAATACGATACTCTTGCAACAATGATTCAACAGGCTGACCCACTACCAAGTTTCACCAAGGCACGATCACAACTATTGTTGGAAGAAACCCGATGTGCTAAACAAGAGGAACATAATCAAAAGGCGTTAGCCGTGGCGGCAGAGGTCGCGACAACAAAGGCAAGGGCCAACGTAACCAGTGGGCTGGACAACAGCAATCGCAAGGCCCTAATCCAGCCTATTTCCAGTGGGTTTGACAGCAACAACCGTGGCCCAAGCAACAGAATTGGGCCTCGCCTGCCAGCCCATACCTAACTGCAGAGGCTCAGTTCCAGCAGCCTTTGTCGACTGGCCTGTAGGGCCCTGCTCCAGCCACCAGACAGGCCCAACAGCAGCAACAAGCCCACCTGGTCTCGGTCCCATAGCAGCACCCCAGCAGCTTGGCCCCCACTGATTTGGGCCAGGCCTACAACACCGTGAACCTTCACCAGCGCGACGAAAATTGGTACATGGACACCGAAACCACATCTCACCTCACTCGGTCGTCAGGTAACTAATCTCAACTACTTCGGTTAAAGTGTCCTCAATTTATTACTGTCGACAATGGGCATCCCATTCCAATTGAAGGTTACGGTAACACACACACCAAACATCCACACCCGCCTTGCTCCCTAAACCACGTCCTATACACCCCTATCATCATTAAAAACCTAATCTCTGTTAGAAAATTCACTAGAAATAATTCTGTGTCTGTCGAATTTGACCCTTTTGATTTTTCTGTGAATGAACTCAATACGGAGAAAATTCTTACACGTTGCAATAGTGTGGGAGATCTTTACCCATTTACTCAATCTTCCGCTGTCAGACCGCAAGCACCTCTATCCCTTGCGGCGATCTCTTTCTCAACTTGGCACAACAGACTCAGACACCTCGGAGACCCAGTTTTTACTTTTCTTAAGACTTCTAAGCGTCGTCAATGTAATAATGGAAAAATTGCCCAACACTATTTCTCTTGCCCACTAGGCAAGCATACTCGTCTTCCATTTATGTCATCAAACAGTGTTACTTTTTCTCCTTTTGATATTGTTCATGCTGATTTGTGGACATCTCTGATTGTTAGCTCTTTGGGTCACACATTCTATCTAGTATTCTTAGATGATTTTCACACTTTGTCTGGATTTACCCACTGAAATTCAAATCTGATGTTTTTGCCAAATTTCCGGAGTTTCAAAAATTCATTAAAACACAATTTGAAAAAATCTATTAAATCATTCCAATGTGATAATGAACGTGAATTTAATAACTCGGCATTTCACAATTTCTGTTCTAAACAAGGCATGCTTTTTCATTTTTCTTGTCCCTATACTTCCTCCCAACACGAAAAGGCTGAACGAATTATACGAACCATCAATAACATGGTTCGCACCCTTCTGTTTCATGCTTGTCTACCACCGTTTTTTTGGGTCTATGCTGTTAAAATGGTAGAATCCCTCCTTAATATTTTACCAACTAGCACTCTCCAAAACAAGACCCCTACCGAAATCTTATACCGTAGGCTACCATCATATGATCACCTACGTATTTTTGGATACTTATGCTACCCCAACATAGCCTCCACTGCACCTCACAAACTTGCCCCTCGCACTCTGCCATGTGTCTTCGTTGGTCTATCTCCTAATCATTGGGGCTACCTGTGCTATGATAATGCCACTCGCAAAATCATAGTCTCCCGTCACGCCACCTTTGACTAGACAACTTTTTCATTTTCAAATCTCCAAAAATTTCAGACCACCGATTACATCTGTCTCGATGAACCGAGTCCACTGTTCCGACAGTACCAACAACAGTCCATTGTCCCGATAGTACACACGCCTGCCTCACCATCGCCGCTTTCACTAATCGCTCTTGGTCGACAACACCATTGTCGCCTTGGCGGTGTTTCTGACTTCTCCCGGCAGCAATGTTGCCTCCCAGTCCAGCTTCCTACTCTCGGTCCAACAACCCAACAACACCCACCAGATCTGGCCGAAGTCTCCTACACCACCAAAGAACACTGCCGCCTCACCCAAAGAACCGGTCTTGCCCTGTTGCCTTCCAATCCAGAACCAATGGACTTGCTACCTCCCAATCTCGACCTCTCACTGTTTCCCTCTCACCGCATGGAGACTCGTGCACAACACGAGATCTTCAAACCCAAGGTTCACTTCAATCTCTCCACACAAACCTTATCACCCATTCCAAAGAATCCAAAACTAGCTAAACTGGACCCTAATTGGAATGCGGCCATGCGCGAGGAGTTTAACACTTTAACCAAACAGAACACTTGGGATTTGGTACCTAGACCAGATGGTGTGAATGTTATCCGGTGTATGTGGCTATTTCGTCACAAGTTCAGAGACAGTGGTGACTTAGAGAGGTATAATGCAAGACTAGTTGCCAATGACACTAATCAGTAGGAGGGTATTGATTGTGGTGAGACATTCAGTCCGGTTGTTAAACCGGCCACTATTCGGACTGTTCTCAGTATTGCTATGGCATGCATTGGTCGATTCATCAGCTAGATGTCACGAATGCATTTCTTCATGGGGATTTGAAAGAAACTGTGTACATGCATCAGCCCCCTGACTTTGTTCATCCGGCAGTTTCGCAGTTTGTATGTCGTCTCGGGAAATCATTGTATGGATTGAAACAAGGCACCCCGCGCTTGGTATGATCGTTTTGCCAGGTATCTTCTGCATATTGGTTTTATATGTAGCAGGTGTGATAACTCTCTCTTCACTTTTCACCGAGGTAGCATCACTGTATATTTGCTATTATATGTCGATGACATTGTTCTTGCTGCCTCATCTGACGGTTTGAAGAATGAAATCATTGCTCTACTCAAAACTGAATTTGCTGTGACTGACTTGGGCAAGTTGAATTATTTTTTGGGTATATCGGTAACCAGATCTGCGGCCACTATGTTCCCGTGTCAGCGTAAGTATGCAGAAGAGATAGTGTACAGGACCAAGATAGCAAATTGTAAAATTATGCCAACTCCGGTGGACTCAAAATCCAAGCTTAGTGCCAATGACGGTGCGCCAGTTTCTGATCCCACTCTATATCGGAGTCTTGCAGGTGTTCTTCAGTATCTTACATTCACTAGGCCTGATATTGCATATGCCGTTCAGCAGGTGTCTGTTTATGCATGACCCCGAGAGTCCCATTTTGACGCCCTCAAACGTATTATCAGATACGTTAAGGGCACACTAGACTTTGGATTACATCTATACCCCTCTGCCCCAACCAAGTTGTTAGCCTACACGGATGCAGATTGGGCAGGATGCCCAGACACACGTCGCTCCACCTCAGGGTATTTCTTGGGGATATCTTATCTCATGGTCTGCCAAGCGGCAGGCCACACTATCCCGTTCGAGTGCTGAAATAGAATATCGCGGAGTTGCTAATGTCGTCGTTGAGATCTGTTGGCTCCGAAATCTACTTTTGGAGCTCCAGTGTCCATTACGCAAGGCGTCTATAATCTATTGTGACAACATATCTGCCATCTATATGTCTCATAATCCGGTTCAACATCAGCGGACTAAGCATATTGAGATGGATATCCACTTTGTGCGAGAGAAGGTTGCCCGTGGTTAGGTCAAAATTTTACACGTGCCTTCTTCTTATCAATATGCAGACATTTTCACAAAGGGACTACCGCGACAGCTCTTCACCGACTTCCGATCCAGCCTTAGCGTTCGGCCTCCTCCCGCTCCGTCTGAGGGGGAGTATTAGCGAATATTCTCCGAATATTCACCGTATATTTTGTAATTATGATAGATGTATATTTAAGGTAACTTAGGATTTTAATTGTATTATGAATCAATCATTTAAGGTAAGTTATGATTCGTACTGTATTAGGAATCAACCTTTGTACAACTATATATATTGTGAATAATGAAAGGAATCTCTAAGGAAAATTATTCTACCTTACACTTAGTACGAGTTACTCTGCTCAAATTACACACCTTCCTGCTAATCAATCAATCAACTACTCCCTCCCTCTGTCTCAATTTATATGACTCACTTTTCTTTTTAGTCAGTTCAAAAAAGAATGACACATTTCTTATTTGATAATAATTTAACTTTAAATTATAAAATAAATTGAGACGGAGGGAGTAGTTCTTAATCCCATATTTAGCTATGGTCGACTATATGTATCTTTTTGTATCCATTCCGTTCTATTGAAATCCATTTGTTTCAATTAGAGCTTCTCCAAAACTAAAAGGTCGCACTTATTTCTACATAGACATACAAGTGTCCGACTTCTTCCTAATAAATTATGAGACAAATTTCCTGGTAATAATCCATAATGCACTTTTTTCCTGCAGGACTGTCTTGGGCAGTGTAAGTGACTACTGTGCTCACCATGCCCACTGCAGTGTGATGATTGTGAAGCGCCCAAAGGTCAAGGCTTGATATATATATGATTGTTGTTACTTGAACAAGTTGTAGACTTCATTTCTCTGTTATGGATTTCTTCAAGCGGAGGACTTGGTTGATTGTGTGTATTAATTATTGTTCGACTCTGTAACCATATATATCTTCTAATGTAAAAGTTGTGCCGTGTAACATTTATTGTGGATGAGTTTCAGACTGAATAATAAATCATGATTGATCTTGCATGAAACAAATTCGACTGTGAATGCAGTGGACCTTGGCAGCTAGTGAGCCAGCCTTGTCACAAATATATCTGATTCTTTCTGCCCATTATTGAGTAACACAGGTTGAATATGTAAAGCGTTCTTGAACAGAATCCATTATTATACCAAGAATTCATCCACATAACTCTTCATACATTTGTCAAGTTCAGTTTACCAAATAGGTAGGACTAGTGCTTAGTCCTTGCAAGGAAAACTTTCTTTGATTGTGATACGAGGTGGGAGTCTTGCAATGGTTGGCAATGCTCTTATGCGCAAGCAAGACTTACACTGGCGCGAATTGGTGACAACAGCGATTCATTCTTATATCTTACTCATGCAACCCTCTAATATAAGAATAACTTCTCTCTTGATCAATCAAAACTACTAGACTTCTAAAGCAGCAAAAGAAATGGTGCATAAAATATCTCAACGTAAAAAGACAGAATCGTGCTAGAAAATACAACACAAGAAACAATTTAAGTCCAGACTTCTGTATCCCATTTATAATATCATGCCCTTTTGTCATGTCCTAGGATGGTCATGGTCGTTATCTTATTAAGTTAACTTGTTTTTTTCAAGTTGTGAGCTAAAATGAGCCTCGATGCTTCCTCAAATCCACAAAATCAATTTACTTTACTATTGGAGTGATCTTTACACCGTGAACAAATGGGAAAGTGAGAAACAAAAGTAGCATATCACCAAAATATACAACAATTTTAGAAGGAAAAGACAGCTGATATGGATTATTGTCTGCAACGATTGGCAGAAAAAATAACTATTGCCATAGTTGGTCGAGATACAACCACGAGATAGATTATACTTACGAAGAAGATTCGGATTGAGAAGAAGGAGATACTTCGTCTGCAATTACAAGATCTAGACTAGATTTGCAACTTTTTCTCTTTAAGAAATTGGAGTACCAACGTTGAGAAAGCTTTGGATATCTTCTTAAATTTTTGTCGTCCAAATCCACGTAGTATAGGCCAAATCCTGATTTATATCCATCCAATAACTCCAAACCATCCAAGAACGACCATGAGAAGTAGCCTCTGACATTTGATCCATTCCTAGTAATTGTGGGGATAAATGGCAAACATGTTAGAAAGAATGCCCAGAAACGACTAATATAATTGTTTGACTATTAGTAAAAGCAAATCACACAGCATGTGAGAAAAAGAGACATCACGATCAATCGCTAGAGTGTGCAGATTAACTTCTCAAATATGCAAAAGTTCAAACTAGAGTTCATTCTCATTTTCAATTCCATCTTTTAACAAAATCGAACACATAAGGAACAAGTCTATAGTCCTGCAGTCAATGACTAATAACAAATGTTCAATGTGGGAGGGGCTTACCTCACAGCATGAAGCAAATTCCTGATATAAACATGCAAAGATTCTACTCATTTAGTGTCACATTTCGTGGTGTCATCTGACCTGCCAATTGAAACCATGCCAAGCTTCTCAGAAAACATTGATTCATGAGATTCAAAGAAAACCTATGCTATGATGATTTACCAAAGCCTCTAAACCAACTTTGGTATACTCAAACATTCATATTGTTGAGAGAGAGAGAAAGACAAACCATTTTAATGAATATAAATTGGTACGTTGCCATAAGTTTGCTTAAAGTGCTCCAACACAGCTTGGAGACCTGGTTGTGTCACTGAAAACTGAGTTAAAAAAATTTGTGAATAACAGTTTAAATAGCGGCGATGTGCATCTAAAGATCATGCATATCCCAAGGGCCAAACCTCACCTCACCTTTCGGTGTATCACCAGCATGCTCAACTGTTTAAATCAGAAAAGCCCAAAAAAAAACATAAGAGATAAGTTAGTCAATTTCTTGATATGAAAAAATCCATAACAGAGAAATAATGATGACATTAACTAGAAAACTGGATTGTTCTTCTCATTTGGATTTTTTGAATTTATCACTAGATTAACTTGATCAGCAATGCCAAATACATGAAAGTATCTTTATATAGGTATCATCAGTCACTCACATACAATTTGTGCTCCTGAATCGGCAGTGAAGTCCCTAAGATCTCTTTCAAGGGCACCCTGCCAGTCTTTAACAGTCAATGTATTATAATGGTTTAGGCTTAGGAAGTCTATAGCACCCTTAATTTGCTTAGATGGCTTGTAAAGGTGGGCATCCTCGAGCCGACCCTCCTCTTCATTGTGACAGGATAGTCTCCAAATAGCAAAGGGCTGGAAAACCTGTGGTGGAGGTGAGAAATAAAATGAACCAAGCAAGCACACCCACACAATGTGAATTATAGTCAAAATGCCCTTGGACATTTGATGCATATTTAGTTCCTTAGTGCAGAGTATCTTAGATTTGAGGAATTATGTTAATAGGCCAAGGAAATTGTGCTCTTACCAACCCAGGTAGAATTCATAAACTCGCAGAGCTGCAACTTCATCTGCCATTGCATTTGCATGGGGAATAAACCGATATGTAAAGAGATTTAATCCCACAAAACCATGTTGAGTTGACTGCATTGTAAGATATGTTAGTACTTTTTTTGTCTCGGAACTCAGTAATACTCGCATTTTAGAATGAACTCAATGATGATACCTTGTACCTTCTCTTGTACAATTTGAAAACAGATGAATGAGTAAGTAGCATATTGTGAGCTGCTATGTATGGCTCGGTTGAAGAATTGCCTCTAGAGCAAGATCCAATTCCAAAAGGTGGGGAACAACGCCCTGGGGGTGTAAATCCTTTATCATAACCACCCAAAGCAAATATGTTGGCGTCATTCACAGTAGTCCAATGCAAAACCCTATCACCAAATTCCTTGAAGCAAACATCCGCATACGCAGTGAAGTCCTTGATAAAAGGACAAAATGATTTGTCAGGCTGAAATCAGTCGGATGTACTGGAATATATGCAGAGTATGTCCAAATTTACGAAGAATTACAGGTGGAAAGTATTCAGCATACACTATTTCTTGACTTAGCCATCCACCGTGTTCATCTTCAAGTACTTGCGGTACATCATCGTGACATAGTGTAAAATGTGGTTGAATTCCTACAATTTTAGAATATACAAAAGCATAACATGGAGTCCGTTAACCGATTGTTAGATATACTACTTAATAGCACTTTGAAAGTGATTCTAGATCTCTCAACAACAAGAAAATGTAATCAAACTTTCAACTGAAAACCTAAAAAACTAGTGTATAAGGAAGGAAATGTATTAACCATGACTGACAAGCTCATTGATGAGATTATTGTAATACCGTAATCCCTTTGGATTGACGAGTCCCCTTCTATCTAAACAGAACAACAAACGACGCATGAGAACAAAGATAAAACGAGTATAATATAATGTAAGGTTTTCCTAAGAAGTGGGATAATAAAGCATACTAGGAATAAGTCTCGACCACGAAATGGAAAATCTGTAGGCTTCTAATCAAGTGTCTACCATGAGTTGGACATCTTCCTGGAACACATAATTTTCGAAAGGAATCACATTGATCGTCAATTATGTGAACTCAAAGTTGAAACCATGAGTGTACCTTGTATTTGTGGTATGCATCGACAGCTACATCTCCATTGGCTCCATTGTATGCACCTGGAAATTACATAATCATGGATTTAATGCGACTTCCTGCTCTAATCTAAACCATGGTTGACCCTAAATATAGACTTTGAATCTTGTGGGATTCAAAGAATCATCTTTCCAAAGGGAACCACCGTAGTCTCGACTTATGGAAGCAAAAATTTCCACCTAAGCAATTGAATGACAAATGTTAATTGGTATGGAGTGGTGCTTACTCTTTATGTATCATCGGTAAGGGAAATGCAGATCGCCAGGGTGCCTCTTGGCAAGTAAGACAAATCTTTCTCCGGACCCGGACCTTCTGCCCTCGAGTGCCACGGTTTGATCAATAGAATTATAAGGAGCAAGGTTCACCCGGAGCGTTTAAAGAGCGTGACTCTTTAGTTTAATGTTGTTCAAATTGTGAAATTAAAAGGCCCAATTTGATTCAATTCATGAATTAGCCCACTATGAGTCTACTACATTTTATTTTCATAATAATTATATATAATTAGATAATAATAATAATAAAGTATATCATTCGTCTCTCTCTGCTGCTTCATTTGTTTTGTATCTTGATATTTTGATGTCTTATTTTCCTTGAAATCCTGCATCGACTACTTTTCTTTTGAGCCGAGTGTCTATTGGAAATAACCTCTCTACCCCACAAAGATAGAGATAAGGTGTGCGTACATCCTCCCCTCCTCAGACCCCACTTTGTGAGATTACACTGGGTATGTTGTTGTTTGTTGTTGAGTGGGTGCATTGGGTACTTAATCCTGTTAAGATTACTTAGTGTTTTTGAAGTATGAGACGGGTGCTCTTTTAAATTTTATTAATCCTCGCAAGTTTTTCATAAAATCATTCAATCCGTATACGTTTTATAACATCATGCATTTATCCAATTATTATCAGATAACATGGATATAGTGAAATTGGAACAAATAAAAAACTAATTACCTTACTATCAATTATTGTGAGAAAAGGATCAATATTTTTGCTTGGAAAAGAAGGGAGGAAGACTAACAAAGGGGATTTTTTTTTTTAAAATCCTCTTGTTTGGTTATAGATAAGGAAAATGAAAGAAGAAGAGAAAAACAGATTTTTTGGGTTGATCGAATTTAACAATACGTAATTGATACTGCGCTAGATTCATTAATTCGAATAGTGTTGTGGGCAAAATAAGCATAATGTGCAGTCAGTTGGATTGCAGAAAACAGACCAGAATGAGAAAAAGTGTCCCAAATGCTAGTCGTGTGCGTCCGTCCATCTTCAATCTTCAACCTTCAACTATGTGTGTGAGTATCTGTTAAACAAAGCAGCCCATATTCTCGGCTGAGTCTTACCAAACAAATAAGTGTATATATGGTATATATATTATAGTATATTGTAGTATAAAAGGTTACCTTAATTAGTGTTATACACCTACCATAATTGTATAGGTATAATTATGGTAAAATAAGGATTTAGAAGTAGAATAGGAAAATGATTTTCCTATTATGGAAATATGTAACTTGTATATATATCTATTCAATCAATGAAAATAATCAAGGGGATTATTTCTTTCATGGTATCAAGAGACTAGGTCTAAACAAAAGTTTTTCTCTCAAACTTTTGCCTCCCCTTGGCCGAGACCCCCTTCTCGGGTTTTTCTCTTCCAAAATTTCGTCTTCCGCTCTCAAAAACCTCTCTTAAATTTCCCCTACTTCTTTGTTCTTTCAATATGTCTAAGAACAATTTTCACCCCGCCTCACGGTTTCTAATATCAAGCTCGGTGTCCCTATTGTCCTTGAGATGGAAAACGTTCAATATGCAACGTGGGCGGAGTTGTTTAAAATTCACGCTATCTCTTATCAAGTTCTTCATCACATCATTCCTCCCGCTAGACCCCTTCCCGCGGAGGATCCCGAGGTATGGATTACACTTGATGCTACCGTTCTTCGGTGGATATACGCCACTATTTGATGGACCTTCTACAGACGATTATGGAGCCCGATACCACGGCTATGGTCGCATGGAATAGATTGCGTGACATATTCCAAGACAACCAACATTCCCGTGTCGTCACACTCGGCGAATTCTCTCGTTCGAATGGATGTATTTCCAAACGTTTCTGCATATTGCAAGAAACTAAAGGAATTGGCAGATCAACTCCGTAATGTTGGCGCATCGGTGACAAATAACCGTCTAGTTCTACAATTGGTTGCCGGTCTTTCGGAGGCCTATAATGGTGTTGGAACTCTCCTTCGCCAAAGCAACCCTCTTCCCGACTTTCATCAAGCCCGCTCCATGCCGACGTTGGAAGAAGCGGTTTGGCAAAAAAGGCGACTACGGAGGAAGCCCGATTGTCATGGTGCCATCCTCTCCTAGTCCTTCGGGTTTTGTTCATAATACGCGCCAACACCATATTAATGGTGGAGGAAAGAATAATCGCAAAAATAACAAAACCCGCGGGGGCAAACTAGGCGGTTCGGGTGGCGGTGATCAACAAACATGAGGTGGGTCCCATCCGGGGTACAATGGCCCACCACCACCGTGGCCCAGCGGTGGGGCGATGGCGATGGCGATGGCACCCGCACCTCCAAAGAAGGTTCCGCCACGGCCAGCTGGTCGCTGCCAGCCCAGGCCCAATACCCAAGATGGCGGCCCATCGGCGATGGCCCAACAATGGCACCTACGGTAATGACCAGTTCCAAAGACGGCCAGGAGTCCATGGGCCCCGTCCTCCGCAAGCCCATCATGCAGCAGGCCCCACTCAGACCGATATCGAGGCCGCGATGCACACGTTGGGATTGTCCCAACCGGACCCAAATTGGTACATGGACACCGGGGCCACTACTCACATGACTTCCGAATCAGGTACTCTCTCATCTTATTCCAATTTGAGCACCCCTCGGGGGATAATTGTTGGTAATGGCAGTTCTATTCCAATTCTAGGGTATGGTCAGAAAACATTATCTCCTCATAATCCACCACTCCTCTTGAAAAACACTTTACATGCTCCTAAATTGATTAAAAATTTAGTGTCTGTCCGAAAATTCACAAATGACAATTCTGTTTTTGTTGAATTTGATCCTTTCGGTTTCTCTGTGAAGGATTTCAAGACGGGGAGTCATCTCATGAGGTGTGATAGTAGGGGGGATCTGTATCCTATCATGCCCGGTTTCAGTCCATCGAGTCCAGCCTTGCCATCAGCTTTTGCAGCCATCTCTCCTTCCATGTGGCATGCTCGTCTGGGTCATCCGGGATCTGCTATTTTATCAGCTTTAAATAAAAATAGCTTTATTTCTTGTAAGGGTACAAGTCGTACTCCAATTTGTCAGTCTTGTTCATTAGGAAAAATTGTTAAGTTGCCATTTGTAGACTCCAATTTCCATACTTCTATGCCATTTGACATTATTCATAGCGACTTATGGACATCTCCTGTTCTTAGTTCAATGGGTCATCGATATTATGTTCTCTTTTTAGATGATTATTCTAGATTTTTGTGGACGTTTCCAATTGCGAATAAATCACAAGTGTTTTCCGTCTTCATAAAATTTAGAGCGTTCATTCGTACTCAATTCGAAAGAGAAATAAAAAATATTCAATGTGATAATGGGAAAGAGTATGACAATAGGGAGTTTCGAGAGTTTTGCGCTACTCATGGGATAAATTTTCGTTTTTCATGTCCTCATACATCTTCACAAAATGGGAAAGCCGAACGCAAAATTCGTTCCATAAATAACATTGTCCGAACTCTCCTAATACATGCCTCCATACCTCCATATTTTTGGCATCATGCTCTACAAATGGCCACATATCTTCTTAACATAATTCCTTCTAAGGGTCTGACATATTCTTCCCCCCTAAAAATACTATATAATAAGAACCCATCTTATTCTCACATTCGGATTTTTGGGTGCTTGTGTTATCCGTTATTCCCATCCACCACAATTAACAAACTTCAGGCTCGGTCTACTCCGTGTGTATTTTTGGGTTATCCGTCAAATCATCGTGGTTATAAGTGTTTTGATTTATCCTCCAAGAAAATCATAATCAATCGCCATGTCATTTTCGATGAAACTCAATTTCCATTTACGAAAGTTCATACTCCCGAACCTAAGTCATATAATTTTTTGGATGACCAAATATCTCCGTATATTATTCAGAATTTTTCGGACATCTCCCGTACTAAAATCCTCCAATGGGCCCATCGCCTACGGCCCAACAAAGATCGCCACACCCGATTATTCCATCCATCGGAACAACTCCAGCGATTGGGCGGTCGGCTCGAACTGGCGGTCGAAGCCGAGTCGGCCTGGCTGATTTGGGCCAAGGCCCATCGTCACTGTGGCCGGATGCCCGATCCCAAAAATTCCCAAAATTCCTTAATTCTTCCTCGAGTCATAGACCGGTCACTCGTAGTCAGCGGAGTATTTTTACACCTAAAAGACATTTTAATTTACATTCTGATGTCTCTAAATCCCCCTTGCCCCGCAATCCTGTGTCCGCATTAAATGACCCTAATTGAAAAATTGCTATAACTGATGAATATAATGCTCTTATTGATAATAAGAAGTGGGAGTTGGTGCCCGTCCATATGGTATTAATATTATCAGGTCTATGTGGATTTTTGCTCATAAGGAGAATTCGGATGGGTCCTTTGCTCGGCATAAAGACGCGACTTGTTGGTGATGGTAAGACTCGGCAGGTTGGTATTGATTGTGGTGAGACGTTTAGTCCGGTGGTCAAACCGCTACCATTCGTGACCGCATTTAGCTTGGCTCTTTCAAAGACTTGGCCGATTCATCGCTTAGATGTCAAGAATGCTTTTCTACATGGAGATCTCAAGGAAAGCTTGATCTATATGCATCACCGTTGGGTTTCAGGGATCCCAACCGACCTCATCATGTCCGCTTTGTTGAAGAAGTCATTATATGGGCTTAGCAGTCTCCACGTGCCTGGTATACACGATTTGTCGATTTTGTTTCGACTATTGGGTTCACACACGCAGTCCGACAATTCTTTGTTCATCTACCGCCGTGGTTCTTCATTGGCCTATATTACATTATATGTGGATGATATCATCTTGACCGCCTCATCCGATGCTTTGCCGGTCTATCATGGCCATGCTCGATTCAATTTGCTATGAAGGACTTAGGGCCGTTGAGTTATTTTTGGGGATTGCCGTCAAACGTCATTCAGATGGCTTGTTTCGTCTCAACGGAAGTATGTCACGAGATCATCGAAAGAGTGGGATGTCATCTGTAAGTCCACTTCCACGCCCGATTGATGCAAACCCAAAGCTAAGTGCCACAAAGTGCACCATACGAGGACCCGACCCGCTATCGCAGATCTTGCAGGGCCCTCCAAGATCTTACCTTTACTGCACTGGATATTACATATGCGATTACATCGTGTGTGTTTATTCATGCATGACCCAGAGTTGAGCACATGAATGCAATCAAACGCATCATACGGTATATTCAGGGGACACCGGATTATGGTTTGCACTTGTATCCTTCATCTACATCCACACTTGTCTCTTACGGATCTTTGATTGGGGTGGTTGTCCCGACACCAGGCAGTCGACTTAAGCTCTTGTATGTTCCTTGGCAACAACTTGGTCTCATGGTCGGCAAAGCGTCAAGCAACTCTGTCACGCTCAGGCAGAGGCGAATATCGAGGGTAGCGAATGTGGTCTCCGAGTCATGTTGGCTACGTAATTTGCTTTTGGAGCTTCATTGTCCCATTCGAAGGCAACCTTGGTATATTGCGATAACATTAGTGTCATCTACCTTTCAGGTAACCCAGTTCAACACGGCGCACCAAGCATATCGAAATGGACATTCACTTTGTCCGTAAAAAGGTTGCAAAAGGTCAAGTTCGCGTATGTCATGTCCCGTCTCGTTATCAAATTGAACATCTTTACAAAGGGTCTACCAGGTTCTCTTTGAAGATTTTAGGACAGCCTCAGTTAAAACCGCCCGCTATGATCAAGGGGTGTGTTAAACAAAGCAGCCCATATTCTCGGCTGAGTCTTACCAAACAAATAAGTGTATATATGGTATATATATTATAGTATATTGTAGTATAAAAGGTTACCTTAATTAGTGTTATACACCTACCATAATTGTATAGGTAGAATTATGGTAAAATAAGGATTTAGAAGTAGAATAGGAAAATGATTTTCCTATTATGGAAATATGTAACTTGTATATATATCTATTCAATCAATGAAAATAATCAAGGGGATTATTTCTTTCAGTATCCATTTAAGAATCAACCATTATATATTATATCTGTGTGCAGAAGAACCCGAGCCGAAAACGAAAGAAGCCGGGAAGTCGTTTCTGCTGAAATCATCATCACAACTGCACTAGTGCCACCAAAACAAGCATCATCTGCATCCTTGACGATCTTTTGCCTCAAGATTTGGTATTTATTTGTCAACTTTTGAAATAAAGTAGGTGTAATGAACATGTGGCCAATCTCTCTGGAGAAAAAATGGGTAAGGCCAATGTGGCTTTCCGTCTTTGGTAAATACTCCACCAACTACATA
Source organism: Anisodus acutangulus (assembly GCA_029783415.1). NCBI lineage: Eukaryota > Viridiplantae > Streptophyta > Magnoliopsida > Solanales > Solanaceae > Anisodus > Anisodus acutangulus. The sequence continues at coordinate 178,315 of CM056494.1, read as the reverse complement.
CTACTTTTTTTAGATTATTAACAGCGACCACACAGGAGGAAATCATTATTGTAGATTAATTGGAATTAATTCATGTACTGCAACATAAATCTAGACCCCTGACTATCCCTCGGTCATCTTTTTTTTTTAACGTTGGATTTGGTGTTGTGACATTTGATCCAACATATCTCCTAAAGCATTGATATGAATGTGTAAGTATGTTGGGACTAATATTGCACAATATTCGGATCAACATTTTCTGAACAGATTTTGCGCGATGCAGTAATATTTGTGTAAATATTAGTATGAGATAAAAATGACTCGATAAGGTAAAAAGGAGCCGGTAAAATATGTGTGACTACTAAGTCAAAACTTGTTGCTTGTCGTGAGGTTCAAGCCAAAGCTGTTGAGATTATTACTCCCTGAGCTTCTCCAACCAATCCCACCAGCAGTCCACCTTTTTCTCAACTTTCACAACTGATCGATGATCTTTTTCAAGGAAGACTTTCTACTATAAATAGAGAGGTTACTACAGAGTATTGATATCCAGAACCAGAAAGTAAAAATACCAAGAGAGCTCTAGAAATTTCATCTCAGAAATCTGGATCACCGGTGTTGCCTGACTGTGTTGACAACATTCTGTCTAACATTACAATTGCTGTTTAGATTCTAGATTAGTTTTGTACGGAGCGATTGTTTATTCAAAAGGACGGAGAATGAATAGCTTATTCAGAATCTTATAGGCCCCGCACCGCTTTATTCAATTGCTCTGTCATAAAGAAAGGGAAGGAAATCTTTTTTTGATCAATCGCCTGAACCTGCCTTTCTTTCTTTGCCAGGAGGGGTGGCCCAATCTCTAATAGATCTCTCAAT